>JAPDOI010000497.1:0-471359 GCA_029168955.1 Aplectana chamaeleonis | reverse complement strand
ATAATAATAATAACTAGCGTGAGACCTTAGCGAAGTTTCTGCTCAAGAAAATTTTCACGTCCACTAGCTTCCTGAGGCAGAGATTATTCTGACAAGATCGGTGTTGACTGCCTTCCGTATATCCGAAAGTTGCCGTCCAAAGGGACTCTCCTGAGCAAAACTGGCTGTTGGACATTTATAGCAGGGCGTAGGGGCATAAAAAACGTGGCATGTAAAAAAGCAAAACATAATGAAGCCAGCGGGTAGACCGTCTGCTGAACACTGCATCTTATTTACGACCCTTCCTTCTGTAATGTACGCAAGCTACTATTCTCGCTCTCAATATCCCCGTCATGCTGAGAAAAAGTACTGCGCATTTTAGATGTGCTCTCCCTATTGACTTCATTAAATACCATGCCTTTGTTCCTCATTAAATAGAAATATGTCCGTTGATGTTTACGTTTTTAGAAGTGATTTTGATAAGCTCAGATTGTTTAAATATATATAAAACTGGGATTATCGAAGTTAGTGAATCAAAATGACTGAGCGGTTGTATTGAGTGACGAACATAGAAGATGCGGGAAGTGGAGCTGCTGATTGTTTCGTCAGACTGGCGAGGAAGTGTCTCCTAGAGTTTCGCGTACCTCCCCAAAACGCGTTGCACGCTTCTCAAGATACATGATTTCCTATCTGTTTTCTTCTGGCACAAAGGCTAAGATTTCTGCATGAAAAATTGAGAGCAATCTCACTGATTCCAATTTCTACTTTCTTTATGACGTCCTGCACTTTTCCACTGCGGCCCTGCTAACTTTCTCTGTAAGACGTCCTGCACATTCCCACCTGGATCCCGGAACACACTTCACGAGGCGTGCTGCACACCTCCCTACTGGGGTACTGCACCCATTCCATGACGTCCTGCACATTCTCCTACCAGGTAACCTGGGTGCAGTTTCTATGATGTCCTGCACACTCCCCATCTGGACCTGCACACTCCCACACTGGGACCCTGCACACTTGATGACGTCCTGCACACTCCCATTTAGGTCCTGCATACTCCCACTGAGTCCTGCATACTTTCTGCGACTGGCTCTGCACACTCCAATTTGGGGGTCCTGCACACACTTTCTATGACGTCCTGCACACTCCCATTTGGGTGCCATACACCCTGTATTTGGTCCTGCACACTCACTGGGGTCCTGCACACCCCAACTCTGGACCTGCACACTTCCTGTGCGGGGTCCTGCACACCTTCTATGACGTTCTGCACACTGGCCATTTGGGCCCTGCACACTCCCACTGGGGTCCTGCACACTTTCTACGACGTCCTGCACACACTCCCATCTGGGTCCTGCACACTCCCACTCTGAGTCCTGCATACTTTCTTGCGACGTTCTGCACACTCCCACCATCCTGCACACCCCTATCTGGACGTTCTGCACACTTCCATTTGGGTCCCGCATCCTGCACACTTTCTATGACCTTCTGTACACTCCCGCGATGGTCCTGCACACTTTCTACGACGTCCTGCACACACTCCCATTTGGGTCCCGCATGACTCCCACTGGCATCCTGGGTATACTTTCTATGACGTCCTGCACACACCCAATTGGGGTCTCTGCACACTCCAACTGGGAGTCCTGCACACCTCTTCTACCACGTTCCTGCACACTCCCACTGGGGTCCTGTACACTTTATCTGACGTTCCGGCACACTTCCATTTTGGGTCCCGGCACACCCCCACCGGGGTCCCGCACACTTTCTATGACGTTCTGTACACTCCCGCGGTGGTCCTGCACACTTTCTATGACGTCCTGCACACACCCAGTTTGGGTCCTGCACACTCCCACTGGAGCGTCCTGGGGTATTACTTTCTTATGACGTCTCTCCGCACCTCCATTTGGGTCCCGTACACCCCACTGGGGTCCTGCACACCTTCTGTGACGTCCTGCACGCACCTCCCATTTGCTCCCCACATTTTCTATGACGTCCTGCACACTTTCTGCGGATGTTCTGCACACTCGGCCTAAGCTCAAATACTTGGGGGTCCTGCACACTTTCTATGACGTCCTGCACACTCCCACCGTAGTCCTGCACGCTTTTTAACGTGGACGTTCTGCAAGATTCCCACTGGGCCTCCACAACCTTTCTCTATGACGTCCCGCACACTCCCCACCTGGGGTCCTGCACACTTTCTACGACGTCCCGCACACCTCCCACTGGGGTCCTGCACACCCTTACCATGACGGCTCGCACAGTCCCTCTCTGGGGTCCTGCACACTTCCTTATAACGACCTCGGTACAGTCCCACTGCGGTCCCGCACACCTCCTATGACGACTCTGGACACCTCCACTCTGGGGTCCCAAACGCTTTTTATGACGTCCCGCACACTCCCACAGGGGTCCTGGGCACACCCCACCGGGGTCCTGCACACCAATTTAACATGACGGCCTGCACAGTCCCACTGGGGTCCTGCACACTCCTTCAGATGACCCGACTCCGGGCAATAACTCCCACTGGGACGTCCTGTACGCTTTTTATGACGTCCCGCACACTCCCACTGGGGTCCTGCACACTTACCATGACGGCCTGGGCACAGTCCCACAGAGGTCCCGGCACACTCCCACTGGGGTCCTGCACTAAGATGACGGCCTGCACAGCCCAACTGGGGTCCTGCACACTTAACATGACGGCCCGTACAGTCCCACTGTCCCGCACACTTTCTACCACGTTCTTGCACACACCACTGGGGTCCTGGGCACACTTTATCTGGACGTGTCTGCACGCTTGCCCATTTTGGGTCCTGCACACCCCACCGGGGGTCCCAGCACACTTTCTATGACGTTCTGGGTACACTCCCGCGGTGGTCCTGGGCACTTTCTACGACGTCCTGCACACCCAGTTTGGGTCCTGCACACCCCATCAGGGTCCTGTATTACTTTCTATGACGTCCTGCACACACCCATTTGGGTCCTGGGCACACTTTCTATGACGTTCTCCGCACTCTCCATTTGGGTCCTGCAAAAGCATTCCCACTGGGGTCCTGCACACCTCTCTTCTTGCGTGACGTCCCGCACACTCCCATTTTGGGTTCTGTACATTTTCTAAGTGACGTCCTGCACACTTTTTTGTGACGTTCAACACTCCCAATGGGGTCCCGCACACTTTCTATGACGTCCCGCACACTCCCACTGTAGTCCTGGCACGCTTTTAACGACGTTCTGTACATCTCCACCTGGGCTCCTCCACACTCTCTATGACGCGTCCTGCACACTCCCACTGGGGTCCTGGCACACTTTCTATGACGTGTCCTCGTACATCTCCCACTGGGGTCCCGCACCTACCATGACGGCCTCGCACAGTCTCACTGGGGTCCTGCACACTTCCTATAATGACTCCGTACAGTCCCACTGGGTCCTGCACACTTCTACAGATGACCCGCACACCCCACTGGGGTCCCGCACGCTTTATGACGTCCTGCACACTCCCACAGGGGTCCCCTGCACACCCTATGACGGCCTGCACAGTCTCACCGGGGTCCTGCACACTTCCTGAACGACCCGCACATGAACCCACTGGGGTCCCGGGCACACTTCTATGATGACCCGCAATAATCCCACCGGGGTCCTGCACGCTTTTTATGACGTCCCGCACACCTCACGTGTCCCGCACACTCCCACTCGGGGTCCCACACTTAACAGGACGGCCTGCACAGTCCCACTGGGGTCCCGGCACACTTCCCATGACGACCTGGTACACCCCGCGATGGTCCTGCACACTTTCACGACGTCCCGCATTGACCCTTCATTTGGGTCCTGCACACCCCACTGGGGTCCCGTATACTTTCTATGACGTCCTGCACACACCCACCATTGGGGTCCCCACACCTCCAACTGGAGTCCCGCACACCTTCTACCATCGTTCTGCAAACACCCCACTGGGGGTCCTGCACACTTTATCTGACGTTCTGCACACTTCCATTTGGGTCCCGCACACCCCACCGGGGTCCCGCACATGCTTTATGCACGTTCTGGTACACTCCCGCGGTGGTCCTGGGCACACTTTCTACGCATCGTCCTGCACACTCCCCATTTGGGTCCTGCACACTCCCACTGGGGGTCCCTGCATACTTTTCTAGTGACGTCCCGCAATACACACCCATTTGGGTCCTGCACACTTTCTATGACGTGTTCTCCTCGCACCTCCATTTGGGTCCTGCACACTCCCACTGGGGTCCTGCACACCTTCTGGTGACGTCCTGCACACTCCCATTTGGGTTCTGGCACATTTCTCTGGCATGACGTCCTGCACACTTTTTGTGACGTTCTGCACACTCCCAATGGGGTCCTGCACACTTTCTGGCGCGCGACGTCCTGCACACTCCCACCGTAGTCCTGCACGCGTTTGTTAACGACGCGTTCTGCAGATTCCCACTGGGCCCCTCCACACTCTCTATGACGTCCTGCACACTCCTCCCACTGGGGTCCTGCACACTTTCTAAGACGTCCTGGGCACACTCCCACAGGGGTCCTGGCAAACACTCCCACTGGGGTCCTGCACACTTCAACATGACGGCTCTGCACAGTCCCACACTGGGGTCCTGCACACTTCCTATGACGACCTGGGTACACCCCATATGATGGTCCCGTACACTTTCTACGATGTCCTGCACACTCCCAGGCCTGGGGTACTGCATACCCCCACTGGGGTCCTGCATACTATGATGACGTCCTGCACACACCCAATTGGGGTCCTGCAAAACACTCCAACTGGAGTCCTATGTACACTTTCTACCACGCTCTGCACACTTGTCACCGGGGGTCCTGCACACTTTATCTGGACGTTCTGCACACTTCCATTTGGGTCCTGTGACACCCCACTGGGGTCCCGTACACTTTCTATGACGTTCTGTACACTCCCGCGGTGGTCCCTGGTACACCATTTACGACGTCCCTCCACACCTCCACATTTGGGTCCCGGCACACACCCCACTGGGGTCCCGCAGTTACTTTCTATGACGTCCTGGCACACACCCATTTGGGTCCTGCATCACTTTCTATGACGTTCTCCGCACTTCCATTTGGGTCCAAGACCCCACTGGGGTCCTGCATAATCACCTTCTGTGATCAAATCGTCCTGTACACCCCCATTTGGGTTCTTGGTACATTTTCTTCAGACGTCCCTGCACACTTTTGGTGACGTTCTGCACACTCCCAAATGGGGTCCTGCACACTTTCTTATGACGTCCTGCACACTCCCACTGTAGTCCCCGTGTACGCTTCTTAACGATGTTCTGGGTACATTCCCACTGGGCCTCTCCACACTTTCTGCGACGTCCTGCACACTCCCACTGGGGTCCTAGCACACTTTCTATGACGTCCCGGGCACATCTCACCGGGGTCCTGGGCACCACCCTAGCCAAGTGACTTGGCCCGCACAGTCTTCCTCCTGGGGTCCTGCACACTTCCTATAGGGACGACCACCCGCAACAGTCCCACTGGGGTCCTGGCACACTTCCTATGACGACCTCGCACAACATTTCACTGGGGTCTCTTCCGGGCACGCTTTTTTATGACGTCCCGCACATCTCACATTGCAGGGGTCTCGCATTATCTTTCATCGGGGTCCCAATACTTAATATATGACGGAAGTCGCCTGCGCCAGTTAATAAACTGGGCACACTTCTTACACGACAGCACACTCCCACTGGGCCCTGCACGCTTTTTATGAGACGTCTCTGCACACTCCCACTGGGGTCCCGCACACTTCACAGCACATGATTGCACAGTAATATCCACTGGGGTCCCGCACACTTCCTCATGACGACGCTCGCACACTCCTCACTGGGGTCTTGCACGCTTCTTTATGACGTCCCGCACACTCACAAAGGGGTCTGCACCCTTCATCAGGGGTCCCGCACACTTGCCATGACGGGCCCGCACAGTTCCACCAGGGTCCCGCACACTTCCTATGACGACTTCCGCAATACCTTCACCGGGTCCCGCACGCCACTTCTCCAGCACACCCCCACTGGGGTCCGGCACACCTTCCTATGACGATCTGGGCAATACTCCACTGGAAACACTGCACGCTTTTTTATGACGTCCTGCACACCCCACAGGGGTCCCGCACACTTCACAGTCTCGCACATCTCCACAGTCCTGCACACTTACCATGACGGCCTGCACAGCCCCACTGTGGTCCCGCACATACACACTGCCAGTCCTGCAGACTCATCAAACCCGAGATTCTGCATGGCGTCCTGCAAAATAATACCGAAGACCTGTCGCTCGTGATTAGAGCGTAAACTTCGTACAAGCTGGATGATCTCCATAGAGGTTCTTCATGACTCCACTATTGAAATTGTGCTCTCACGGGACAAACTCTTCTGGTGGCCCCGGAGGCGCGCAAGAGGTGATTCAGGCTGACTTTGGTAATCGATGAGTGTTCCACTCCATCGCAGTCGCTGGCAACATTCATCCTTCCAGTTTTGATCGGGCCATTCCGGAGATTCACTGGGAAAACAATATTACGACACACACGACACATACACTACGCACATACAAACATCGACATAACTGCTTTAAGATAAGCCTTTGCTTAAGCGCAGGCTGACAATAACAATAATAATAATAACAATAATAACAATAATAATAATAATAATAATAATAATCCTTATACAATAATTATAATAAATAATAATAATCCTATAATAATAAATAATAATAATAATAATAATAATAATAATAATAATAATAATAATAATAATCCTTATAGTTGATACTTGATAATTTGATACTTTAGTAGCAAGGGGCACGAGGTAGTATGGCTTTTATTGGAAGACTAACGTTTCGGCGGTCTCCCCTCTTCGGAGTCTGAAAAAGGTCGAATCTATGTGTAAAATTACTCGGCCAAACGTAGTTTCTACCCTACAGAAATTCAAGACAAATTTTTCCAAAGAAATGGCTGGGATACATGGAACTGAGTGACATACCTTTTCAAAGTCCGTGGAACATCAGGGTATTCGGTAAGCCAGCGTGTGTGTGTGTGGTAAAGCCATACTACCTCGTGCCTGCTACAATCAAAGTATCAACTATTATCCTGATGCCGAGGTTTATCGAGAGTCGAACGTGGAGATTATTGAATAATCCTTATACTTAAAGCAGTTATGTCCCGATGTTTGTATGTATGTATGTATGTGTGTGTGTGTGTAATTGTGTTTTCCCGTGAATCTTCGGAATGGCCGATCAAAACAGGGATGAAATGGTACCTAACATTTGCGTGGGTGGGACATTTATCGATTACCAAAAAATCATCCTGAATCACCTTCATGCGCGCCTCGGGGCCACTGAGTTTGTCCGTGGGGCGCAATTTTAGCCGTGGGTCGTGAAACCCCCTATGAGTCATCCAGCGGTAGAAGTGCTACGCCCTAATCACGGCGACAGGTTTTCGGTAATATTTTACGGGACGCCGTACAGAATCTCCTGCCGGGTTTGATGAGTCTGCAGTGACAGCCGTGGTAGTGTGCAGGACCATATGGTGGGGCTAAGGTGGTGCAGGCCAGGCCATCATGGTAAGGCCGTCATGGTATGTGCAGGACCCCCAGTGGGAGTGTGCAGGACCTCCTGGGGGAGTGTGCAGGACGTCATAAAAAGCGTGCAGGACCCCCCAGTGGGAGTGTGCAGGTCGTCATAGGAAGTGTGCAGGACCAGTGAGAGTGCAGGGAACCCCCTGTGGGAGTGTGCAGGACGCTGTGGGAGTGCAGGACGTCATAAAAGCGTGCAGGACCCTGCGGGAGTGTGCGGGTCAGTCATAGGGAAGTGTGTGGAGTGACCCCAGTGGGAGTGGTGCAGGACGTCATAAAAAGCGTGCAGGACTCTCAGTGGGAGTGTGCAGGTCGTCATAGGAAGTGTGGCAGTGACCCCAGTGGGACTCGTGCAGGCTGTCATGGTAAGTGTGCAGGACCGCAGTGGGAGTGTGCAGACCCCTGTGGGAGTGTGCAGGACGTGTCGTAAAGCGTGCAAGACCCCAGTGGGAGTGTGTGCAGGTCGTCACAGGAAGTGTGCAGGACTCCCAGTGGGACTGTGCAGGCCGTCATGGTAAGGTGTGCAGGACCCCAGTGGGAGTGGTGTGTGCAGGACGTCATAAAAAGCGTGCAGGATCCCCAGTGGGAGTGTGTGCAGGTCGTCATAGGAAAAGTGCAGGACTCCCCAGTGGGACTGTGCAGGCCGCCGCGATAAGTGTGCAGGACTCCCAGTGGGGAGTGTGTGCAGGACCCCCAGGGAGTGTAGGACGTCATAAAAAGCGTGCAGGACTCCCAGTGGGGGTGTGCAGGTCGTCATAGGAAGTGTGCAGGACCCCAATGGGACTGTGCAGGTCAAAGTTATAGGGAAGTGTGTGCAGGACCCCCAGAGGGACTGTGCAGGCTGTCATGTGGTGTGTGTGTGTGGACCCCAGTGGGGAGTGCGTGCAGGACGTCATAGAAAGTGTGTGCAGGGACCCCAGTGGGAGTGTGCAGGATGTCATAGAAAGTGTGGGAGGAGCCCAGTGGGAAATGTAAGCAGAACGTCGTTAAAAGCGTGCAGGACTATGGCGTGGAGTGTGCAGGACGTCATAGGAAAAGTGTGCAGGACCCCATTGGGAGTGTGCAGAACGTCACAAAAAGTGTGCAGGACGTCATAGAAATGTGCAGAACCTAAATGGGAGTGTGTAGGACGTCACAGAAGGTGTGCAGGACCCCAGTGAAATGTGCAGGACCTAAAATGGAAGTGCGGAGAACGTCATAGAAAGTGGGTGCAGGACCCTAATGGGTGTGTGCAGGACGTCAGGCAGAGGCATGCAGGACCCCAGTGGGAGTGTGCAGGACCCAAATTGGAGTGTGCAGGACGTCGTAGAAAGTGTGTGCAGGACCACTGCGGGAGGTACAGAACGTCATAGAAAGTGTGCAGGACCCCAGTGCGGGAGTGTGCAGGACCCAAATGGAAGTAAAAAGAACGTCAGACAAAGTGTGCAGACCCCAGTGGGGAGTGTGCAGAACGTAGAAAGTGTGCAGGACTCCAGCTGGAGGTGCAGGACCCCAATTGGGTGTGTGCAGACAGAAAGTACATGCAGGACTCAGTGGGAGTGTGCAGACCCAAATGGGAGGTGCAGGACGTTTGAAAGTGTGTGGTAATTATCGCGGGAGTGTACAGAAGGTCATAGAAAGTGTGCAGGATGGACCCAAATGGAAGTGTGCAGAACGTCAGATAAAGTGTGCAGGACTCCAGTGGGAGTGTGCAGAACGTGGTAGAAAGTGTGCAGGACTCAGGTTGAGTGTGCAGGACCCCACCTGCGTGGTGCAGGACGTCGTAGAAAGCATGGCGGACCCCAAGTGGAGTGTGTGCAGGACCCAAATGGGAGTGTGCAGGACGTCGTAGAAAAGTGTAGCAGGACCATCGCGGAGTGTACAGAAGGTCATAGAAAGTGTGTGCAGGATGTGACCCAAATGGAAGTGTAGAACGTCAGATCAAGGTGCAGGACCCCAGTGGGAGTGTGTGCAGAATGCAGAAAGTATGCAGACTCAAGGGAGTGTGCAGGGACCCAAATAGGAGTGCAGGACGTCGAAGTGGTGCAGGACCCCAGTGGAGGTGTGTAGGCCCACTGGGAGTGTAGAACGTCATAGGTGCAGGACCCACTGAAGTGTGTGCAGGACCCCAGTTGGAGTGTGCAGGACCCCAGGGAGAGTGTGCAGGACCCCCAGTGGAGTGTGTATGGCACCCACAAAATGGGAGTGTGCAGGACGTCAGATAAAGTGTGCAGGACCCCAGTGGGGGGAGTGTGCAGAACGTCGCAGAAAGTATGCAGGACTCAAGTGGGAAGTGTGCAGGACCCAACAGAGTGTGCAGGACGTCGTAAAAAGTGTGCAGAACCCCAGTGGGAGTGTGCAGGGCCCTAATGGGAGTGTGCAGAACGTCATAGAAAGTGGGGGTGTGCAGGACCTCCACTGGAAGTGTGCAGGACCCCAGTTGGAGTGTGTGCAGGACCCCAGTGGGAGTGTGCAGGACCCTAGTGGGAGTGGGGCAACCCACAAATGGGAGTGTGCAGGATGTCATAGAAAGTGTGTAGGACCCCAGTGGGAGTGTGCAGAACGTCGTATCATGTGCGTAGGGTCCCCAGTGGGAGTGTGCAGGACCCGAATGGAAGTGTGCAGGACACTGGTAGAAATTGCGCAGGTTACCAGCAAGAATGCAGGACGTCATGGAATGGGGTGCAGCACCCAGTAGGGGTGTGCAGTACGTCGTGAAATGTGTTCAGGATCCAGGTGGGAATGCGTGTGACGTCATAGAAAGTTAGTAGGGCCGCAGTGGAAAAGTGCAGGACGTCATAAAGAAAGTAGAATTGAATCAGCGAGATTTTCTCAATTCTTTTCATGCGAAACCTTAGCTTTGGTGTAGCGAAGAAAACAGTGATAGGAAAATCATGTATCTTGGAGAGGGCGTGCAAGGCGTTTTGAGGAGTACGCGAAACTCTGGAGACACTTCCTCGCCAGTCTGACGAAACAATCAAGAAGCTCCACTTCTGCATCATCTATGTTCGTCACTCAATACAAACCGCTCAGTCATTTTGATTCACTAACTTCGATAATCCACAGTTTTATATATGTTGAAACGTCTGAGCTTATCAAAATCTGTTTCACAAAAACGTAAACATCATAACGGACATATTTCATTTATTGAGAAATGAAAGGTATGGTGTTACTCAACATGGGAAACCACATCTAAAATGCGAGTGCTTTTTTCCTCTTAACATGACAGGGATGGTAGAGCGAGAATAGTAGCTTGCGTACATTACAGAAGGCTGAAGGGTCGTAAAATAAGATGCCGGTAACAACCAGGGACGATCTACCGCTGGGCTTCTTATGTTTTGCTTTTTATGCCACGTTTTTACAAGTACCCTACGCCCTGCTATAAATGTCCGGCAGCCAGTCTTGCTCAGAGAGTCCATAATGACAGCAACTTTTTGATATACGGAAGCGCAGTCAACACCGTCTTGTCAGAATAATCTGCCTCAGGCTGCTAGTGGACGTGAAAATTTTCTTGAGCGAAACTTCGCTTAGGTCTCTGCTAGTAATAATAATAATAATAATAATAATAATAATAATAATAATACAATACACACAATAATAACACTAATAACATGAATATGAGTAGACATAATAGTTGTGATAATATCAATATCGAAGTTAATTTCTGAAAAAAAAAGAAACAATCAAATGAACCATGAAAATTGTTATTTGCAAGGATTAATGCATGATTAGTCGGGCTGACCTGCTGAAAAGTGCGCATAACTGTTTAAGCATTAAGTGCATCATATGTATACGTATTCTCAAGTTCCCTCATTGAGCAACATAGTAAAGCAACCGGCCAAATGCCGCGCCGCTCTGCCGCGCGCGACCGCTGAGTGTGCGTTGCACGCGGTCCGACCGTCGTTTTTTACCGCGGTTTGACCGCGCCTAAACGCGATTCGACCGCTGTCAACACTTAAAGGCATCGTTCGCGCTGGAAATCATTTTTCATTTTTAAGCTCAATTTCATGATTGAGCCCGGTAGACCACACTGGTAAACTTTGGCGAGTCAAAAACGTTGGGCCACGAGGTTGGAAGGCATCAAAGATGAAGATACGCCACCAATTCTCACCAGTCATCTAGCACTTTTTCCTAGAAGGTTGGTGCGACCGTAAGACAACATGAAAAGTAGTTACGGCACGAACTCCACATGCAAAAAAACTCCGAAAATAACAGTGACGAGGCCTCCAAAAACAGAAAAACTTCAAAAAGGATTTTCGCGCAAAATTCAAATTCGTATTTACAATGTGTTCCGATTGACTTTTCTTTACAAATGAAGGTTTTTTATGGGCCCCTTCGACGTTTTCGTTAACTAGAGAGGCCAAGCTACACAAAAACATGAAAAAATAATATACGGTTTTCTGCGCGTACGATGCCTTTAAGCGCGGTCGGAACGCGCTTCAACCGCAGCATTGTCGCGGTCAGCTTTTTTTCACACAGTTGCCCGCGGTCAGGTTTTCTCTTTGTTCGAGTCGATGAAACATTGCCAAGCAACTCAGCCGCGTCAAGCCTGATCGATTCGCTCACATTTCGCGATTAGCGCGCGCTTGCTGAGCATTTGCGAAACTAGCAAGGCCAATAAGCTCGTCCCCGCTTTGGATGTTAGAAACCGTTATTCAAGCTTATTCTGAACGTTCTTCTGCGCTGTTTTTTTTACTATTAGTTGCCATACGACCAAAAAACACCATTTTTGGGTCGAACTTGGGTATTATCCATCGTGTACACTGCCTTTAACCTTTTTTATGGTGACAAGGTGCGTTAGAGGTTTTTGTTCTGTTCTGTTCAATAACATCTCGTAGTTCTGATCCAAAGACAAACCCACATCGTGTCGTAATAGGCTTTGATGGAAATGTTCTGAGATGTGTAGGAGCAAGTAAGATCGTAAATTCTGTCTTCTTCAGTTAAATGCTCGAAGTCGAAAGAGACGACAACTCGCAGATGAAAGTCTGTCGTTGACGATTCGAAACCCTGCAAAGTTTCGCTCATGTGGATAGAAAGGCAGTAGAAAGAATAGGGAAATACTTGGTGTGGAAATCGAGACCTTTTTGTTCCACACACCGCAATGGCCGTGCAAAGAGGTCAGAAACTTTGGAAGAGTTGTCTGAAATTGTTATTGCAATATCACAGAAACGCACTTCTTGGGAGAATTTGGAATATCAGAAAAAAATCAACATTGAAATGCTATATACAGTCTTCAAATAGAGGTGCTCTGCGAAATGAGAGTCGCAAATTACATGACGGGGCACAGAATGCACACACCTCGCACTCAAAAGAGCTGCATTCGAGAATGAAATCATTAAACCTACGGATGTGACGTACTGCAAGCATGCGGGATCTTTTTCCCTATGGCTGGCGAAAATTCTGCCTTTGAAGGAGTGCCTCATGACGACCCCCATCATTCCTTCTCCACAAATCAGCACAGGTGCTCCTGCAAATCATTCACAGCGCCGAAGAAATGACTAAAAAATATTGCAAAAACATTTTCGTATCAAAACAGACCTATACAATGTATGTATAAGGTTGTCGGGAAGTTTTCAGTCGTCTAACTCCCTAAATCCCATATTTTTCGAGGTTGCTCCTTAAGCCGAGCGTGATTTACCGTATTCACTCTATTAGTAAACGTACACCTCTATTTGAAAAACACCTCATAGAAATACACCAAAAAGGGAGGATTGAGCATCAGAAGTACATCCTTTATCTGAAGTACACCCCTATTATTAGTGAAGTTCTGAATATGATAAGGTATAAAAATTCAGATTCTAACACAATCCTTATACTTACATAAAGCAGTTATGTCCCGTTGTGTGTCTGTCTGTGTGTGTGTGTCCCGCCGATCTTGGGAATGGCTGATCAGAAATGGTATGAAATGGTACCATTATGTAGGTGGGTAGGACGTATTTGGGTTCCCAAAAAATCAGCCTGAATCATCTCTTGCGCGGCTCGGGGCAACCGACTTTGTCCGTGGGGCGCACTTTTGGCCGTGGGTCATGAAAACTTCTATGAGTCGTCTAGCGCTAGAAGGGCTAAGCAATCATCAAGGCGGTGGGTACTTAGCAGTAACGGATGGGACGCCGTACAGAATCGCTAGGGTTCGCGAATATGCAGGGCGTTACCGATAGTGTGCAGGACCTCAGTGAGAGCGTGCAGGACGTTATAGAAAATGTGCGGGACCCCAGTGGGAGTGTGCAGGGCGTCATAAAAAGCGTGCAGGACCCTAATGGGGATGTGCAGGACGTCATAGAAAGTGGGCAGGTCCCCAGTGGGAGTGTGCAGGACTCCAGTGGGATTGTGCAGGACGCCACAGGTGTGCAGGACCCCAACGGGAATGTGCAGGACATCATAGAAAGTGTGCAGGACCCAAATGGGAGAGTGCAGGACACCATAGAAAGTGCGCAAATTAGCCAGTGGGAGTGTGTAGGACGTCATAAGAAAAATGCAGGACCCCAGTAAGAGTGTGTAGGATGTAATGGACTGTGCGCAGGACCCTAGTAAGAGCGTGCAGGACGTCGGGGAATATGAGCAGGATCCAGGTGGGAATGTGCAGGACGTCACCAAGAAGGTAGAATTAAAACGAGATTTTATCATTTTTTTCAAGCGAAAGCTTAGCCTTTGTTTAGCGAGGAAAACATAGGAATTCATGTGCCTTGAGGAGCGTGCAACGCGTTTTGAGAAGTACGCAAACTCTTGAGACATTTCCACGCCAGTCTTAGGAGACAAGCAGCAGCTCCACTTCCTCACCTTCTCTATTCGTCACTGATAACAACCGCTCAGTCATTTCGATTCCCTTACATCCATAAACCAGTTTTATATATCTTGCAAGTCTGAGCTTATCAAAATTTGCAGTACAAAAACATAAACAACCACCTACTTCATCCATTTATCGAGAACAAGGGCATGGTGTTGGTCAACTAGGGAAACATCATATAAAATGAGAATGCGTTTGTCCTTATCATGACAGAGATGGTAAAGCGAGAATAATCGCTTGTGAACTTTACAAATCGGAACAAAGGCAGTGGGTAGCGACGTATGGGAAGGAAGGACAGAAGGGGTTGGGATTTTCATGCCGGTAGCAACAGACGATTTACCGCTGGCTTCTTATGTTTTGCTTTTTGATCCCACATTTTCATACCCCCACGCCCTGCTGTAAATGTACGACACCCTGCTCTGCTCAGGAGAGAACATACGTACAGCAACTTCCGGGTAGACGGAAGTCAGTCAACACCGTTCTAACAAACTAATCCGTCTCAAGAAGTTGGCTCACGCAAAAGTTTCTTCAAGCGAAAACTTCGCTTGGTCTCGCTAGTGAAGAGCTATAAAACAAGTTGGTTGAAAAGCATTAAAGGCAAAAATGAAAGAAAGTGAACTTTTGAATGAAATTAGATTTTTTATTGAATATAGTCTCCCTCGACTTCAATACACTTATTCCAATGATCCTGCAATAATTTTAAACCATCTCTGTAATGATTTTCTGGAAGCCATGCAAATTACTATTGCACGACTGGAATAGTTTCTTCATTCGACAAAAAACGCTTTCCACGAAGGAATCGTTTTACGTTTCTGAAGAGGCAGTAGTCGCTGGGAGCCAAATCTGGTGAATACGGAGAATGTTCAAGCAGATCGTTCTTTAAGGGCAGTGGTCGCGATAAAATATGCTTGTCGTCTTTTTCTCTTTAACCCCTTTTTGGGTCTCGAGTAGCAGGATATATAGGAAAAACTCGCGAAAAAACCACTGTTTTGAGCGAAATTTGAAGCTTGAACTTTCTCGTAGCCCACTCCACACCATCAGCATCGATGACCTCTTATATCTTGAACATCAGCTGGCTTGAAATTGAATTTCAATCAATGAATCTTCGGATTTATGTACTCATCTAGCCAAAAACATAGACTGAAGTTCTTGCTTTCATTGCTCAACTGTTTTTATAAGGTAAATTTGCATTTATTTCTCCCTCTGAATGTCGATGATTTTTGACTGCCTTCACAGTTTTTTAGCTGTTTTTAATCTAAGCTAATTTTCGTAGTTTCTTCGATAACGTTTTTCATCGTGATCACTGTCTTTATTCATTCAATTTAGCCATCATCAGAGCACTTGTGTGAACACGTGCATGTTAACGAATTAAAACTAAATTTCCCAACAGCTTGTTCATACGTAATTCATTATGTAAAACATGGAGTACTCGTTCGTTTGAGATGCCTATGAGATTAGCAATTTCACGCTTAGCCAAACTTGGATCTTCACTAACAATATTATGTACTTGCTCGATGATTTCTGGCGTTGTTGCAGTTTTTGGTCGTTCACTACGTGGTTCATCTTCAACGCTTCTACGACCACGTTTAAACTCTGAAACCCATCGATTACATTTGGAAATGGAGGAACAGATTCTTTTAACACGCTCACCATTTTCGTATGAATTTCTGTTGCTGATGAACCTTGCACAACAAAAAATTTTATCACTGCACGATGCTCAGTTTTTTCCATTGTTAAAAATACACCGACACGTAGAATTCTAATGGCTTGTAAACTATGAACGAATTAACAGACCGAAATAAAATTTTTTGTATGTTCATATGAAAGATGAGGTGTCAAAATGACGTATTAATTTTAATTCCTCTACCGCTTAATAGGTGTCACTTTCAGTACTTTTCTACCAACCTGTACATATTAACGATCGTGTAAGCGATAACTCACTCGGTCCTGAATACATAGCTGACTTTTCATGGTTATTCTTCGCGAAATTCATAGTTTTGTTGTTAAAATGTTCACTGTGAGAATCTCAAAAAACACGGCTGAAAATTAGAAGTACATCCTATATCTGAAGTACACCTCTACTATTAGAAGTACACCTAAAAAAGAGGCCTGAGAAATAGAACCAATGTACTTCTAAAAGAGAAAATACGGCAGGTATCGTTCCACAGCGCTGTCTTTTCTATGAAACGCATTTTTTCACTTCGGAGAGATCCTTGTGGTTATCTACATATGTTCTGAAATAACGTGAAGATGTTCAGTGCTGAGCATTAGTGAGTGTTTCTACTTACATTAAGGTATATTACCGAAGCTACCAAAATTGATGCGATGTTTGATCCTTCTGGGGCGATAGCGCTTGCGTTATAGCACTTGGGTAACTTCTTGGCAGGGCGTAGTTACTGTATGCAAATTTGTCGATTTACAACTTTGGCCTTTTCTGCGTAACCAGACGAGCTTCGAGAGCGAAGCTTTAAAGTCAAGAATTAAATGCAAGTCCGTACTCAACAGCATTTATTTAGTAAATTATCAATCAAACTGTGTCGAGAATCTCATTTACGCCCTCTCATAGATTGAAAAAACGAGGAATATTCGGAGAAAGAAATACTATTAAGAGGGACCTGCAAGTATGACTTAGCTTCAATACGCTGAGGACGATGCCATGCAATGGTGAGCCACAACCAGTCTGTCCGTTGGACGATACCGCGCGATGATGCGCGGCATTATATTATTACATATACCGTATTTTCTCTTTTAGAAGTACATGTACTTCTAATACTCAGGCCACTATTTTATATGTACTTCTATTAGAAATGTACTTCAAATAGAGGCTGTACTTCTAATTCTCAGCCCTCTCTTTTTGGTGTACTTCTAATAGGGGCTGTACTTCTATTATTCGGCGCGACTTTTGTGAACTTCCAATGGTAGACTGTCCGCAGTTCCGGCAGAGATTTCCGGTAAGACCTCGAAAATTTGTATGTACTGAAATTTCAGACCGCAACCACGAATGCTTAGCCACTTAGGTTCCGTCCATAGCAGACCGTCAACGACCAGCGGCAGGCGTCAAGTCGCGACTCAAGCGCTGGCGCATGCAACGCGTCCGATGACGGCACGGGGTTAACGATGGTATCGATAATACTAGTGACAGCCGTTACTGCCGCTATGCCTCCACCGCCAGCGACAGGCCGGCTGCAGTGGTCGTTGGGGAGTGAAACCAAAGACAAATGTTGAAGATGCAAATCCCCAGCGTCACTTGACACTAGGACGTCTGCTATGGACGGAGCCCTAAGCTCAATCGGGTTGTGGCTTACACAATTACTGATGTCATAGTTTCGAAACCATTATTCACACCCTTCCCAAGTGGATTTCTTCAAAAAAAAAGGAATAAGTTCGGTATCGCTTTCGTTAATACTTGCTTTATGAGGAAGAGAGAAACCTATGGGAATCGACTCTTTAGTTCGAAAACAATGGAACTGATCGCCTTTCGAGTCGTCCAGAGCAATTGAATAAGCGCGGTTCTTGAACGACTTGGCAACAGCTTTTCTAGAGCCCAGTTCTTTGCGTCCACAACCCACTGTAAGAACATTCTACCACTGGTGGTTCCTGATTTCATGAATGCTCCAATCTCTATAACGCTGGGGAATCTTGGCTTTTCAAGGACCGCTAAAGTCAGCATACTGGACCACTAAAGTTACTTTTGAATGAATAAAACCCAATCGAATCAGAATTCTTGTAAAGTACGCAAATGAACTCCGTGCATTCGCCGTGAATAACAGCAATGTCAAGTTTCAGTTCTGTTTTTTTCTGGGTCATTTGAAGTTCGCTCAAGTTTCTTCGGAAGTTGTCCCACACAAACAATCTTTGATCGAGAAAGGGGTGGCCGATAGTTTCTTTTGCGATTATTTAAACCTCACAATATTGAAAAGAACATATTGTTTAAACTGGTCTCTCAAATGTCACGTTCGTATTGCAAAACACTTACCCGAGTACCTGAGGTCCATTCCGAAAAGAAGTGTACTTTTAAAAGAGGTGTACTTCAAATAGAGGGTGTACTTCTAATACTCAGACTTCTATTTTATATGTACTTTTGAAAGAGGTGTACTTCAAATAGAGGGTGTACTTCTAATACTCAGCCTTCCCTTTTAGGTGTACTTCTATTAGAGGTGTACTTCAAATAGAGGTGTACTTCTATTAGAGAAAATACGGTAATCGAAATCTGTGTATGTCCAGATAATCAGTTTAGGCTAAGAAACGTCTTATACTAGCATCAATCGACTATCCTTTGAGGTTTCATGGGATATAACTCTAAAAATATTATTTTATACATAAAGTTGGGGAATCAGCCCATGCGCTTTTTTAATTGGAGATTGTGCCCATCCGGAAGAAAATTATTTGCTTAACTAGCGAGACCTAGCGAAGTTTTCGCTCAAGAAAACTTTTGCGTGCGCCAACTTCCTGAGGCGGATTAGTTAGTCAAAACAGTGTTGACTGACTTCCGTCTACCCCAAAGTTGCTGTCCGTATGGACTCTCCTGAACAGAGCAGGCTGCCGGACATTTACACTAGGGCATTGGGTATGAAAATGTGGGATCGAAAAGCAAAACATAAGAAGCCCGCGGTAGATCGTCGGTGGCTACCGGCATAAAGTTCACCATTCCTTCAGTCCTTTCTTCCTTTGCGTCCCTACCCACTGCCCCTTCTTCCGATTTGTAAGGTTCCCAAGCTATTATTCTCGCTTTACCATATGTATTTATCATGATAAGGAAGAACGCATGGCATTTTAGGTGGTGTTTCCCTAGTTGAGCAGCACCATGCCCTTGTTCTCAATGAATGGATGAAGTAGGTGGTTGTTTATGTTTTTGTACTGCAAATTTTGATAAGCTCAGACTTGCAACATATATAAAACTGGTTTTTGGAAGTTAAAGAATCGAAGTGACTGAGCGGTTGTAATGAGTGACGAACAAAGAAGGCACGGAAGTGGAGCTGCTGATTGTTCCCTAAGATTGGCAAGGAAATGTCTCTGGAGTTCTGCGTCATTCTCAAAACGCGTCGCGCGCTTCTCAAGATAAATGTTTTCCTATCTGTTTTTTTTTCGCTACAAAAAGGTTAGGATTTGCCTGAAAAAAATGGGAAACCTTTTTTTATTTTCTGTATTCTTGGCGATGTTCTGCACACTGCCATGGGGGCCCTGCACAGTTTTTTGACGCCCTGCACACCCCAAATAGGGTCCTGCACACTTTCTATGATGTCCTGCGCACTCCCACTGGGGCCCTGCAACTTTCTAAGACGTTCTGCGCACTCCCATTGGGGTGCTGCACAATTCCTATGACGTCCTGCACACTTCTACTGGGGTCCTGCACACTTTCTATGACGTCTTGCGCACTCCCACTGGGGTCTTGCACACTTTTTTTTGACGCCCTGCACACCCCAGATTGGGTCCTGCACACTTTCTATTAACGTTCTGCGCACTCCCATTGGGGTGCTGCACAATTTCTATGACGTCCTGCACACTTCCACTGAGCTCCTGCACATCCTGCACACTCCCACTGGGGTCTTGCACACTTTTTTTGACGCCCTGCACACCCCGGATCGGGTCCTGCACACTTTCTATGATGTCCTGCGCACTCCCACTGGGGCCCTGCACACTTTCGAAGACGTTCTGCGCACTCCCATCGGGATGCTGCACAATTTCTATGACGTCCTACACACTTCCACTGGGGACCTGCACACTTTCTATGACGTCTTGCACACTCCCACTGGGGTCTTGCACACTTTTTTGACGCCCTGCACACCCCAAATTGGGTCCTGCACACTTTCTATGATGTCCTGCGCACTCCCACTGGGGCCCTGCCCACTTTCTAAGACGTTCTGCGCACTCCCATTGGGGTGCTGCACAATTTCTATGACGTCCTGCACACTTCCACTGGGGTCCTCCACACTTTTTATGACGTCTTGCACACTCCAACTGGAGTCTTGCACACTTTTTTTGACGCCCTGCACACCCCAAATTGGGTCCTGCACACTTTCTATGATGTCCTGCACGCTCCCACTGAGGTCCTGCACAGTATCGGTAACGCCCTGTATACCCGCAAACCCTAGCGATTCTGTACAGCGTCCCATCCATTACTATTAAATACCTACCGCCTTGATGAGTGCTTAGCCCTTCTCACGCTAGACGACTCATAGAAGTTTTCATGACCCACGGCCAAAAGTGCGCCCCACGAACAAATTCGGTTGCCCCGAGGCGCGCAAGAGATGAATCAGGCTGATTTTTTGGGAACCCGAATATGTCCTACCCACCTACATAAAGGTACCATTTCATAACATTTCTGATCGGTCATTCCCAAGATCGGCGGGACACACACAAACACACACACACACACACACACACACACACACACACACACACATACACACACGCACACGCACACGCACACGCACACACGCACACACACACACACACACACACACACACACACACACACACACACACACACACACACAACGGGATATAACTGCTTCAAGTATAAGGATAAGGTAGCGTGATTGTTTTTTTTTGCTTCGAAAACTCCTATTTTATCGATTTCCCCATTGATAAAATGGATAGTCAAATGATTACTTCATTTTATGTCTCGAAGAACAATGTAAATAAAATTTATCCAAAAATCTAATCGAGCCATCTGGTAGAGCGAAAAATTGCATTTTCCTCGCTATACAACAAGTTGCCAAAAAAATTTTACATTTACTGCGCAATTTGATAGAAAGCGGAGCAAGCACTTTCTCTTGAACGCTTGGTCGCAAAAATTAGCTTTCCTGTTCCCAATGTCAGGATTTATTAAGAACTAAAGCACTTGTGGTAGTAACTTGATAAAGTGAAAACTCCCCATTGTTTTGGATACCTGCGTCCCCCTCTTTTCCGGCTTATCGGTGTCCTTCCGCCAAATAATGCTCTGTGGCGTGTTGAAAAAAATTCTTGGGCCAGGCTTCAAGATTCTCGTCGTTGGCAAAGGAACTTCAGGAATTGGCGACTTGTTATATGTAGATCAATCAAAAGGCATTGGTTTGATCTAAAAGATTGTGAAAATTGGTTTTGGACCCATTGTGTCTTCGTTGATTTTCGATTCACTTAAGTGAAGTAACTTTTTGACCCTTCACTTCATCGACGCGAAAATTGATGAAATTATGTTTTCAGAGTGGGCTAATTACGGAACAAATAATTTCCTTTCCAATGTTCCATAACCCGTCGTCAAAGTTCGCGAAATTCGATTCGCAAACCCCAGTTGAAAACAGCGTAACATTCATCATCCAACCTAATTAATACATGCATTTTTGAAAAAAATTCATTTTCATTTTTTTCGTTTTTTCATACATTCTCATTTTTTATATTTCAGAATTTTTTTGAGCAACAATTAACCAAGATGAGTTGTTTGGTAACATTCTAAACAACAAATACTGTTGCACTTGCTGCGTTGATTGGTTCATGATCTACTTTTTCGTCTCTTGCATTTTCAGATAATCTTCGAGCAAAATTGCTCATATGTATGAAAATTAGAAGATTTTTTTTTACAAGGGCGAAGTGCCATCCCACGAGACAGTCATTGAAAAAATGGCTCGTCGTCAACGTGTTAAGGTCTCTAGAGCCTACTTACGCATTGGTGGGGGAGTTCCCGAGAACGATGACGCAATTTTCCTCGATGCCAGTGGGGAACTTCCCCTACCCCGAATCAGGAGGACGCGAAGGGGATTTCCCGACAACAGAGTAATAGGGGAAGTTTGAAGGGAGGACGAAGAGGCGTCCGTTTCGGAGGGGACGTCTCACTGTTCTCCACTCGACCAAGTGATAACGACGAAATCAGGTCTATTCTCTGCGGGATCTCCCCACCAATGTGTGAGTACGGTGCTACGAGGAAGTTCATGCTAGTTTTCAGGCATTTGTTGGCGCACATAGGGTTCAATGAACGCTCAGAATTTTCGAAGATGAATGAGTTTCCAGACCAATGGGTTTGCTTCGCTCTTGCCTGGTCGACAGTCGCCGTAATGCCATTCGGTGAAGTTTCAGGAAGCGGGCCTGGTTGAGAGAATTTGGCACCATAGGTATCAAATCGCTTCCAAATGGTTTCCTCCAGGACTTCTGGAATGAAGAACGTTTCTGTGATATGACTTGTATATGATCTGTGGAAAAAGATGATTACCGTCACGGAGGTGGTTTGCTGTAAACGCACTTCACTGTCAGTCTGCGGAACTAGAATCGCCATCAGAAGCAACTCCAACAAGCTCATCTTACTTCCATTCCATTTTCTTCATACGTGGCCTGCGTTCCACTCACTCAAAATTATCTGTTAATTCTGTGTGCTAATATGAACTCGTGTTGCAAAATTCAAGCCCGCACTAAGCGATCATCCTGTTTTTTCTGCTTTTGTGCCCCTAGAGCAGTATGCTTTTCACCTAATTCGTAGTACGCCAATAACCCTTCCACTGAAAATATTCAATTTGTAGCTTTCTCGTTTCCGAGAGATCACTAAGCTACGCGATGTTGGTTATATTCAGTTATTTCTCCATACAATGTATTGTTCCACGGGCAATAACACAACCCCCTTGGAATCACTCACAAATGGGAAGGTGAAGTTGAGTAGAGCGAATGAAAAATCCAGTAATCCGGCTGTGCAGTCCTGGAAGTTTTGTAGAATCGTTCTGTAAGAGAATGAAAATCAACAAAGGTTTTCGAGTCCAGGTTTCGATTGGATGAATAATTCGTATTTAAAAACACCTTACAGTAATGAATAATTCGGACAAAGTCTCCTGAGAAGTGTTTAATAAATGAGTTTTTCGAATACAAACATGGCATACTTCCCTATGAATTAATTTTTCGAATAACTCATTTTGAAAACTTTCGAATGCAAGAATAAATTAGAATAAGGCCTCTCGAACTTGCTTGAATGAATGAATGAATTTGAAAACCTGTCTTGGGTTCTCTTCAAACGAGAATATTTGGGAAATTCATCCCATTACTCGATTACAAATAGGAATTTTTTAGGTTTATTTTCGAACACGAATGTCGTGACCTAAAATTGCCCGCATACTCCAAAAATCGAACTATTCAGTTTTCCGAATGAACCGAATATTAAAAAACTGAATAAGTTGAATTTTCGTGCTAATCGATTATTCGAAAAACTTAATA
Organism: Aplectana chamaeleonis; assembly: GCA_029168955.1. Lineage (NCBI taxonomy): Eukaryota > Metazoa > Nematoda > Chromadorea > Rhabditida > Cosmocercidae > Aplectana > Aplectana chamaeleonis. The sequence continues at coordinate 447,863 of JAPDOI010000497.1, read as the reverse complement.
TTTTGGATTTCCAAATGAATTGAGTGTTCGAAAAACGCAAAAATGAAAATAAAAGCGATAGAAACTATTAAAAAATTATAAATCGAAATTCCCGAATGAAGCAAGTATCCGAAAAAATCTGATATTGAAATCCGTCAACGAATCGAATGTTCCAATGCTTGAATATTCGAACTATTCTAATATTCTAATAGTGTTCAAGTAATTATTCGATTCAATCCATAGTCTAATAGCCGCATTCAACGTTGCCCAAGGGTAGTCTGCTGTGAAAATAGACTGTTAGAGTCCGATCGGCAGATAGCATCAAAATTAAAAACATCGATTGCCTGATTTGCTCAAGTATGTACTTTCATGACAAACTATGACTTGAGACAACGAAAAATTCTAAGTGAACGGTAGAGAGGCTTGTGAAACTTTTCTCCATTAAAACTGAACAGATGGATAAATGGAATATCTCAAATAAAAGGAACAGTGGAAAATCATGAATGTTCCCAATATTCTGAGTGACGAGAAACTGTAATCAATGAGTAGCCAACCCCATAAGCAGAGATGTGTCGGAAAGAAGAAGTGAACCCCCGTCAACTATACAGACTGAACAGACTTGGGGTTCTACGATAATTGCCTTAGAGGTGAACTCTATACGGGAGAAGTGATCCAAATCTTCCGGATTACAACGGTGATTAGGATTGTAAAGGACCGGGCGAACATTCTTAAATATCCTCTTTGAGGTCAGTAACGACTAAAAGGATGACTTAACGATCGCTGGGAACACAATAGACTAACTGCCCGTGGAGTAATGTCAAATCTTCACATGGAGAAGGTCGACACTGAATTTATATAATTTTTGACAAAAACTCCGAAACTGGGTCAAATGGAGACAACGCGAAAGTAGAAAAGAGTCAAACGCCGTGCGCTCACTTTGTCACCAGGGTGAACGAGTTCAACTGATTCTCTATAAGGAATCATGCTATGATAGGTCAGTAAAAACCGATTTACGGAAGAAAAAGCATCCATTCGATTGACTGGAACCGCAATTTCCGTGCTACACAGCCTTGTTATTCATGTATATTTCGCGATTCGCAATTATTCTTCGCGTTTTCTGCCCGTTTTCCAAAAAAACCTCTTCAAATATAACATTCTGGGAGAGTCATGCTATCTATGGATAACTAAAGTCCACGGAAGAACGCCGCAGTATTTTTCAATGCTGAGGTTTCCTCATATAGTTCTTTCAATTTTATAAGGCACGTTAGCGACCGTCGGCGAGCACCGCTATGAACCCAGTCGCTTCCATGCACTGTCGCCCTAGTAGTTCCACAAAATTTTACTTTTTCGTGCGAAAAGCATGCTCAAGGAAAAGTAACCATTGAATTTGAAGTTGAGAAAGATAAAGGGATATTATAGCCCCGTGGAAAGACACTGGTATGATTTCCGACGTTGCTAGCTACAAAGAGAAAGAATGACATACATTTGTACCATTTGAACAATTGGCTAACTGTGAACCTTACAAATTTTGGCAAATTTGAGGAAATCGATAAACACTTATCTCACTCTTTCTATTCAACTTTGGGAAGGACATCAGGTGTTTACATAAGCGCTCGAAAAAACGCCGTAAAACGCAGTTTTCAAACAAAAAAGTCTGGCTGGTTCTGTACGCGACGATGAATGTATCGACTTCTATTATCCAGCTTTCTTCACACAGGCGATATGATACATGATGTGAAATATGTCAATTGATAGGAACAAATATTGTGCTCGATGCTTCAAAAGTGAAACGTTACTGTAGAAGCAATCCAGCAACTTTTCTGGAATTTTTTTGCCAAACTCTGTGCTTTTGAATAAGTTGCTATAAAGCTCCAAACTAGTTTCGAATGCTTTTCCGAGACAGTTTTATTCTATTCACGCTGACAAACTCCGTACCGCCGATTATCGATTATTTTTGTATGATGAACATAGCGTGACTGCGGCCCCTCCATTTCCTGTAGTCCAACCTGAGGCCCCATTTTGTGATGACCCCAGAGCGAGCCTAACCCTGCGTTGAATAGTATAGTGGGGGTGACCTTTAAATAAGTATAAGGCTGCGGACCACTCAGTAGCCAGCGTGGCACCGTGTGGGCCCGCGAGAAATATGACGATCGATCATCGGACCTGACAGTGGTCCGCAATTATAAGTTTCGCGGTTACCCCCACCATACCTCTGAGAAAGCTTGCTGCTGCAGTGCCGCGAGTACTGCGACCCTCTACTGCGCCAGTGTAGTACCGCGGTATTACCGCAGTGTCGCCGCGATCATCACTGTGCCGAGACAATTCTGTTGAAGTATCTTGAGCCTCGACAACGCTGCGACACTGCCGCGGGAGTACCGTAGCGGTTCCGTGTTAGAATCGCATCGGCTTCACAAGGATGCATCAGTGAACCCGCGTCGACTACGATGCTCTGTTCCGTGTGGTAAAACGAGATCTTCACCGGTTCAATTGCCCAACTTCGAGGTACATCCCGTATCTCATTGGTCGCAATCACGGGATAACCTCTGTTCCTATCACACAGAAAACGTAACAACCGCAGGTGCGTATTTTTGTTCGTAGGCTCCACTTAGACAAACCATCGCTCGGAGCGGGACCGGAGAGCGACTCAAGCGGCGCTATCTGTCCGCTCCGAGCGATAGTTACACTCGAGTCGATTCGGCATTCTGATGCCGGCCATGGAAGGTGACTCCAAGTCACCTTCCATGGCCGGCATCAGAATGCCGAATCGACTCGAGTGAGATGAAGCAACTTTTATACCGGCTGTGCATGTGATAAACACTTTGGAACGTGACAATTCGCTTTACCATGTTTTTTCATGTCTGCCAATGCACCACGCACTCTTCAACTCGGAGTATGGGTCTCTCGAATGATGGGTAACGAACTTTAAGCTCGGGGAAATTGCAGTGGCTGTATTCGGGAAGGCGAAGGAAGACAGCAAATCGCCAGGTGATCCGATATGCATGCCTGAGTAGTCACAGAAAGCGAAAAGACAAGGAGAAAAAACAGAAACTGATTGTGTCAGGGGCGCCGTGACGGCTCGGCTTGGCCTGCAAACACTTCATGACATCCTGCACAATTTTTCACAGCGTCTGATGTGTTCCCATCTGGGTCCCGCACAATTTTTATGGCGTCTGATGCACTCCCTCTTGGGTCCCGCACACTTTATCCGGCGTCCAGCGCACTGTCAGTGGGGTCCCGCACACTTTATCCGGCCTCAGGCGCACTGCCACTGAGGTCCCACAGTTTATCACTGTCTCTGGAGTTGGCACCGCTGTGGCCCCGAGAGCGAACGGACAGCGGCCGAGGGGCAAACTGGCGCCGGACAGGGACCGCGGTGCCAGTTCGTCCTCGGCTGCTGTCCGGGCGATGACGTCATAATTGGGAGGAGCCGGTGTCGCTCCGAGCGATGGTTTGTCTGAGTGGTCGTATTCCGACTAATAATTAATTTCATATGGGTTACTCGCAGTCGATCCTGCTTTTGTAAAGGCGCAGCCAATACAATACTCGCCCTAATTTACTCAAAGAAGTCGCGAAATCGCGACTTTTGCGACTTTTCGCCATAACTCGTTTCTTTCTCCATTTTCCCCATAGTGTGTGGTACCATTCGAACTTACACGTCGCCCTCTATCCGATTCGATGAAGAAGTTCTGAGAAAGTCCATTTTCGTACTGCTCGCCTACTCGAAGCACCTGAGGTGAGCCATAAACGGGCGCGCCCGAGTTAATTACTCTCCTCTCGGCGAACGCATGCATGCTCACGAGAAGCCGCAAGAGTCAGTCACTAACGTTCTTTCGCAGAAACATTGTAAATAGAGATTGGCAGAGTAGTTGTTTCACGGAATAAACATCACTCGTATTGAGGTTTAAATTTTGGAATGTAATGACTTTGTTTAAATTCAATTGAGGGGCTGCAGACTTGTCACCGCGCACTTTCCCCTAATTCGGAGAATTTTCGCAAACTTCCCATTTCAGGCTCAATGCGGACTTCGTGACCTTTTAAATAACTATTTACACTGATGTATGCACAGTAATTAAACGAATTTAATTCTAATTTTTTCGCTTTTTTTTTGAAAATTTTCAATTTCTTTCAGATTTTGAGAATTCGAGTTCAATTCAAAAATATTGCATCCGATTCAATTTTTAACATTGGAAATTCAGTCAAAGTTCGAAAACTGTGAATTTAATTCAGAATTAACTGTGATTTTGAACTTCCCATTTTTTTTTCGAATTTTCGATTTGATTTTGTTTTTGTTTTGGGAAACTCTTACTTATTTAAAGTTTTGGGAGCTCGGTAATATGTTCAACTTTTTAATACTACAAATTCGGTCAATTTCCATAATCCAGAATGTGATTCAATTTTACTTCTAATTTCCGAATTCGATTCTTTTTTTGATTTTCTAGTTCATTTCAGGTTTCGAAACCCACTCCACGCAGGCAACAACAGTTTGTATCCACTTCACTAGAATCAACTGAATTTAATAACAAGTTTTTCGGTTTTTTTTTTGAATTTGCGACTTGTCTTAGATTTTGCTAATTTGAATTGATTACGAAAACCGCAATTAATTCGATTTTTCAACATTGGAAAACTATTGGAATTTCGGAAATTCTCAATTTAATTCTGATTTTTGAACTCCGATTTGATTTTGAATTTTTCCATTTTTTCAAGTTCATTTCAAATTCATTTTTAACCTCGAAATCCAAATTTATTCATGATTTAAAAATTCTCTTTATTTTTTCGGATTTTCAAATTTATTTCAAGTGTTTTGTAGATCTCTTGACTGCTTTAAGTTTTGAAAAGTCGGCAGTTGATTAAAATTTTTAACACCGCAAATTTATTCAAATCTTAAAATTCTGAATTCAATTCAAATTTAATTCTTATTTTTGAATTATGATGTTTTATTTGCCATATTCTGAATTGATTTCAGCAATCTAAAATCTATATATTTCAAATTTTCATAAACTGAGTTCGATTAAAATTTTGAAACTTGAAATTTAAAGCGAATTTTAAAATTCCGAACTGTCCAAGTTCTTGAATTTAATCAAAATTTCGGATGTAGTTCAAATTCTGAGAGTGAGACAAACTTTTCAGCATTTGTATACATTGTTGAAAAATAAAAAAGCGAATCCTGTCAAATTCATCATTTTTCATAGCGATATTAATTCATACTAAATGTATTCAATATTTTGTTTCTTTTATTTCTTTATAATTTCAAAATTTTCAGTTTTACCTATTTATTGATTTTATCATTTTTATGTATTGAATACTATTTTCTTGAATACCTGTTTATAACTTTATTGAAGCCAATGATCGATCCAAAATGCATCTAGAATCGGAGAACTTCCAATATTTCAGAAGTTCTAGGGCTTTAATGAGTGATGGTGTACAGATTTGGAGCCTTGCCAACGGTAGCCCTTTGCGTGACCCTTCACCCTTCGCATAACGGCCGATTTACCAACACGGACTGGCCTTCTCCGCCGCCACTGACCAACACATATCGACTGGACGGCCCACACGAGACCGAAATATGGAAGAGTCTTCAATAAATATGCGTCCCCATACACTCAGCGGTCAAAATATAGACGACTGCAGAGAATTTTCAAACCTTTTTCTTAATTCAAAATTCAAATTTTTTTAGAATTTTTTTAGAATTTTTTTAGAAAACGCATATTTATTAAAGATTCTTCCATATTTCGGTCTCGTGTGGGCCGTCCAGTCGATATGTGTTGGTCAGTGGCGGCGGAGAAGGCCAGTCCGTGTTGGTAAATCGGCCGTTATGCGAGGGGTGAAGGGTCACGCAAAGGGCTAGCGTTGGCAAGGCTCCAAATCTGTACACCATCACTCATAAAAGCCCTAGAACTTCTGAAATCTTGGAACGTCTGGGATTCTAGGTGCATTTTGGATCTATAAGTGGCTTTAATAAATAGTATAATAAATTTTCAAGAGATTAGTAAATAATGCTTAAAAATATTTAATATAATAGAGATGATGAATGAAAAAAATAGAAATTATCACAGAAAAAAAAACATACATTAATAAGATTTACAATGGAATATTTCGATAAAATTTTCATGAATTCTAAAAAAATTTTAAATTTTGAATTAAGAAAAAGGTTTTTTGAAAATTCTCTGAAGTCGTCTATATTTTGACCGCTGAGTGTATGGGGACGCATATTTATTGAAGACTCTTCCATATTTCGGTCTCGTGTGGGCCGTCCAGTCGATATGTGTTGGTCAGTGACGGCGGAGAAGGCCAGTCCGTGTTGGTAAATCGGCCGTTATGCGAGGGGTGAAGGGTCACGCAAAGGGCTACCGTTGGCAAGGCTCCAAATCTGTACACCATCACTCATAAAAGCCCTAGAACTTCTGAAATCTTGGAACGTCTGGGATTCTAGGTGCATTTTGGATCTATAAGTGGCTTTAATAAATAGTATAATAAATTTTCAAGAGATTAGTAAATAATGCTTAAAAATATTTAATATAATAGAGATGATGAATGAAAAAAATAGAAATTATCACAGAAAAAAAACATACATTAATAAGATTTACAATGGAATATTTCGATAAAATTTTCATGAATTCTAAAAAAATTTTAAATTTTGAATTAAGAAAAAGGTTTGAAAATTCTCTGAAGTCGTCTTTATTTTGACCGCTGAGTGTATGGGGACGCATATTCATTGAAGACTCTTCCATATTTCGGTCTCGTGTGGGCCGTCCAGTCGATATGTGTTGGTCAGTGACGGCGGAGAAGGCCAGTCCGTGTTGGTAAATCGGCCGTTATGCGAGGGGTGAAGGGTCACGCAAAGGGCTACCGTTGGCAAGGCTCCAAATCTGTACACCATCACTCATAAAAGCCCTAGAACTTCTGAAATCTTGGAACTCCTGGGATTCTAGGTGCATTTTGGATCTATAAGTGGCTTTAATAAATAGTAAAATAAATTTTCAAGAGATTAGTAAATAATGCTTAAAAATATTTAATATAATAGAGATGATGAATGAAAAAAAAAGAAATTATCACAGAAAAAAAACATACGTTAATAACATTTGAAATGGAATAATTTTCGATAGAATTTTCATGAATTCTAAAAAAATTTGAATTTTGAATTAAGAAAAAGGTTTGAAAATTCTCTGAAGTCGTCTTTATTTTGACCGCTGAGTGTATGGGGACGCATATTTATTGAAGACTCTTCCATATTTCGGTCTCGTGTGGGCCGTCCAGTCGATATGTGTTGGTCAGTGGCGGCGGAGAAGGCCAGTCCGTGTTGGTAAATCGGCCGTTATGCGAGGGGTGAAGGGTCACGCAAAGGGCTAGCGTTGGCAAGGCTCCAAATCTGTACACCATCACTCATAAAAGCCCTAGAACTTCTGAAATATTGGAAGTTCTCCGATTCTAGATGCATTTTGGATCGATCAGTGGCTTCAATAAAGTTATAAACAGGTATTCAAGAAAATTGTATTCAATACATAAAAATGATAAAATCAATGAGGAGGTAAAATTGAAAATTTTGAAATTATAAAGAAATAAAAGAAACAAAATATTGAATACATTTAGTATGAATTAATATCGCTATGAAAAATGATGAATTTTACAGGATTCGCTTTTTTATCTTTCAACAATGTTTACACCCCTCATTTTGAAGTGCTCGCCACCCGCTGATCCCTCGTCTCCGCTCGCCACCCGCTATGGGTATAGCGGGTCGGGAGCGCGAGTGGAGGTGGTATAGCGGGTCGCGAGCCAGTCGACCGCTGTATCATCCAAAATCACGGTTGGCGTCTCTTTCCTTTGCATCGTTTTCTTTTTTTTCTATGCTTTCGATTTGTTTTCCTTTGTGATTTAGAACTACGGTGAAGTTTACGAATTGTTTTCCGTGGTTGCTGTGACCCGTTAGCTAGACCATATAAGCGACCTCGTTGTCATTCGGCGAGTCAGCACATAATTATTTAATGCCTTAGGTGTACCCACGAGTAATGTGCTTATCTGGGTCAAATTCCGGTCCGTAATTGCGTCTCGACACGCTTTGCGGCCGCACGCGCTCGAGTCAGTCGAGTTTCCAGCGCCAAAGCCGACTCGATATGGCTTTCTCATACAGTTTTCTTCGATTCTGTCTAGTTTCCAGTTTCTAAAACCCACCTAGTGTCAACAGATCGGCTGCTGCGGCGCTGGAAACTCTTTCGATTCGAATGCGCGCGGCCGCAAAGCGTGCCGAGACGCAAATGCGGACCGGAATTTGACCCAGATAAGCACAATACCAGATAGGTGTTGATGACACTACGACAATCACGCCTCCATTATCACCATCCTCACGTCGACGTGTCACTCGATACGCGGTTGCGTCGGAACTCGTCCGGCCAGCGCCGTCCGATCTCGTCCGCGGCGCGATGTCCGAACTCGTCCGGCTGGCGTCCGGTCTCGTCCGGCATGCAAATCGCCTAAGTACATTGACATCAAGGGAAGGTGCTCGAGCACAGGATATGAACACTGACTTATCACTGGTAGATCATGTATGGGGAAATACCAGCTTCTGGGGAAGGCATTAGTAATGAAGGACGCCTTCAAAATAGAATGTTTTTTTGTAATTGCACCTGGTTTAGTTAATGAATCTCTACTGGTGCATAAAACTGGCAGAATGTTTGCGTTTGCAATACTGGACTTCTAGTGGAATCCTATCTGGACACATACAGATCTAAATAGTAGATGCGATGTTTTTATGACTGTCAACTCAAGGAAAAAATACCAACTCAATCAAAACCGCTTCAAAATCAGTCAACCCCTTGACATTCTATACAATCGGTTGTATAAATGAATCGAATTCAGTATCGAATGACACATATTTTCAAAAGGAAGAGTGCGGGAACCAGCTAGCTGCCTGGCAATGATTCTTCAGAAAACATAGAAAAACGAAAGATAAGAATCTATTGTAAGAACCACCATAAAAAAGAAACCCCGGAATCGTTGTATAAGCAGCCCATGTATACCCTAATATCAGAAAATGTAGCGCAGTCACTTGATTACCCTCTTCATATGAACGTAGATGAAGTTTCGCTTCAATCTGTTAATTCTTTCTTTGTTTACGAGCCATTTAGTGTCGCCGTGTCACAGCAATGGAAAAAATTGAATATCGTGCAAAGATAAAATTCTAATTTTTTGAAGGTGTAGCACCAAAAGAAATTCACGAACGAATGTTAAAAGTGTATAATGATTGTTCACCTACAATTAGAACAGTAGAAAGATGGGTTGCTGAATTTAAACGTGGTCGTACAAGCCTTTTTTTATCATTTCCCAAGTATTCACGGCGGTAACCTTCACAACACGGTCGGTAACTTGGAAAAGCCACCGATTGTAGCCTCAATTTTATCGAGGACCCCGGCGGGCGAGTTCGGACGGCTCGCCGCGGACGAGATAGGACATCGCCGCGCGGACGAGTTCCGACGTAATCTCGATACGCCTCAGATCATATGTGATGACTTCTCCGATGAATTTTTTTTGATCGTTTCTGTCAACCCCAGCTACTCATGTGAGTAGTTCCCTATCCCTATTTTCGCTATTCATATATTTTCCATTTAGATTTTGCAATTGACAAAAATTCTCCAAAAATTGAGTAAAATTTTTTGGAACACTTCAAATTAAATCTTTTTTTTATGAAGAAAAATCAAAAAAAAAGTTCGTTGCTTATTCCTGAATTTCGAATGACTCGTGAGCTAAAAAATGTTGAATGTATTTGATGAAATTCAATGAATGTAAATTTATCAGAATGTACGGGCAAGTCCTTGAATTTTTAAACTGTCTTCAAATTATGTGCGTAACATCATAATCAATTTTGTTTTGTTCGCTGAATATTTTTTTCCAGGTGAAAAAATTTTTCCGTTGGTACGCATGCTTCCATTCACGAACCGGTCTGCACAGTACACGATGTGGGAGCTCGTGCTTATAGAGGTGACATGCTATTTTTAATTGTTTGCGATTCCCTTCCGCTGGCTTATATTAGACGACAAAGAGCAGCTGATTTAGAAGTTTTCCTTAACGCTGAAATTTTTTAGAGTTAAAGTTTTTTTTAGAGTTTTTTGCTAGTTAATAGAGTTCGTAGAAGAGCTGCGTGTTTGGAGCGTCTGAGGAATGGACGAAGAAAATGGAAGTCAGCCCTCGGATGATTCGTCAGTCATTTTGAAAAAGGCCAATTTTCACATTCTTTTACACAGGGCTTGTTTTCAATGCACCACGATGTTTTAGAAAACCACAATCCGCAGATTTCTGTAGATAATTCTTCAAAAAAAAAGATTGCAAAATGCCTCCAAGATTTCCACATTCCTAGAGGGGGCATATTCATATTTGCGAAGGGAAAAGGGGTATCCGGGGGGACATTTAGGACGCCCAGAAAAACTGTTTCAAAGGTCGCCCTATTTTTTGGGTGCTGATTACAACTCTCAGCTGAGGTCCATTTGTCGTTTTGTTTCGAAAGAGGATTTTTTCTGAACCTGAACGTCTAAAATGTCCTTGTCGGTTCCCTTAACTTATCGCTAGCACCAAAAAGGCATTGTTTACGAATTCACTCAGGTAATTAGGAAATTTCGAGCACGGATTCTTCATGTACTGTCCCATACCTACAACAGCGAAAACGTCGTCCTCCAAATCATCGTGGCGCGGGTGAAGCAGTCCCTAGAAAGTGCACTTTTCATGTATTTTTTCAATTACTTCGCTAAACCAGTAATACAGTATCATTTCAGGAGATTCGCAGCCTATAAATTCCACGAGGATCGTACAATTTCCAATGGATACAAATTAATGTAAGTGCGCTGCTATTACATATTTGTACTACCTAATTCCACAAAAATCACTTTTTTTCAGTGACATGGCACACCGATGTGGGGGAGTAGAAGAACTAATGTCGCGTATATTGGCAGAGCCGTGAGGCAATGATGCTAGTGGATTCTGTAAATATTTTTTTCATTTCCTGTATAATTAAATTGCCATGTTTCGAATTGCTTCCCATGAAATAGTTCATTACAGTGATGTTATTTGCAAAAAATATTACAACTTTATGCGATAATGATATTGGGATAAGTAGAATTAGAATATTTCTATATTGATAACTAAAACAAGGTCGGAAAATACTTGGTTTTATCCTAGGAGGAAGGCACTCAGGCTTCGAGCAAAAATGAACCAATGATTATTCAAGTTTTTTACTTTCCATAATAACTGATTGATACCGATATCAGGTAAATCCCTTTGCTTCCTTTTTATAGATTAATCTCGAGTGCCTTCAGTCTGGGATAGAGCCAAATGCTTATTGTACATGGGATTGTGCTTCGTTTACTACATGCCATGATATATATTAATATGTTTGTGACCAATGAGATTGATATGAATTCGGCATGTGAAACCATGATTTTGAACATTGTATTGATTGAACGCCCGCCTGTGACATTAAATTCTGAGTGAATTTGTATTGATTGTCGGAATATAATATAATAACAAATGTATTTTAACCAATTGTAGATCATAAATCTATTACTGAGAGGTAAGGGATAGAGGTGGGGCATAGATTCGATGGGGTATGAGAATTTAATGATCGGGGTGTGAGCTAATGTTAAGTTATCACGCAAGAGTGCGCGTCACCCGCTACCATTTTGTCAGCGACCAGGAGAAGGCGAGCGGGTGAGTGTGATGTGGCGATAATATAATAACAAATGTATTTTAACCAATTGTAGATCATAAATCTATTACTGAGAGGTAAGGGATAGAGGTGGGGCATAGATTCGATGGGGTATGAGAATTTAATGATCGGGGTGTGAGCTAATGTTAAGTTATCACGCAAGAGTGCGCGTCACCCGCTACCATTTTGTCAGCGACCAGGAGAAGGCGAGCGGGTGAGTGTGATGTGGCGAGCGCGCCGCCGCATTAGTGGTGGAGGGTGGCGAGCCCCGGCCGTCTAGTGCTCGCCACCCGCTATAATTTCGCTCGCTGCCCGCGAAAAGGGTTGCTCGCCACCGGACTTTCGCTTCGCGGGTGGCGAGCTCCAACCTTCTGAGTAGTTATTTGAAAGGTCACGAAGTCCGCATTGAGCCTGAAATGGGAAGTTTGCGAAAATTCTCCGAATTAGGGGAAAGTGCGCGGTGACAAGTCTGCAGCCCCTCAATTGAATTTAAACAAAGTCATTACATTCCAAAATTTAAACCTCAATACGAGTGATGTTTATTCCGTGAAACAACTACTCTGCCAATCTCTATTTACAATGTTTCTGCGAAAGAACGTTAGTGACTGACTCTTGCGACTTCTCGTGAGCATGCATGCGTTCGCCAAGAGGAGAGTAATTATCTCGGGCGCGCCCGTTTATGGCTCACCTCAGGTACTTCGAGTAGGCGAGCAGTACGAAAATGGACTTTCTCAGAACTTCTTCATCGGATCGGATAGAGGGCGACGTGTACATTCGAATGGTACCACACACTATGGGGAAAAATGGAGAAAGAAACGAGTTATGACGAAAAGTCGCAAAAGTCGCGATTTCGCGACTTTCGCGACTTCTTTGAGTAAATTAGGGCGAGTATTGTAATCACGGAGCCGCAGCGGCAGTTTCTACCCGAGACAAATCAACTGAATTCGATGGAAGGGGTGGTCGCCTCTTAGCGTCAATCCATGAAAACGGCATAAGCATCAAGGGCAAGAGCGCAGATCTGCAATTGGTGGAGGCTGCAGTGTCCCTTCATTACTCTGCTGCCTCCAGAGTGGCGTCGACCAATAGCGGTGCTAAGTCCTTCCCTCTCATCTGCACTCCCTCTTCTCTGTTTGACGCCTTCAGACGAACACCCTTTAGATGTGGTGTTTCCTCATGCTGACGGCTGTTCACCATGAATCGAATTGCTTAGAAGTTCTCAGTCATAGTTTAAAGGCGGCATACACGCTCGTAAACGTGTTCGATAATAACTACGGAAATAGAATCGTATTTCTCAGAACATAACGCCTACCCATTTCGAAGCGGGAAAAACGACCCACAATGCCGCTACATGAGTAAGAGCTTGGCCCCGCCCGTGCATCTGCCGGCCCCATGTATTCGCTGTTCTCCTCTAAATCAGGGGTGCTGGGCCATTCTCACCGATGTCGATGTATTTGGTTTACTTATTGCAATTATTTTACCACCCACAAAAGTTGCCGACGGTGGGAATGTCCTAGCACCCCTGTTTCGGAGTAGAAAAGCAAATACAGGGGGCGGGCAGATACAGGGGCGGGGCCAATTCCTTACTCGTGTAGCGGCAATATACATAGAGTCGTTTTTGACGCGTCGTGTTCTGAGCCATACGATTCTATCTCAATTACGTTAAAGAGTGTGTATGCTGCCTTTGAAGGAAGTGTTCACGATTAGTCTCGTCCTCAAGGTTCCAGTGTGAAACACCAAGTTGACAGATGCTGGAGAGGATAGTGTCGAAGCAGCGAAAACGGGCCACAAGTCGATGAAAACCGCTTTGAAAGTTATCCCCGTGCGCCTACCTATCCCGGTCCGCCCCGCATCAGGACGAGCTTGTGGCGCCGCATGCGTTTCGATAGCAAATTGCAAGCAACTCTGCCGAGTCCGGCCTGATCGATTCGCGCAGATTTCGCGATTAGCGCACGCTCAGAAGGCCCATGATTCTCGTCCACGCCCTGAACGTTAGAAACCGTTATTTTAACTCTTTCTGACCGTTTCCCTTAGCTGTTTCTTCACTATTAGTCACCCCACAACCAAACAATCCCATTTTTGGGTCGAATTCGAGTGCGATATTCATCGGGAACCCTGCCTTTAACTACCCTGGTTTGAGGCTGCAATAAATGATTCGAAGAAGCAAAACGGAAAACCGCGGAGAAAAACGATTATAAGAGGAGCATCGCTTTTATGAAGGTCCTATTTAGCATTATAATACGAAGTGTGTCAAGCCATTGGAAGTAAAACTAGAAGAAAAAACGCTTTTACCGTCATGACGCTAACTCATTTATGGCTAGTCACGCAGCAAAGAATCACTTTTCACAAACTTTTCGGATTGGATTACAAAAACTACATACCACCTGTAAAAATGGTTGTTTTCAGGAAAAAAATCTTTCTCCAAAGCAGCAGTACCAATATCATCGGAGGAAAATTCCGGTCTGCAGTTGCAGACTACCGCTGTTGCAGCGCACAGCTAGACAACAATCGAGCCGGAACATTGTGGTCTCAGCAAGGTTACCCATAGTCCCAGCACGATTTTTTTGTGGTTTCTGTGCGCAGTTGCAAACCGGATATTCACTTCGATAAGGATAGTATTTACATACCATCGCGTAAGGGTTTTTTTTCAAAAAAAAGTTTCTTCGCAACATTGAATGCTGCAAAAGGGAAAAGGTAAGCTATTTCCGTGGTGATCTATTCGGATAAATGTTGGTCACATGTGTGCAGGAGAATTACATTCAAAACATATTTAGAAACTATGAGTTATTAAGGTAAGAGCTTAGAGTCATGATAAGGTAGACCCAGAAAATTTAGAAACTATGAGTTATTAAGGTAAGAGCTTAGAGTCATGATAAGGTAAACCCAGAAACCTTCAGGAACTAGGGCCACGAAATCAGAGGACGAACTCGCCAATAGCCAAGTGTTCTTGACGGCTCTAGAATAGGCGCAAAAGTATAAAGTACAGGAGTAAGTGGAAATACAGACGCGATACCGTAAACATTAGGTTAAATTGAACGGTCCTGATTGACAGTTAGTTGAAAGTGGAGCGCGATTACCTCGAATGGCCGCGGGAGCGAATCGTCAAGGGATGTGTGAAAGTTTGTTTGAGAAAGTGTCCGCGGAAGGGCATTTGAAAGTGAGGCCGATCGTGTTGCCGCTCTGTTTGATCGGGACTGTTTCAAAAATTCGGTCAAGTGAATGGCATATGTAAACAGGTGTGGTCCACAGAGGAGAAAGTGAGTGGAATGGAGACATGGACAGTGGCAGGGCAGAGTTCAGATTAGCCCAAATAATAGAGAGCACCTCCTTCCAGCAGAGGGTAGACTTTCAAGAAGAGGTTCACTCATTACAGAAGTCATTTTGAGCTATGCGGCCTTTAAAACTAAATATAGTCCAAACAGGTTTTTTCTGAGAGTGTTTCCAAAAAAGAGTTTATAGCTGCTACGGAAGTTTTCTCGAGCCAATTAATGGAGAAGTGTAAGTTTTGTGGAACCAGAATCATGGGTGTGCTGAGTTTTCTGGGCTGGGATTCATGAACGCAGCCGGCTAGGTTTGGGTTTGGTTAGGGCAGCAACCTCAGCGGTAGCCAAACCGCGAACCGGCATTCACAACAGCCCCATCGCGGTTGGGTGGCTAACCATTCCGCGGCCACGTACTTGCCACTCAATTGACGCCGAGAATCTCGATTGGAGAAAATCAATATTGGCACTCGGGTCGGAATTCCTCTAACCCGTCACTGTTTTTATTGCACATGATTGCTAATTTTGCTTGCTTTTTCAATTCTTATTCTTGTCTACCTTGTGCTTTACCTTCTTCAATGGATCGCAGGCATATAAAGGGATTTTCTTCAACTTGGAAGTGTTTTTTCCATTTTTAAGTTTTTCATTTTTTCCTTTTTTTAACAAATCCTTTTTGGTTTTTTAAAGTACATAAGGTGGTGCTGCTTTCTCACGATGAGCCGCAAACCTGCTGGTGAAATTTTATCCCCCAATTTAGCTTTTTTATCGCACTAGCCTTTTCAACTTCTTTTTTTTTTCGAAACGCCCCTCTAATTTTTTGTGTGTTTCACATGGCTTAGGTGTTGCTGCTGGGATCATCATCGTCCTCTCGATGAGTTTTTGGCTTCAAGTTCTCCGTTTTTCGTTTGAGTTCAGAGTTTTTTTTCATCGCTTTTTTTTGTTTAAGAATCCCTTTTTTGTTTTTTTTTCCTCTTTGTCATTCTCACACAAGCTTACTGCCGCTCACAAACAGGAGAAAACTAAAACGACTCCTTAGAAAAATCATATGGAAAAAGCTCAAAATGCAAGGGAAAAACAGAAGTTCGAACTAAAAACATCGAGAAAACCCAGGCTGATCACAGAACCATGTAAAAAAACAATAACATTTGAAATCGAAGTGGGCGCTTCGGAAAAAAAGAAGAAGAAAACATTGTGATTGCGAAAAAACAAAATCATTCATCCCAGTACCAAACCAAGTTAGGGTTTTCCAACAGAAAAATAACGAAAACGTGTACGAAAAGTGCTGGGAATAAATTCTGAGGAAAAATGAGGGAATTCTGGAGCCGAAATGGAGGAGAAACCCCAGCGAATAGCCTGTGGCTGCTCGGTAAATGGTCAGCGCACGGAAGACAAGAATTAGGAACAAAAAGTGGAGGCAAAAAGAACAACGATGTGCTATTAAATAAAGAAGAGAGCGAGAGCAGGGAGGACAGGCCTTACAGATGAGGTTAATGATTCTGAGAATTTTCGTTGTTATCGAGAGCAACACATTATGGCTAGCGGGCCTATAATGTGGCAGTTTTTATGCGTATTCGCAAAAGGTGCGTTCCCTCAGTGTTGTGCACTAGTACAACACACCATCAATTCGACGACTAAGACGCAAAACCGCTGCTAACCGCGGTTAACCGCAGCTCCATGGTGCGGTTACGCGTAGCCCAATCGTAGCCCAGCCGTAACCAAACCGGATTTTTTGTGAATGCCGGTTTCCTCCGCTATCCCAGCCGAAACCGTGGTTTGCCTTTCATGAATCCCAGCCCTGTTTTCTGCAAAAAAAGATGGGCGAAATTCGACAGAAAACAAGAAAAAGCTCGTAAATCGGGACTTTCAGAGGAAGTGGTTCCAGTGAATGTTATGATCTGGGCCCGTAGTAAACCCCCAGTGCGCTGAGGTGAGCTCACTGCATGCGGTCAAGTTGTGCGGGGAGGCATGGCCGCATCAATCGAACCGTCACACGCGCTCAGACAAAAACAGCCCACTTCCCGCCGGCCAAGTCGGGCCAGTCGACTTCGCGCTCCCAATTTCGTGGGCGTGGCACAGCACCCCACTTCCCGCTGGGAGAGAGGTTTTCCCGACTTCCCGCGGAGTGTCGGCGGGCATTCGGCTTCCTCTGTCGGAAGGGCGCTGGTTATGTGGGTACAAAGAACATGTCGGCGACGGCGCACATTTCTTGTCGTCAATGCCCTGCATAAAGCTTTTTCTCGCGATGAGTTCTCGCTCCCTTCTTTCTGATCTTTGTTTTCTCCCGTTACACCTTTATATAAAATTTCTCATGCTGCACCTGATCTAAGTAGTTGCACTTATTCATGTTTTTATAGATGTCTCAATCAGGAAGAAGCGCTCATGCTCTATTGTTCCATTTTTTCGTTGCGTTTTGGTTTTTACCGCACCTTACTATACGGGTATGTGAAAATTTCTCTTTCGTGATTTTTTTTGCATTTTGGTTTTTCATTGGAATTTTCTCCGCCGATGCAGTTCAAAAACAATAAAGGTGAAGAAAAATAAATTCTTGAATTTGATGTTCACCTACTACCCGTAGGATCCGAATCATTGTCGGATATATGGATTTTTGATTACGCGGATTCTCGGGTATACTCTGTAATTCGTAATTTCAATGATTCGGATTTATTCTTCATAGTAAGTCGGATACGGACTGATTCGAAATTGTGTTTTTTCGTTGAATTTTGACTTCACATAACGATTTGGGTTCAATGCGCTTTGGGTATGAGCCAGCTGGTGAAACAAAGAACGTTTTCCTTTACTAATCTAAAAAAGATTTTGAACCCCTACCCAGAAAATTCTCATTTTCCTATCCCTCATGCTGAACCTGAAGCGTGTTTGTGCCTGACTTTTAAAACAACATCTTAGGAGTGCTGAGTGCAAACCCTCGCGAAAGCATTCTTGGATGTTGCACCAGCTGATGGACATTGAGTGTTGTTATTATGGTCAATTTTAAAAATGATTTTCTTTCTTGTAACTAAATGTATTCGCTCTTCGTGCTGTGGGGAACTCTGTTTGCATTAGGTACATATGCTTTAAGTTGATCTGTTGAGCGCTGTTACGTGTTTATGATAAATTATATCTCTTTTGAGGCCTACTGCATTGTAAGCATTTCTTCTAAGCATTGTAGAGTGTTGGCAAGTAAAGAAGAGCTTGGATAGCGACTTAGAAAAAACGCTAGGCAGTAGGGTTTTGGCGCGAAAAGTGCATGCATTCCGTTGCGAAACGTAATCCAAATTTCGGTTGTTTGCGAAAGAAAAAAACCAGGGATGGCAACTTTTCCTCTGCTCATGTATTAAAGCTAGTGAAATACTAATGAAACGGCAGCGAAAAACTCTGCAGTCATTAGAGGGTGGACACAACAATATCGTCTACAACATCCACCCTCCAATTTAGCAGAAGAGCTAAAAAAGCGTTTTCTTGCGATTTTCCGCCCTTTCCTCATACCTCCATCATATTTATGTTTTCCGGAATACAAAGATATTGCTAGAGTAATCCCATCAAGATCAACAAGATGGTGTCAAAATTTTGTTGCCAGCTTTTACTATACGTTAATTATAGGTATGTTTTCTTTTCTGGAACACGTTTTCACTCTTCGGAATGAAAGAGCCGGCTGGGCATACTAACGAGTCAAAACGCGTTTGCGAAGGAGCAACATAAGCTCTGGTACATCCCTAGTGACGGGACAGGGGCTCTCTATACTCCGAGGGAGAAGTTGTCCGGCCTTAAGCGGCTCTAATTCCACTCGGGACCACTTCGCTTGCATTGATTAGCGTGACGTTTCGAACTGCAAAAACGGGACAGCTCCTCCCTCGGTGTGTAGAGAGCCCCTGTCCCCCTGGTGACCTGTTGATTTCGATTATTACCAGCAGCGGAGCGGTGGGCCTCGGTGAAATATAACTAGTGATAAGGAGGTCTCGACGAAAAAGCCATCCCTTCGCGCTGTGATAACCGAAAACATGAGTTCATCTGGAATGAAACAGAGTCTACCTATAGTTGAAGAATACTTAAAGCTATGAACCAAATTTCAATACCATCTCGGTGAAGCGATTATAGAAATATCCTTTTCATCCTGGAAATGCAAATTTGACGGAAGTATAAGGAAATGACGAAAAAAAAAACGCTTTTTTCGCAAAGTACGGAGGCAGGTATTGTATTTGCCACAAAATGCAGGTAAAGCGACGGCGAAATAACAAGCCAGCGTTGTTTTATTGCCTAAAAATGCCCATGGAAGGGTTACGAAATGTCTATGAAAGTGCCGCAAAAGGTCCGCTAATCGCTGTTCAACTGCGAATCGCTTTTCAATGTGGTGAGAGCTGCAGATATGAGGACCGCAGGATATCTGGTCTTGATCGTGTGATTGGCCGCAGACTGCTGATTTGGTGTGCGCAGACAGTGATTTAATTGGCCGCGAAATGCTGATAGTAGGTTCGCAAAACGGTGCCTACAAGCCTCCCGCGGGAAGGGTTGCGGGACGTCGGCTAATAGGACCGCGGGAAGTGAGTTGTCTGTATTTGAGCGGTTAGCGATGGCTGGTCTCCTGTGGGCGGAAATGGTGGTCACGCGGCTGGCTCGACGCACTTGTGGTGCGAAGAGGGTCACCTCCGCGCCTGATCGCAGCTGTTGGGGCAAGGAGAAACAGCACCGGTTGCGCGAAGACGCAGCGCGGCGGTCATTTGAATCCCGTGAGTAGCCCCCTTGCAACTTAAAGGCAGTGTTCACGATAATCTTCAATTTTGAGATTATTCACTATATTGACTAAATGTCCCCCGGGTAGAACTAAAATGACGAAGAAATTGAGAAAAACGCACCGGAAGTACCCGAAATTCTTAAGTATCAGCCCGCCTCTTAAATATCACAGGAAGTGTTTGTTGTGACAGTGAAATCTTTTGTGGACCCATACTCTGCAATTCTCTACTCTCTATTGCTTCGATCTTTCCCTAGGGCCCTAACTAATCCTGTTTTGCATAAAATATTCTTCTATTTTTGATTGACCGAATTTTCCACCGGTGACAACCACCATGAACATGTTCATCCAGCCGGACAACTAGTCCATGTTATAGAATAATGTCACTGAAATACTGCGTTTTAATGCCCTTCTCGCCGTTTCTTCGTGATTTTGGTAACACTTGGAGGCCAAAGCATTGTTTTATGTGAGAAACTCGGAGACGAAAATCATCGTGAACACTGCCTTTGAGGGTCCCGCCTGACGGTCGTCGCAGTCCGCAACTTCGCGTTCCACATCTTCGAACAGTAAGCCGAAACCTGCGACCAAAGAAAAATCAACTCTGTGGACGAGCGAGGCGGCTGTTCATTGAACGCAAAACAGCTGAATCGAGCTGGATTTTGCTCGATTTTCAGCTAGTACTGTGCTTATCTTGGCCAAATTCCGGTCCGCAATTGCGTCTCGTCACGCTTTGCGACCGCACGCTCCCGAGTCAGAAGAATTTCCAGCGCCGCAGTCGCCGACCTGATGACTTCAGGTGAGTTTCGGAAACTGGAAACTAGGAAAAATTGGAGAAAATTGTGTAAAAAAGCCAAATCGAGTTGGCTCTGGCGTTGGAAACTCAACTGACTCGAGCGCATGCGGTTGCAAAGCGTGTCGAGACGCGATTGCGGACCGGAATTTGTCCCCGATAAGCACAGTAAATACTTCCTGCATTACTAAGGTAAGTTGTTTTGCAACGAAATCGTTCAAATAAGTATATCTGACTTATTTGAAGCCATGGGTAGGATTTAATGTGACTTTAAAATGGTTTTCCCGTTTTGTTTCGTGTTGTTTTTTAGTTAACAGTTACTTGGGTTGTTTTTTTTGGATCGAGGGATGAACGATGGGGAAAGTGCTCCGTTGAGCTGTTTCATGTTGCTTGCTAGCCTCATTTTATTACAGAATATTGATTTACAGTGCTGCAAAAGCGTCGAAACATTGGATTTTCTGAATTTTCGGTCGATTCAAGGCACGGACTTTCAAATATTTAGCCACCTACGAAATCATCCAACAGTACCTATGATTTGCCTGGAATTCATTCAAAAATTCGAACATTTATTTGATTAGGTTGGAGGCCGCTTTTTCGAAGCAAGTCATCAGCAAGAAAAAATATTCGTAGGGATCATTCGGATATGTTCATACATTCGCGTTTTTCTTGAACCTCATTCGAAAAAAAAGTTATTCATCCAGCAATCTTAAAGGCAGCATACACTCTCGTAAACGTGATTGAGATAACTACGGAAATAGAATGGTATGGCCCAGATTATAACGCCTACGCATTTTGAAGTGTCAAAAACGACCCACAATGCCGCTACATGAGTTAGAAGTTGGCCACGCCCTGTACAGTGCGTTCGGAAATGATAGGGATACCTCTAAAAATGAGATTTTTAAAAAAATTTCTGGGAATGGTGATAAATACTGTTCATCAATGAATTCAGCGTGATAAAACACCTCTGTTCGCAACTTCCTTGAAACCGTGCCTAATTTCATAAGATTTTTCCTTTACATTTAGAGAATTTCCCCGTTCGGAAATGATAGGGACACCTTGCAAAAAATGGAATTTTTCACTTCGAACAAAATTTCCCGTTACAAGTTCACTATATGAACGCAACACGAGAACACCCAACATCTTTATTCCAATCATGGGCCGTGGTACATCGCTTACTTTTTCCGAACAAGCCCAGATACGTGCCCTCAACGCTGCCGGGCTGAGCCAACGTCTAATTGCCTCACAGCCAGGACGTTCCCCAACTGCATCAGCCAGTTCCTACGAGATCCAGACTCCTACGTCTTGGCGAAGAGTCCTGACGCCCAAGAAAGGTCAGCGGCAGGGATGCACGGAGGATAAGCCGACTCTGCTCAAACAGTAGTCTGTCTCTCAACCAAGTGAGGGCTCAGTTGCCGCTCAATGTGTCGAAGACTAGTGTTTGGAGCGTCGTAAACGTAGACGAAAGCATCGTCCACCAAGTGATGAAGAAGGCTCCATCACTCTCAGAAGCCCACAAAGTAGCTCGACTCCGGTTTGCAAAGGAACAACATGGCAACAGACTGGTCAGAGGTATGGGATTCTCTAAAAACCCGATAAAATTTAGAAAGATAAAGGCGACATGTTCCAGGTAATTTTCTCCGACGAAAAGAAGTTTAACCTTGATGGACCTGACGGTGCTCGATGTTACTGGAGAGATCTTCGCAAGAATCCGATCTTATTTAGTCGAAGAAATTTCGGAGGCGGTTCGCTGATGTGTTGGGAGCATTCTGCAGCGAAGGTGTTTTGAAATCGCCTTCACTTCTGTGTCGGATGGGTTCGAGGAGTACCAAGAAACATTGCGTGCGCATCTTCTGCCGTTCTTCACTGGAAACAGGCGTCAACGCTACATTTTCCAGCAAGATAACGCTGCGGTCCATGTCTCCAGATCCACAAAAGCGTGGCTTCAACAAAACTGAGTTCGCGTGATGGAATGGTCCTGACTGCAACCCGATAGAGAATATCTGTGGTATAATTGTGCGCCAGATTTACGCGAATAACAAGCAGTATGGGACCGTATACGAGCTAAAGGCCGCTGTATTCGAAGCCTGGAGAAATTTGGATAAAAATGTGATATCCAATTTGATCACTTCTATGCCGAATAGCGGAGTGCGCCGGACGCCGTAGAAAGTGTGTGGACCCAATGAGAGTGCGCCACACGCCGTAGAAAGCATGCGGGACCCAATCCGTAGAACATATCAAAGCCAAGTTTTGATGCTTCCATTTCACGCGTGATTTCGCTTTGATATGTTCTACGGATAAGCACAGACAAAGGCGTTCTCTCGTTCTGCACAACTCTTATCAATAGCCGGTTCAAACTCGACTGCCAAATCATACTTTCTAACTATTTACCATTTCCCGAAAACAAATTATTCTACGCCAAATCGTTCTCAGGAATATTTCAAAACTTTTTTTTCATTTTTCTTTACCTTTCTCGTTTTACCTGAGTATATTTCTAATTCTTCGAAAAAATGGCCATGCCAAATCTTCACTTTTGCCAGGAACCTAAACTTTCAGGAATTTTTGAATTGATTTCCAACTTTAGAGGTGCGATATCATATCAGATTTCATGTATGTGTTGATCCTTGTTTGATAATTTTTGTTTTTTGATAGTGCCCCTATCATTTCCGAACGACGAATAATGTGATAATTTAAAATAAAATATTACATTATTATGCTATTGTTATAGAAACAAGTGAACATAGGTTATTTACCTTGCTGAATTCATTTATGAGCATTACCTAACGCCGCACTCAATTTAAACATAAAGACTGTGGTTTTCAGGGGTGTCCCTATCATTTCCGAACGCACTGTATTTTCACGCCCCCTGTATTTGCCCCTTTCCTGCAACGCAGGGCTGCTGGGTCATATTCACCGTCGGTACTGTTGGTAGGTTGCTTAACAGGTGAACCGCACACGTTACTGACGGCAGAGATGGCCTAGCTATCCTGCGTTGAAGGAAAAGGGCAAATACAGGGGACGTGAAAATACAGGGCGGGGCCAACTTCTAACTCATGTAGCGGCATTGTGGGTCGTTTTTGACACTTCAAATTGAGTAGGCACTATGTTGTAAGCCATACGGTTCGATTCACGTTGTTATCCCAACCACGTTTACGAACGTGTATGTTGTCTTTAAGAAGGCCCAATTGAAATTGATTCATTAGGAATTTTCGAAAAGGTTACATTGACAGAAAATCATTCATTATTCATCCCATCATACCAGAAACAGCCCAAATTACTCCTTGAAGTACTTATTTAGAGTTTTCATAACAGCAGCGATTCATAACAGTATCAATGATCAGAATTTTCGTTCATTTCTCTGAATAAATCTTGAGTGGACCTCCCCGTCTAGGATAGAGCTTAAATCTCTCTTCCAAAATGGATCCAATCTTATCCACGGCTACCAAAGCCACAAAAATTATAAATCATGTTTTTGTGCGAAGAACTACTCTTGGTGCTGCAGGAAGGTAATGGTGGATAGAGGAAGGGAACACTTATGTTGTGGGTGTAGAAGTGAACATTAAGACGGAATGCGAGTTTATAGGCCCTCCCACATGAGATATGTTGTCGAATCTTGAACCGTGAAATCAATAAATGCTTTATGTGTTCGACACGCTCGCCTTACTTATCGCACTTAATAGATAAAACATAATTGTCTTGTAACTTTTCAATTTTGGTTAGCAGGACTGTAAGTCGCGGCTTGCTTGCTATGTGGGGCCACAATACATACTTCCCTGATGGGTAAAACTTGTTTCGCCCAGCAAACTAATTCCTCCTCAAATTCTAAACAGAAGTTCCATAGGTCACAGGCGCGAAATCCATCCAAAACCATACTTGAATCGTTTCGCAGTCGGTTGTCATGACAAATTAGGTGTAAAAGCTTTCTTTTGGTAAAGATCGTGCCTTAGAGTTTTCGTTCGGTAGCTTCTGTTCATAGCGCTGCTCCCTCGCCACTATTGATAACAGGAGTGGTAGAGATGGTTTATTACAATAACACATGAATCATTACATCATAAGACCTCAGAAGGGTCCCTTTGGAAACTAAGTTATTCCTTCATGGCCACGTGATCATATTTTTTTGAATAAAACAAGCAGATACAGTACTCATGCACACGAGTTACCTGTTCAGGATAAGTTTCCGACCAGATGTATGCATTTACTGTTTACCGATTAGCCGGATTTACCGGTATTTGATCCTGAAAGCAGTTCTCTAGGCCCGCATACATAATCGAATATGACTACTAGCCGATTTATTTGGTACAAATTTAAGACCCCTAAGGCGCTTGCCCGCCATTGATTTCAAAAACGATTTCAGGCTATGAAATTTTTTTACTATTTGAAAGAGAGGTTCATAGAAAAGAAAAAACCACATAGGCCGCCTAGGCACGCACATATGTCTACGGGATGAGATTTGAAACTTGTCACCCTATTTAAAAAGCACCCTGTTATTCCCATAAGTTTCTTACTCATTTTTCACGGCTTTGTTATCAAGAAGATTAACCAAAGTGTTCCTCTACCCGACAAACCTCGAAACGTTTTCATAGCAAGCCCGGTAAAAAGTTTCGGCAAAAAATTTACCGAAAAATTTACCGCACAAAAAAAAGGTTGCGACCAAATTTTCCATAAAACGAGAAAAATGCCTGCATGGAAAGTTACGACTGGAAATCAGAACCGAATCTTATGGTAACGTGTGAAGTGAAAATCAAGTATTCTAGTCGTAACCGGAAGTCATTAAATCCATAGAATCTCTTTTCTGAATATTGGAAAATGTATTCCAAGCCAAGAATAAAACGTGCTCCTTAACCTTCCAACCTTTCGTCTGATAATAACCTTTCATCTGATAATTATTTTTTACTGTTTTATGTACCGCCTTCTATCCCTTTTCATTTCTTTTTCCATTCAATTTTCACATTTTTCATTCCATCAGTTCGACTAGGTATGCATTTCACCAATTTTATCATATTCATTTTATTTCATATGTAGCACTGATTTTCTGTATCCTTTCATCTGATAATTACTCAGTCGTTCTTCGGGATACCTTTCTAACAACCAAATCGACGAGAGAATCAGGCCTCTGATTTTCCCAATGGCGAAGCGGTTAGCTTGGGTCAGCTAAGCGTAACCACTCTCCCTTCATCTCCGATGCGAAGGCACGTTCCTTCGTGGCACCGCGACGAGCTGGTCGTAGCGCGACGTCTGTGAGAGATAATTAATTAGGGAGTCCTTGCTCCCCATTGGCAAACTATGAGCAGGTGCGAACCATCGTTAGCGAGGTGTGCTATAATCATTTTGCCCTAAAGTCCACCACCCGCTGGCGGCATCGTTGATACCACGTTCACTCCTTGTAACCATAAGCCTTTCTCATTGAATGACCACCTCAGATAGAGACAGCACACTTCCCGCGATACCACTAGCCGACGTCCCGTAACCCCTCCCGCGAAAGGCTAATAGAACGGTAGCGGGCAGTCGGCAGCTCGGTTTCGTTGACTGCCCGTACGCGGTGAACAAGCACCCTGAGGCCCTAATCTGGTGACTGACAGAAGACAATCCCGAAGCAGTTTGCGGCACATTTAAAAATCACCCTTTAAGTAAAGGTCTATAAAACAAAATTTCAAAAATTCTCTTGTGCTCTTGAACTGCTCTTGACAAGTAAGGAGTGAGCTTCTACGGAAAGCTTCCTACACTCACTGGTTCTCGCAGTTATCCCATTCACAGATGCCATTAACGAACAGTGGTTGACCTGCCCAAGACTAGCGTCGCACTCAGCGCGGGTTTCGGAAAGAGTCTCAACACAGCGTTCTCTGCTCAACAATCGTTCATTGACTCCACTCTAGTGGATGGTGCAATGATGATATCAAATTGAGAATCGATGAGTGAGTGTTCGATGACCCCCAAGAATAGCCGACTGCCTGCCGACACTCCGCGGTTAGACGAGAAAACCTCTGTCTCAGCGGGTAGTGGGGCGCTGTGCCACGCCCACAAAATTGGGGCCGCGCGAAGTCGACTAGCCCGACTTGGCCGGCGGGAAGTGGGCTGTTTTTATCTGAGCACCTTTCGCCTGCCATTGATCGTTCATCACATTATCGGCTAATTGCACGGGGCCGCCGAGACACCTCAGCGCGCCAACCGTCATACCATCTGTGCGCGGAGGGGGGTTAACTACGGGCCATGTTTTCTCAACTTTAACTGTTCATTCTGTTCTTGAAAGGGGTGGGAAAATACGGGATTCTCAAAGATCTGAAGTGGATACATACTGTATGACACCTACCAAGCGCGAGCTTCCAATTCCTCCGAATAAGCGATATATAGGAGGAAGTCTACCTGGGGCGCCCACATCAGGAAGTGACTTTGGCACGCCTCTTTACAATCTTTCGAGCTCGACAGTGGCGAGATGAGCGATAGTTTCCGATCATTAGCTCCGTTCCTTCCTTTATTCGCAGCCTCTCTCTCTATTCCTGATACTATACAGTGCGTTTTATTGTATATGAACAACCTAATTTTAAACTGTAATATTCTCCAGCTTGGCGCTGGGCATTTTTCACTGACATAAGCGTATTCAGAGTGTCAAAAAACCTATATATACATGCCATCAGAATTTTAACTTTTTGAGAACTTTTTTTTATAACAATTTAAAACCATTTTTTCAATTTTTGACCGTTTCATTGTTTATGAACACTTCCTACTAAAAATGTTTAAAACAGTTCCCCGTTTAAACCTACCTATATAGGTGGGTTGAGAATGACGAGGCATTTCTTGTCTCAATAAGGCGTGCGGCTGTCGACTCTCTACTGTGGAGAAAGCTCAGATCAGAGCCATCAAACATGCCGGCTTGGGGCCACGTCATATCGCCGCCCAAATTGGAAGAAGCCCTGGCGTCGTTCATACTTATTTGAAAGATAAAGACGCTTCCGAACACAATTCATCTTGGGGACGTGTGCGGAAGCTCTCCCGAAGGGACGAACGCCAGATTTGCAAGCGATTATCCAACAACACGGCTAGTGTAAATCAAGTCCGTGCAGAATTGAGATTGCCTGTATCGAAGTCTACCGTCTGGAGGGCTATTAAACGCAGCGGAAACATTGTGAGAGAGAGAGAGAATGCACAAGGCCCCAAACCTCACCAGTTCCCACAGGACCGCTCGTCTTCGATTCGCGCGAGAGAACATGGCGAGCGATTGGGATAAGGTCAGGTCGTAGATAGAGTAGATGTCAGCTCAGTTTATGTAAACTAGAAGTTGATTTCTGGTGTTCAGGTCGTCTTCTCAGACGAGAAGAAGTTCAACTTGGATGACCCTGATGGCGTTAGGTCCTACTGGCATGACCTAAGGAAGGAGCCCAGGTACTTCAGTAAGCGGAACTTCGGCGGTGGCTCTTTGATGGTGTGGGGGCATTTTGTTGCGAGAACACGCTCTACCTTGCCTTCGTATCCTGTCGCATGGACACAGATGAGTATAAGGGAATGTTGGAGCATCACCTCCTGCCGTTTTGGGAGGTCGCAGACAGAAACTTCAAATTTCAATAGGATAACGCAAGCGTGCACCCCTAGCAGAGCGACTTCCTCTTGGCTTCGTGAGCAAAGAATTAAAGTTATGGACTGGCCAGCATGTAGCCCTGACTTGAATCCCATGGATAACCTGTGGTGGATCATCTTGCGCAAAGTGTACGCCAACTGCGAGCAATTTCACTCGATTGACGAGCTCCGAACTTCGATCCTCGAAGCATGGAGTGAAATCGACGCCGCGGTACTGCGTAACCTAGCGGAGAGCATGCCAGCTCGGCTTTTTGAAGTAGCCATGAAACATGGAGCTCATGTAGACTACTAATTAATGCGTAGTTATTATGCTTGAAGAATAAATTGTTTTGAAACTTGAATGTTCATAAACAATGAAACGGTCAAAAATTGACAAATTTGTTATAAATTGTTATAAAAAAAGTTCTCAAAGAGGTAATATTCTAATGACATGTATATATAGGTTTTTCGACACCCTGAATAGGCTCATGCAAGTGAAAAATGTGCAGCTTCAAGCTGGAGAATAATATAGTTGAAAAGTAGTTTGTTCATAAACAATGAAACGCACTGTAGTTTGCCCGCCGTGTATAGCGACCCTGCCAAGCTCGAAATCTCAATGTGCACAAGTAGGCGGGAAAATGACAGAAAAAAGTCGACCGCGCCCCTAGAGAAGGAAGATTGGGAAACGCCCACCGTTCAGTTTTTGACCTCAATAGGGAAGAGACGCGCGATGAGTTTTAGTCAAAATGTATTTATTATCGATCTAGTTTTCTACCGTCGGCTGCTCCAGTACGATGGCTGCGAATGACAAGGAAAAAAAAAACTTCTGCAAAAAAATTGAAGTTTATCGTCAAAACCGTCTTTAGTTGTCGAAGGATGGCTCGCTTACCTTTCGCAGGACCGAAAAATCAGGTTTATTCAGCAGCGAATCCCTAATATTTCATACTAAAATCGACTCCACTTAATTGGTAGATTCGTAATGTTCAGTTATTGAACATATTTTGCTTGCAATTGTGTTTTCAAACATTTTCGCTCACGATGCAGAAACATACGCGCGAAAGATTGGCTCCCGCGGGATGCAGTGTTCCGATTGGTTTTATCGATAGTTGCAGCTACATATGTAGTCTGAAAATAAAACATGAGACCGAAGCGGAAACATCAAAAGCTGCATTCTGGCTTTTTCAAGGCCTGTTTTTGAGTTAGATCGCCTTGCGATGCGAAGACATGGTGATCAGGAGTATCAATCGCGTCGCACGTCAATTCTCATTCGAAGCAAACTATCGCAGCGGTCGGCGATGGAAGTGTAAAAGGGGCTTAAATCTTCGGCGGAAACGAAAACAAGCCGTGCGTCCCTCCCTGAGATGACCAGACTTTAGTCGGTCGTTTTGTTGTTAGACGCGAAGACCATTCTGTAATCGTCCGCCGACGCCACGGACGGCTCATCCATTTATGGTGAACAATTTCTATTATTCAAGGGTGCTAGCTAGGATTCACAGGGAATCACCATCAATTTTGTCACAAATAGTTCCAATGTTTTTTAAGGAATACTCGAGAACAAAGACTAGTGCGAATACTGTGCTTAACAGAGGCGATGTTTGATCATTACTGTTACTCCTCGTGAAAACATCATGTCTGTTTGAAGGATTGTGAAGTCTGAGGATGGTCCCTCCTGAGTAGATCAACGATCACGATCGATTGTCAAGAAGTTTGTGGTATATCTTTCTAACCGAGAGTTAAGAGCGCTGTCAGCACGCTGAACTTGCGAACTCTTTCCTCATCCGGCACCAAAAGGACGGCACAATCGCAAAACGTTAGAAAATCGATTTCTTTTGTAATTTTTCTTTTTCTTTGTTATTCCTACGTGTATGTATGATGAAAACATCAGATTTACTGATAATTTTTAGGGGGGAGAGAACACTTTGCCTTTCCCAACGATTCCGATGTTTTTTCATCAGAATCAAAATTCAGGAGGAATTTACAAATTCGCCGTCCATTATGACGCAACCTACTGTGTGCATCGCGGAAATACGCAACTGCACGACGAACTTTTTCCGTTGCCGTACACTGTACTGTCGTTATCGGAGCGAAATTCCGGACAACCGCTGCTGCAGCACGCAGCCACCGGGCATCAGCACAAATACCCCTTCTAATAGCGCGGTTGTCATCATGCAGCGTGCTGCAGCAGCGGTTGTCCGCAACTGCGGAGCGGAAATTCATTCCGAAAACCACAGTATATTGGACTGTTGAATCAATGCAGAAAGTGTCAGTGTGGCACGAGGGCTAGTCAGGAAAAATGGACGCTTATGCACGACTGCAGCGCTAACAATGTTTGGAAAGTTAGTTCAAGGACAGTGGTCACGAATATTTTCATTTTCGAGTCCGCAGAAGGATTAGAGCTGTTCGGCGTATGGTTGTTGTACATTCAGTGAGGAGAACCGCAAAAAAAAGAAACACTTATGAGATATGTACAATGCCGCTCGCAGGATTTGGTCAGGAAGCCCGCGAGGACGCTGTTTCGCATCCTGCTCGTCATTTTTGAATCACTCTCTTCAAACTGAACTTCGAGAAAAAACTAAGGCGGTATTTTTGATTCTGACTCTGGGTCTACCCAATGGTACGGCCTTCGTTGCGGGGGGGGGTTGCGTTGAGAACTGTACAACTTTCGCAATGGGGGTGTTGATCGAATTCACAGCGCGGGTGGGGCTAAGGAGCATTTCGGCTGGCATGCTTGACTCGCGCGACGGAAAACCGCTGTGTTTACGTCGTCGTAAACTGAGCACCAACTAGGCTTTTTCAAAAGGGCCCACGGTTAACGCGCCCCAACGACGACGTGAGCACAGCGGTTTCCAGTTGGACGCGTCACGTGTGCCAGCCGAACTGCTCCTTTGCCCCACCCGCGCTGTGAATTCGAGCAACATCCCATCAGCCAGGTCTCTAGTTGTAAATGTAATAAAGTCTCTGTTTGCATTTTCCTAAGTGTACCATATACATATGTATAGAGGGCTGGTTGACTGCGAATTTTTGATAGTTCTTAACAAAACTCCGCCACAATGGCTATACCACTGGATAGCCCTCAACGCCAGGATCATGAGTATCACCTTTGAAAAAAAATCGAATCCGAGTTTGAAGCGAGTTAGCGCAAATCGGGCGATTTGCATTGCGGCGCGCAGCTCCGTATGTCTCCGTCGTGGTCCTTTTACGTTCATGCTGTTTATCTTGTTAACGATACATATGTTCCGTTATCAACTGTTCTCTCTGCTCTGCACTAGAGTCAGTATAAGCGAAAGGCGTAGCCCCATTTGTCAGTACAGTCTAGCTAGATTTTTTTAGACAACTATTCCTTCAAGAAGACAACTCTTCATTAATGTAGGCGGGCTGATTCGATAGGTCAGCTGGTCTTTGCGAGTTTAACCTAGTTCGTCTCTTTGTGTTGCCGTCGCCGTTCTTTAGACATTACGTTACATGGAGAGACGCAAACCTCGCGCTTCTGCGTGAAAAAAATTGATCGTGAGCACTGCCTTCCGACTTTTTTGAGCAATTGGCAGATTGGTGTGCTCGATGTTGTACTGAACCATGCTAGTGCAAACAGCGACATCTACGAGAAACTACAGCTATGAGAAGACCTGTTAGACATTTTATGCTCGGACGATTCGCGGCTCCGAGCAGCGCAGAACAGAAATCGAAGTCGCCTGACAACGCGGCTCGCTCTCCTTATGTCCAGGCTCCTAGTCGTCTTCGAGCTGATTGGTAAAGCACGGACAGTAACAGCAATGGCTCGGAGAAACGGAGAACAAACCGAGCTATTAACCGCTTGCTGTTCGGTGCAGCTCGGGGCTGAGAATCGTCTGTGAGAAATTGTGAACTGCGGGATTTGGGTAAATCTACTGCGTTTTCTTCGAAAATGAGTGTCAGGTTCATTGTCGCCTAACACAGAATTCGCTCAACAGTTTCAGTCACCACGTAGATTTTCAAAGATTTGTTGATCAGAAAATGTCAGAATAGAAAATGTTATATACAAGCCTGGGAAGAGATAACGTGACAATTATCAATGAATGATACGATAGGATTCCATGATCACATTCGAACAACAATCGCAAAGTGATTGAATAGAAGAATCGAGAATTTGATCTGATCCCTTTGAACGCATTGCAAGATAAAGACTATACACATATGAGTATGTATAACAAGACACCTCAGTCGTTGACCAGTTAACTTTCGTCTCCGCGTTCTAAACTCTAGAAAGTCCTCAAAGTCCCTTTCCATTGAACTTTCTCTGCGGGACTATCTGTCACCAAACTGGACCCCATCCATTCGTGTAGTACTTGTTTCCACCCCATGCACCAAATTGATGGTACTTGTTGGGACCAATGAAGCTCCGATGGTGTCCTCCAAACGGGAACGGACTGGCCAAGAATCTAGAACAAAAGAGTCTTCCTGGAGGTCGACTGAAGATTGCATACTCATGTGGGCGGGAATTCGCAGAAACGAATGGATTATCTTACCTTAACAACATTCCGCTATGTGGAGGCATTCCGTAGAGAATATTCTGGGAGTACGGTCCATACGAGTATTTGTAGCCATACCCAGGCGGGGGAATCTGGAAAACGTCGGTTGTGAGACTATAAATTCCCTTTATCGTCTAATACATAGTGTATTTGCACTTTTCTAAAAATTTGCTTTGCTCGGACCAGACTAAACTGCTCTGATTCACGTGAGAAAAATCAGGAAAAAAAGCGCCGGGAAACCACGTGACATGAATCTGATGTCGGACAAAATCCTTGTTTCTTAGATGTTGCGTATTGATGCTGAGAGAATGATGGATGCTTCCGCGTTTGCGGCATTTTTTTCAAAAGGGTAAAACTGAACAAGATTAACAATTTGCAGTATTTGACACTGAACATAAAACTAGCATGATGGAAGGAAATTATAGTTATCAATATTAGAAGAAATATTTCCGTTCGAATGATCTCGTTACATATGTCTAATGTTGTCCGAGACCTTCAAAACCAGTGTCGTTCGAACGTGAAGTTTGTTTACTAGACTAAAAATTCTAAAGCGACTTTATATACGGTTTCCTACGAAAATCGATTTTAGTGAATGGACGGGGCCACACCAATTGATCATCCGTCGCGATGAAAAACTATCAAACAGAGGACCTCGCGAACGCCGCATGGGTCGCTGCGAGTGGTTGCGTATATTCGCTAGACTTCTTAGAAATTACGAATATACTATCTATAAGCAGTCTACGGCAACGGAAAAAGGCAGTTGTGCGGTTGTGACTTTACACTATGCATACTGTACATATCTTCTGTTTCGGAGTGAAATTTATTTCCGTCAAACGCGAGCGTCTGCGCGCGTATGCTGTGTCTTCCCTTCCCCCACGGTTTCTCACTGTCTCTCCCCTCGCCCGGCACAAGAGCGCAAAAGGGCAGAGTAAACTTGGCTCTGAAACCCGAAGAAAAAACATGGAGAACGTTGAAAAACGGTAAGTTTTCAACTATACACAAACATTATCAATATACCTAAAGTCTTCACTATATGTGGATAAACAGGGATAACAGTAAAAATGAATTTTTCTTCGTTACTTTATTTTTTTGTATTTCATATTTTTTCCTGTTATTCCTGTGTATATCCTCTGTTTCCGAGTGTGATTTATTTCCGTTCGCCGCGTGCGTCTGCGTGCGTGCGCTGCGTCTCCTTCTCCCCTCAATTTCTCGCTCCCTCTACCCTCGCTCCGCACAAGCGCGCGAGGGAACAGAGAAAATCTGGCTCGGAACCAGAGGATACGCATATCTATGATAAAGACTTCAGGCTTACTCAAAATGTGAGGGGGGAGGGGGAACCCGCCGTTTTCAAAACGCTTCCGATCAAAATTCAGGAACAAATTAGAACTTAGTGGTCGATTGTGGCGCAACCAACAGTATGACTTACTTGACTTAATCGGTTGGCTTTCGCCTGACGCGGTCATTCCGCATCTTCACCGAGGTGTGCCGTCCTAGTAGTCAGCCGTGTCCATTTTTCACGGTCTTCAGCCACAATTTGAACACATTCCATCCAGCTGTCACTATTCCATTTCCTGCGAAACGAAACATCGCGCCTGAACTGTCTTTCGATGCCGAGTGACTTCAAATCCTCTTTAACCACATCCGTCCAGAACTTTCGCCTACGCCCAGGTGGCCGTTTCCAGACAGGATTTGGAAGCATTTTTAAAGCGTGTTGTACGAGACGATCCGGCGTTCTTCTTAGTATATGCCCGAGCAGTCGAAGTCGACTTTCCATTGCTGCTTGAGATGGCGTTAGGAGATGCTGGCACCTCCCTCGTGTCAAGCGTTGATGTACTGCGTCGATTTCGTTGTAAAGGTCTTCGTTATGGCATACACGCAGCCAGAAATATCCAAGCAAACGCCTAAAAGCTTCCTCTCCGTGCAATCCAACCTTTCCATCTGCGTTTTCGGTGCTGCCCACGTCTCCGATCCGTACATCATGATAGGGCGAATAGCGGATAGGTAGACGCGCAACTTGGACTTCCTTCGCGATGGTGGTAGACCACAAACACTTGGTTAGAGAATTGAATGCAGACGTAGCTTTCGCACATCGTTGTCGAATATCCGCTGCATAACTACCATCGTTCTTCAGCAAACAGCCCAAATAACAGAAATCGTCCACCAGTTCGATACGTTGTCCGTCCACACAAACTCCAGTTGAAGGCCTCTGAGAGACCCACATCTGCTTGCATTTGTCGGGACGAAGACGAAGTCCATAGGCTGCGGCATACTTCGAAACGAGGTTCACAATCCTTTGCAGTTTTGCGTTGTTTTCAGCGAATAACACAATGTCGTCGGCGTACTCCAGGTCGACAAGGGAGCGTCCTGATGGTGTTAGGATCACATCCGCAGGAAACTGTTCTGCAACTCTACGCATGATGTCATCAACGGCGAAGTTGAAAAGAAAAGGTCCTGCAACGGCTCCTTGCCTTACTCCTGTTTTCACCTCGAAAGCTGACGTAAATCCGACAGGTGTACGAACTGCTGCTGTTGTTCCTTTGTTCATGTCCTCGATTAACCGAACATACTTTTCCGGGACTCCATCTGCTCGCAGAGCATTGAGCAATCGATCACGATGAGGAGAGTCGAACGCGGCTTCAAAGTCCAAAAAAGCAAGCTGTAATGGCTTCGAAAACCGCTGCCACGATTCAATTACTCTTCTCACGACGAACACTTGGTCGATGGTCGATCTTCCAGGTCGAAAACCGGCTTGCTCATCTCTGGTCGTTCCTTCACGATGTTTGATAAGTCGCTCGAGAATGATACGTTCTAAAACCTTGTACATGACACGGAGTAGAGAGATTCCTCTGTAGTTCTTAGGATCCGTGACGGATAGCTTCTTGTGAAGAGGTACGATGATCGCATGTCTCCACGAATCGGGTATCCTTTCGCTCATCCATATGGCACGGATGGTGTTGGTCATTTCACGAATCCCAGACGGAGGAAGAGCTTTCAGCATTTCAGCAGTGATGTTGTCATCTCCACCTGCCTTCCCATTCTTCATTTTCCGGACACAATCCAAAACTTCAGACTCAGTCGGCGGTTCCTCACTGACATCGTAATGTGCTCTTCTGAACATGCGGGAGCTCAGGTACTGATGGCGCTGGACGATTCAGTAGTGAACTGAAGTAATCCTTCCATATTGGCAGCGTCGCATCACCAACTGCAACTCCATTGGTAGTGTTCAAGACAGGAGAACATCTCTTCATCTTCCCGCTATACTGTCGCAGCAACGTGTAGGCTTTCCTCGGATTCTTCTCCTCCCAAGCCTTCTCGAACTCCTTAGCTCTACACGTCCACTCTCGTTCGCGGTCACTTTGAAGCTGCCGACGCAACTTCCTCCTCAGACGCTTCTCCTCCACGAAGTTTCCTGCAGTTCGGAGAGCACATACTCTGTTGTAGGTAGATGTTGTTTCTTCTGAGACGTAGGCGAACTTCTTCTTAGGCTGTACAACCGGGAGTGCCTCTTTCGAAGCGTCCTGGATGCACATGACAAAGAATCCGCGTCGCAAGGTTTCTTCTTAGTCCGTACTCCGATGTGAATAGAAACGCGTTGTCGGAAATTCCTTCTGCACTCTTCATCTCTGAGACTTGTCATGTCAATCCTCTGGAGAGGCTGAGCCCCTCGCTTCCTCTTATGAATCCTCGCAGTGAAGTTCAACAGAACAGGACGGTGATCCGAATCGAATGCGACATCCCACACAGCTCTAGATCTTCGAATGTCCGATACTGGAATATTCCTCGTCAGGACATAGTCAAGCTGTAGTTTCAAAGTTGTCATCTTCCGCTTCCGCTGCTCTTCTGGAGATAGCCGGGTTGGTCCTGCCACGTAAGCTGATGGCGGCGATGATTCCTCTTGAATGTCGATGCAATAATCAGACCACTGCGTTCACAAAAGTCGACAAGGCGGTAGCCATTGTCCGATGTTTGCTCCACTGGGTAGAACCATTTACCGAGTACTTCGGATTCCTGATCAAGTCCCATCTTCGCATTTGCGTTAATCCCCACGACAACAGCATGTTGACAAGGTATCCTGGCCAGCAACGTATTGAGTTCCTCATAAAACGCATCCTTCGAATTGTCTTCGGCGGTTTCAGTGGGCGCATGAGCACTCACTATCCACAGATTGAATCCTCTGTGATCCCGCAGTCGTACGAATGCATTCCGACACGACGTTGAGCCGAACTCCTTGACCATACCATTGAAATCCTTCCTTACAGCTATTGCACAGCCTCCCACTCTCCTATCGTCAGCGTTACCGCAGTAGATGGTGTACTCTCCGACGCTGATGACAGGTCTATCCTTGAGGCGGGTTTCCTGCAAAGCAGCAAACGGTGCATGGAAATAGCTCAGAAGTCTGGATAGCGCAGTTTTTTGGATATCACTCGACAGCGATCGACAGTTCAGGGTGGCGAAATTGTGGCTTGTGGCCAAAGACTCCATGACTCCCTAGGTACGGATCCTAAGGTGTTATGGACCAGAGGCCTTAGTGTGCCGGACGGCGACACCTTTATGCAATGTGCGGGATACTTTCGCGATATAGTTGTGCACGCTATATCGCTCGAACGTTCCCTGTGTACACTCAAACGTCTGCTGGGTTCAGTAGAAGCAGGGGCACCAACGAGCAGGTACCAACAGACTTGTATACACACCCCCAACCAACAGTATACTTCGTGGAAACACGCAACTTCACGATTGCCTTTTTTGTTGCCGTAGACTTTATACGCTACATTTCGGAGCCAAATCTACAGTTTTCGTTCGTGAGCGTGTGCGGAGCGAGGAGAGAGAGAGAGAAAGTGGGGGAGAAGGAGAAGGAGAGTGCGGCATATGCGCGCACACGCACGCGATAGACGACAATTAATTTCACCCCGAAATAGGGTATATGTGTGAACATGAATACTTCACTGCATTTTTTGTTTTTGTTTGAATGCTAATCCAAGCGATATTTTCCATCTTGACAAATGACTGAATCGTCATTCAAAACTGGTATTCAAAAAAATCAAATGGCCACCCGGCTTGGGAGAGACGGCTAATTCGTATTGCTAAACGCACTTTGGGATTTCGTGCCTTCGGGAGTCTTCATCTCAAAGTTTTTCCCCATCATCGTGACATATTCCATTTCTAACTAATATGAGTATCCCACTGGCATGAAATTGCTTCTAGAAAAAAAAACTTTGGGAATGAATGTGGCCAGCGTCAGAGCAGTCACATTCTGTGCGCTTCAATCGACGCCGTGGCTGCCAATCTCTCAGAATGATTGATGCCCGATGTCCGAGCAAAGTCTTATTCAACGAGCGTGAGAATATGCGCTATAAACTCTTTGCAAAAAGAAATGTATGAGAGTGATGCAGCAGCCCACCCTGTTCAAGAAGAGCATTGAATGTTTAAAAATGGAATCCGTGCAAGAAGGCAGCTGCGCGTGTCCAGTGCTCCTGCACTTTCATTTCCGTGACGTCAAAGAAGTGTCTATGGACACTGCCTCGTTTTTTTCCAACTGAGGTATTCTCATATTTTATGCAAACATTTAGGTTTTGGGTCCTTTTGCTTCATGAACATTCATTAGAATAGGATCTGTCCATAGTCGATGCGAAAGTAGAATTCAATTCATTTTCAAGCACTGTCCGTTATTCGGAGAAATCCAATATTCAGTTGATTTCGATTTTTTTCGGGTCGTTGATACTCAGACAATATAACCGGTCGGATCGCGGAAGCATGACGGGCCGAAAAGTTCCCAACCGCCATAGTCCTAGGATGGACCCGAAATGGAGACACTGCTCCAGTGCTGCCCGCGATCAGACCGACGAACTCCGCATGGGCCCGCGATCAGCCCTGAGTAATATTGAAGAGGAAAAATGGTGGGATGGCATTCATAATGTTTGGCAAAAGGTCTGATGCTCGCAGCTTTTTTGAATGAGGTAATTGTCGAATTGAAAATATATTAATTGTAACGTTACAACGTTCACGTTACAAAATCCCACTCAACAATGGGCAATGTAGTACGACCGTTCACGTTTTTGATTCTCCTTTTTGCCATGTACGACATTAAACGAGGGAACCGTTACCTCGTCATGAAGATCAAAAAAATGCTGACCACACGAATTCGAACCTCAACCCCAAAAGGTGTGTCCGGGGGAGGGGGGGTGGGGAAATTTGCACAATGGAGTTGATTTCATTCCACGACAGAAGGAGAATCATCGCTTCCTTGAGAATGAAAATATCGGATTCTTTCACGAGATATAGTCAGCTTTCATTCGAATTTGACGATTTCTCCAAATAACGGATAACTGTGATTTTATTAACGCGAAGAATTCTACTATTGACGGAAATACAAGAAGTTTTTCTTTTGCTCCGTGCCTGAAAAGCGATGACAGCTCAAAAGAACTTGACAGTGAAGCGGAAAATTGATTTATCGAGTGTTCCGATAATATTCAATGGCCAAGTCTTGTACAATATTCACCCTACTTAGTTAAATATGGTTTCACCTAATTAAAAGCTTGTCAATTCGTTTTCTGTTGGCGAGGCCGGCTTTCCCTTTTTTGTTTCTATTTCCGCGGTCTCAGATGGAGCCACTTCTTAGAGAATTGCTTGTTACGGTGAGCCGTAATAATCAGGTAGGAATCAGGTATTAGAGAGCTCAAACGGCCTCACTATGCATAAATGGATTTCATCAATTTTTTTCATTCACCGAGTTTGTGCCAGCTTTCCTCTGTAATCCAGTTTTGTGTCTATAACAAGGTTGAAGAGGTCACTTCATACCTGCATACCAGCATATGATCCTGGACTGTGCAGTGGTTGTTGTAAATGAGTGGATAGAGGTGCTGGTGGCGGTGACACGGTTCGATTACGGTAAGTCGGCGGGGCTGAGTCCATTGAGGATGGCGAGCGAGAGTTGGCTGGAGGATATGAGTGATAGCCGCGATCCTAAACAAGTTGAAGCGATAAATTCATCTTCAGTCAGTCATCGCTGAAGGTTTTTACATTTCCGCTCGTTAAACAGAAAATCGGGCGATTCATAGGACCACTATTATGGCTTGACGAATGTGCTTACATAGCGATTTATCGATTATCAGAAGGTGTCATAATGAGTGGGAGTTTCAGCAAATACACACGGGCAGTAGGGTATTTTCAACATTCCTTCCGAAAGATTTCGGACCCTAAGAAAAACTGCTTCCTCTGCTGGAAAAATGTCATTTATCCGAAGTCATCCGAATATACAATCCAGAATTTAAAGCAGTGCGGTAATTTTGAATTATTTGTCAACAAGCTCTACAATCGATTGGAAGTGATTGGGCTGCCTGTATTCCAAAATCGAAACTCTGGTTCATTTGGGAATACTCTTCCATGGCCTAAGTAAGACAAATGAGGCAGCAGAAGTAATACTCCGATTTCATCCGACAATTAAAGGTAGGAATATGTTTTGTGTACATTTCACTAGTTATGGACGTACAGCACAAATGAGCTCATTCGGAATGTTGACTTCAGCGTGAAGTCAAACTTACACTTGATGGTGGGACACTGTGCGAACGACTTGGACGGCCTGCGATTTCCGCAGCAGAAAGCACCTGGCCGTCGGTCAGGGTTGTGTGAAGTTTCAGCTTTCCCTGAAAAGTAGATTCATCGAAGATGAGGCTGATTGCTGGCTGGAATATAGCTCACCTTCGACTGGTCAAGGGCCTCTCGAAATTCCTTGTCAGTGTTAACGAGCACCTGAAAGCATAATAATATAAACCTTATGCATATGCTGCTGTCAAGCATGAGAGAAGAAAACAATTCGGCTGTACTATGAAGTATTCTTTTCTTATGAACTTCGTGCATTCTGTTCGTGTAATGGAATAACATATGTCGTCTGACTCATCGGGGCTACCTAATACTTCCGCGTATCCGTGACATAGCTTAGAAAGGGTAGGTGTACGCGCAACTAACATAAAGTTTGTCCGAAACACTGTCCGCTCTTGCGGTCGGCCTGCATGTCGAAACGCTGTCGCGAAGGGATTTTTCAAAGTTGGAACTCCATTGGTAGAGATAGTTGACAAATGGTGTATAATATCCCAATCAGCTGTTTGCCGCCAGAAAAAGGCTCACCCGAATTAATGAGTTTGCAACTGCCGCTCCACACGTTCGCATACTGCGTGGGCGGACAGTGCCATTCGGATAGACTTCAGTTTATGTCGCGTTTGATGTACACTACAACCCCTATACTTCTTGTTGTGAGTTTGATATCCATACGATACCTTCCTCTTGACACCAAGATTTTATGATACATACCTCGCTGGGGACGGACGCTGTCGGA
This sequence comes from Aplectana chamaeleonis, assembly GCA_029168955.1. Taxonomy (NCBI): domain Eukaryota; kingdom Metazoa; phylum Nematoda; class Chromadorea; order Rhabditida; family Cosmocercidae; genus Aplectana; species Aplectana chamaeleonis. The sequence goes on along the minus strand of JAPDOI010000497.1, from coordinate 407,049 downwards.
AGTAGGCGCGCTTTGTTGTCCTCACAGTTTTCACATCCTCAATGTGGCAGTGTGGTGCATGCGGGCGCGAGACAGGATAGGAGCGAGCTGTCCTCATCTTGGCCCTCTCAGAACGGCCGCACATGGAGCACTAACACATTCCGTATATGCGAGCTGTGGAGATAACGTAGCTATCCGATCAGCTTGCGCGTTTCCGTAAGCATACCGAAGCAAAATTAGGGACACGAAACCCCAGTTGTCAACAGAAACTTATCCCACTGATACGTAACTGACAATCGGGAGTAGATAAGAGCACTTCGTTAGAGATTTGAGGACAGGTGTGGCTTTCAAGTATAATATTCAAGTTCGATGCATCGTACTCTTACGCAGAGATCAGATAAGGTCAGTCGGATTGAGACTGTCCGCCCACGCGGTCGGTGTGCGTGTCGAATGGTCGGCGTAGAGGCATTTCTCGGACCAGCCCTTTTCATGGCTGGAAATGGCTGACTGGAAAATTATTCCTTTTCCGTCTTATAATCCTGCTTACCATTTACAGGTCTAAAAAACACTGCTCGACGGCCGCACGATACGCACGCCGACCGCGTGGGCGGAGATTCTAAATTGGACAGACTTTGCATATATAAAGAACTTCAAAGTATCTCATACAGGGATGATCACTTCCGTGACGGGTAACGCGACGCAGTGTTTGCCATCAGAATTGACGGAAAATCAATACGCCTAATATCTGCCGTCGCGGAAAGTATGGATCCGGTCCTAATGATTTGCACTTGTAGGGACGATGCCAACGTTGATGTGCTGGCCCTACAGTGAATCTAGTTCAGGCTACTCATTCAAGCTCGAGACACGTTCTAGACCCTTACTATTATCCCCTGATGGAAGCCGGGGTTGTTCAGTCCATTGAAAGAATTTCGCTTTTGGCGGGACTCGAACCGTGGGGCATTTCACGTATCGTGTCTCACTGCCACTGGGCTACAGCCAATGAGTTTTTTCGGTTCCCCATGGGGCGCACACATAGAACGATGCCGCTTGCGTACCTCGGGTCAAAACCAAACCATGATCATAGCCCTTCTCGCACCTCGAAATAGGGTTGGTGTAAATCCGACAGGTGATTGAGCAGCTGTTTCGTCTATTGTGATCATGTTCCCGATTAGACGAACACACGTACGCAAAGCAAAAATTTTTTTATTAGATTCGAACTGGGCCAAGCGTCTATTTCAAGAAACCAGTCCGATTGCATGATGAAAGAGTGAGTAAACTTTGTTTTCGCTGGGAAAATAATTAGTTTCAGAAGGAGTTCGAGAGCCGCCATCGAGTGCTGCGGGCCAAAAAATGGTCTTCACCACTCACTTGTCTGCCATAGTGATCAATGTAGGCGATGGCTCCTTCGAAATCCGGCCTCACTTCGTGCACTTTCTTCATGAATGCCTGAAATTAAGAGCGAAGAATCATGTTACAAGTCTGAGTTTACATCTAGCTAATGAGGCTGATGGACCCTTAATCGTCTTCTTCTACTGAGTGCCCTAATACAATCTTCCTGGAACTATTTAGTGCATTAGAAGTGTAACATTAGCAGAGCTGATGGAGAAAGTGCGGCTGCAGTCAAATATTGGGCAGGAAAGACACAGTATTATCATATAGGAGACCTGCTTTTGTCGTTTCGGGCTTCAACGGGAGAAAACGACAGAGGCTCAGAACAACAACAACAATTGTTCGAGTTTCAGGGAAAATACTGGATCTACATACTTTTATAGTCATTGGTAGGTTTATACGCTTTAGTACATGCGTAATCACTCGCCAGAACTTGAAACGTCGAGATGAAGTTAAAGTTCCTCCGTATATCTTGGTAATGTGCTCATAACAATAATCCTCGTGATAATGCCAGACCACACTCACACTTTTGTTGGTAGGTGCCACGCAGTGAAGTGCGGCCGTACGCTTTTCCCGCGTCTTAGTATAGCCCAGACATGCCTTCATCGGAGTGTCTGGCTATCTCGCTTGCTACATAGAAGGCAAGGAACTTCAGCACCAGTGTTGAAGTCGGAATTTTAATGGAAGCATATTTGTTCTCGCGCCTCTATGTGATCTGGAGAGATGAAATTCGCAAGCTTGCTTCGGTGAGAGGCATTCGACTATAATGAATAGCAGCCCTACTGTCGAACGAATATACTGATAAACTTTCCGGAAAGCAGAAGTACAAGGAAATAAGCTGTAGCTCTGGTTCTAAGATTTGTCAAAAAAATACCTTGTGCAAGTGGAAGGCACTAATTGCGCATCCACGGCTATATTTTTTGTTGTTATACTTTTCCACTAAATATGTTCAGATGCACACTATCTGGCGGAAAACGTATTGATATGAATGCAAAAAGCAAGGCGGTCTCCATGGGAGAGGCCAGATATTTCTTTGAAAAAGTGGAACAAGAATGAGATCTTAGGACTGTTTTTCTCGTCTTCGATTGTTGGAAGGTAACCAATAAAGAACCATATTTCTGAAACAATGCAGGGTAGAAGTGGTTTACGGAGGTTCGCCCGAATGCCCGGAGAATTCGCCCGGTTCGTAGCGCGTGGAGAATATGTCCGCGAGGGGGGAGAAAATGCCCGTCGCGAGGGAGAAAATGCCCGCCACGAGGGGAGGAAATGCTCGAATTGAAAATACAGCTCTTCTATGACCCTGCCCTATGATTAACTGCCTACCGCAACCTGTTAAAATAAAACATTCAACACTCGCACTCGTGTACTCACGGTATAAGTGTATAGAAGCCTCACCCAAACGGCACAGTTCCGAAGATAATTTTATTGTGCGAAAAAAGTGAACAAAGAACAAAACTGTGAAATAGTGTAGGTGCTTAATCTTCATTCGGAGAAGTAAAATGTGGTAAATAGTAGAATGCATTCTACACCTAGCATAACCGTCTATTCAACTTCTTCAAAGCTAGAAAAATGGTGTTACCCTGAGGTAATTCCTGAGGTACGAAACTTATTCAAAAGTAACTAGGTGATATCAAGGCAGAGCAATCAGCCAGGCTAAAGAGTCCAAATATATTTTTCTCGGCGTAATCTTTTCTCGGCGTTCTCGGCGTAATCTCATGGTCAGGGATTCCAGAGAACTGTTGGATTTCTTCTTGAATCTTGCGCTGTCGTTCCAGCTCTGAAGGTCTTATGTAGCGGTCTTGCGCAGATCTGTCTAAAATCGATGGCAGTAGGCTCTTCGCCATTGTCAGCTCCGCTGTACAAAATCCCAACAGTTCTCTTATTGTGGGGACACGTTCCGAAAAATACTTAAGTTGTTTTTTTTTCAGAGAAAGACCGTTCCAAAAAATGCATATTTCTCACCTCCGAAAGCATGGTGTATCCTTGTGTGAAAGCCTTCGACCAAGTTCGTAGTTTGTGTGCTGTGAGTCTGAGCTCCATTCCATCGTCCATAGAATCTACCGTGCGGTGAAAGCCAGGTGTTCCCCATGTAGATCATAAATTGGGTCAAACTCGACTCCTCAGTTGCAGACACTATTGGCTGTTCGAGCGGCTGAAGCACTCCAGAAAGTGCGTGATGGTGCTCCGGCAAAAGCGGTAGCATCGGAAGTCTTCGAAAGAAGCAGAAAAGTGCTATATTTTTTGAAGCAGCTCGCTTCAGCCCAAGGCGATCTCTGTTACGGCGGATACATTGGTCCAAGTGGAAGAGACATCTTAAAGGCAGTGTTCACGATAAAAAATGTGTTTCAGTTTCCACTAGGAATGGGTAGTGGAGGGGCACAATGTAACGTTGACGTCGAAAGAACGCATGAAAACGAGTCAGGAAAAGCTCCAAAAGAGACTGAAGTTGCCATTTAGAGCGCAAGGCAAACCTCAAAAGCGCATCACACGCCCACCGACGTAAACAAATGAATGCTCAAGATCGTGAGATGAGCGATGATTTCCAATCATTAGCCCCGTTCTTCCCTTCATTCTCAACTTCTCTCTTTACTCAGGTCAACTCGCATAGATTGGCTGCAAAAGACGCAAGTTACAAGCCTCGGACCACTCGTCCACCATTTTCCCTAGCTCAACTTTTGAGGGGCCATAACTCCATTCCCTGAAGGTCTTGTACGATTTTAGAGACATCATTGGAATCAGCGTGGGGCCGTTTTCAAGATAGGCGGGAAAACAGAAAGACGATTTTCATCGTGAACACTGCCTTTAAAGGCAGTGTTCACGATGATTTTCATTTCCGATTTTTCACATAAAACAAAGCGTTGGCCTCCAAGCGTTACCAGAATCACGAAGAAATGGAGAGAAACGCATTAAAACGCCGTATTTCAGCGACACTATTCTCTGGCCTGGACTAGTTGTCCGATTGGATGAATATGTTATCGAGGGTTGTGACCGGTGAAAAATGGGGTCAGCCGAAAATGGAAAAATATTTTATGCAAAACAGTTTTAGTTAGGGTCCGAAGGAAGGGAAGGAACAACAGATTGCAGAAAATGGCAAAGGACGGGTCCACAACATTTTTCATCGTCACAACGAACAGTTCCTGTGAGAGTTAAGTGGCGGGTAAAGGATTTGGTGCCCTTCTGATCCGTTTTTCTCAGTTTCTCCGTTATTTTGGTTCTACCCAGGGGTTAATTAATCGATATAGCGCATAATCTCAAAATTGAAGTTTATCGTGAACACTGCCTTTAAGTGAATAGAATCGGAATTCATGACAAAAAGCGCATTTTTGGCACTGATTCGAGATAGAAACAGACAGAAAGGTTTCGTTAAACTCAATGCCGTTACATACAGTTGACGCGGATTCGTTCTTCCGATCAGTGTATGCCCGAGCAGTCTGTGTCTCTGCGTGTTTGTGTATATAGCGCGCAGCCTATGCCATCTACAGAAAAAACCGTGTCGACGAAAAATTCAGCGCAGACCATAATTTCAAGACGGTTGTACATTCTTGTTATCACATGATACACTGTTGTTTTTCAAATGTTGATGAGTTTTTTCCACAATTTTTCCCTTTCGCTGCTGATTTTGTTTTATACAGCTTGAAGGCAGGGTTCACGATAAAAAACGCTTGTTGTGCTATCCTCATTAAAAGGTAGATATGACCATCAAAAAAGTGAAAATAAGTGAAAAGTTGAAGAAAAATTGCTCAAGAACATGTTATTGCTTGGTGTACTCCCACCCCTGAACATGTGGAAAAGAGGCAACAGACGCGAAAAAAAAACGAAGTTCATATGTACTACATATGTTCACATCAGGTAATTTCGCTTGAGCAAAAACCTCGAAAAGCAATGTCGCGAATTTCGATCAGCTCCCCTCAAGGTACTACGATCTGGAGATGTGTAATAATTTTATATTATGCAAAATAGCACAATACAAGGAGCAAAAAAATTGAGAAGCAGCAAAACGGAGCAAAAAAAATGCAGAAGCAGAAGCAGAGAAGCGAACGGAGCACCACTCATTGCTAGCATAATGTTTCCTAGCGCAAGCGCGACGGAAATTTCCTGCCCTCCTATAGAGTATTTTCTACCCTGCTCGCGGGCAAATTCTCCCCTCCATGCGGGCATTTTCTCCTCTCTCGCGGGCTAAATCTCCTGCTGAAATGTACGCGTGCGGATCGGGCAAAATCTCACGTAATTGGGTAGAAGTATTCACATAGAAGCCCAGGTCAATCTCAATCATTGAGCATCACGCCATCTAAAATGCGGTATTACGGATACGGCAAAATTCTCGGACTGCGGTGTTTCTCGAAAAATTTGGGCTGAGTTCTCGGGTCTCTCCCAAGCTACATATTTTATAATTGGCTCGTTTGCAGGCATCGTACATTCAAAAACCCTATCTGATTTTTCAAGTTGATCCCCTTGACTATCCCTTGAGGTACAGGATAATAGTAAAAAGGCCCCACAAAACACTCAACATTAGGACAAAACTCGTTTTGCAGCCTCTTATTCACTTCCCGACCCTTCGTCGATTTCGGTGTGTGATGTGCAAAATGTCGGAAAGCTTTTCTTTCAAAAGTCAGAAGTGTTTTTGGCGTATTTCTTTCGCACAAAGCTAACAAGATATAAGGAATACTGTTCCTCAAGCTAGACTGTGCTAGATGACCGACGGAGGGCCAACCCTTTTTGACTGTACCTCCAGCTCCTATATTCACAATACGGTGTTGATGACCCATCAAAGGCAGTGTTCACGATGAAAATCGTTTTCCTTTTTTTTGCCTATTTTGAAAACGGTCCCTTGCTGATTCCAATGATGTCTCTGGAATCGTACAAGGCCTTCTGGGAACGGAGTTTTGGTCCCTCAAAAATTGAGCTAGGAAAGCGTGGTGGACGAGTTGCCCGAGGCTTGTAACTTCCGTCTTTTATAGCCGGTGTATGCGAGCTAACCTGAGCCAAGAGAGAAGTTGAGAATGAAGGGAAGAACGGGGCTATCGATCGGACAACATGGCTGATCTCACGATCTCGCGTTTTCATTCGTTCACGTCGGTGGGTGGGCAATGCTCTTTTGGGGTTTGCCTTGCGCTCAAAATGGCAACCTCGGGCTCTTTTGGGGCTCTTCCTGGCTCGTTTTCATGCGTTCTTTCGACGTCAGCGTTACAGTGTGCCCCTCCACTAACCACTCCTTGTGGAAAGTGAAACACATTTTTTATGGTGAACACTGCCTTTAAACTCTCGCCGCTTTCTCGGCGGTTTCAACTAATGGTTCAAATCCGAGAAAACGGTGAGTTGTTTCCACTTGCATTTAACCGCGTGAATCTCAAACCAGTGCATCCAAGTGCACTGATCATTACGAAAAGTTTACTGCGTGGTATGTTACTGCGAATGAATGAAAAATCTTCAAAGGCAGTGTTCATCATTAAAAATGTGTTCCAGTTTCCACTAAAATTGGGTAGTGGAGAGGCACACTGTAACGTTGACGCCGAAAGAACGCATTAAAACGAGTCAGGAAAAGCTCCGAAAGAGCCCGAAGTTGCCACTTCGAGCGCAAGGCAAACCCCGAAAGCGCAACACACGCCCACCGACGTGAACAAACGAATGCTCGAGATCGTGAAATGAGCGATGAATTCCAATCATTAGCCGCGTTCTTCCCTTCATTCTCAATTTCTCTCTTTAGGCCCTAGTTATACACCATCTGGATGAAAACATCCCGCAATGACATTGCTGGCGCTTGCTTCGTGTATCAGGGACTCGTCTGCAATATTGCCTCTTTCAGTCTTTGACGCAATATTGCAGACTAAAATTTCCAGGCGTTTCAATGGCATTTTATACTTCACGCCTCTATCACTTGTTTATTGCAGAAAGTCACTAGAAATGTGATTATGTCGTTTCGGTGATATTTTAACAAACTTAGATCTGAAAAATAATCAGCTGATGGAAATTGGCAAATGTCCAATAGGGTAGGTCCCGCCAGGATGCAGTATAGAGTGCCGCGGTGTGTATAACTGCCCGGTGCGGTTTTCCGGCGCGTTTTTCTGAGTATACTGTTCCTTTTGGCATGCTTCAGCACAGTTGGGATGCACATAAGTGGTAGTTGTCTTGCTATTTCCGCAGCGTCCCGCCGGTGTGTAACTACGGCCTTACTCAGGTCAGCTCGCATACATCGGCTGCTTGAGACGGAAGTTACAAGCCTCGGACAACTGGTCCACCATGTTTCTTTAGCTCAATTTTTGACGAACCATAACTTTGTTCTCCCAAAAGGTCTTGTACGATTTCAGAGACATCATTGGGATCAGAATTGGGCCGTTTTCAAGATATGCAGTAAAACAGAAAAACGATTTTTATCGTGAACACTGCCTTTAATATGTAGGATGGAGTTAGGATGAACTAGAATGACTATTTGGCATGAATTATTTGTTATTCTCTGCAGGGTGCCTGCAGAGAATAATAGGAAATTCAGACTAAAAGCTGGGAGAACTTTCCAGTGAGGCATGGCAGAGTCAGCAAAAGCTCCGTCTGTCAAATACATACGCAAGATGTGGCAGCACCCTTCGATTGTGGGAGAAGAAATTTTTATGACAAATTTTAATGGAAAGATACCGCAAGATTTTCCATTCAAGCTGCTATTTTATGCTAGAGAACAGTGAGATCTGAACTATCTTCAGGAGCACATTGTATTCACTTTTTTACAAATGCTCAGAGTATTCAGGCTGGTTTCAGTTGACCGCGCTTTTTTTCTTTACAAAATATTGATGAAAACATTGTGCAAAGCTTGAGACCAAACTTTTTCCTGACGGAAGAAGTCGGGCTACAAGAGAATATGGTAGTGCAAATTAAATCTGAACTTTTTTATGAAAGCGCTTTCTTGTATGGACAATGTTTTCCTGACTCAATTTATGAGCGAAATCTGATGAGGCCCACGAAAGAACGGAGGGCAGTGTTCCTTGTGACGCTGTCTGAGGTTTAGTATCCTTTGACGAACCGAACCAAGCTTCAGAAGCTTTTTGCTCCTTACTGCGAAAGGAATTCAAGTGAATCTTTCTCCCGATTCTCGGGAGCATCTTACTTTCCTAGGATCAAATAACCACTCACATCATATAAATCCGCGTATTCCATCTCATAATCGCTGATTCGCAGTGAATACTTCTTGCCAAAGTGATTCCATTTCACTTTCCGCCCTGAGAACATTCCGAGTCTGAAGATAACAGCATACATATTGCTACAAGCAAACAGTGGACGAAATGTGGTGAAAGGAGAGCCCGAGGCTAAGGCTCGCCACCACGGGGGCCAACACAAACAAGCAAAACGCGGATATTGTTATTCCACAATATAATTAGCACACGTTGTTTGCCGAAACACGTTTTATATTTCAGGTGTAGGGTCGGGAATTCACCTGCTATCACTACTGTAGGCTGGATGGAAGAAATAAGAATTAGCAAGGGAGACTGCAGAGTTGCAGTCATCGGAGACTTGATGTCATGAATGTGTTAGTAATGTAAGGTGCGAGTGTAAGGCTGTACAGTGTAGTGTCTACATCTCTGACTGAAATCGACACTTCTGCAGTGCCACGTTCACTATCTCACAGGAGAAACCATTTCAGCTTTGTCCGAGGTGAGCGAAATGAACTGCATTGCGAGGATGCCTGTCCACTAGCAAACATAATGGCAAGCGCTCTTTAACCAAATCTATATTTCGAAAAGGTACGAGCTTAAACCGGTAAGTGGACCTCAAGAAATACATTTCTTTTCTTCTCTCAGCCTTCGTCCATGAAAGTTATCCAGGGTGCTGGAAACGGATATGAAATTCGGTTTTGGTTTTAACGACGTCCACGGTAGTTTACGGTAGAAAAAATGGCATTATCCCTTTTGTGCTCTACAGTAGCCGACCGAAAAACGAACCGTTTGAAGGCACAGTACACCGAAAATATTATTTTCAAGTTTTATGATTATCTTTGAGAAAATCACACGATGATCAGTAAAAATTGAGTGGACGAGTTGTCCCAGGCCAGCATTTCTTTTCATTCGCAGCAGCTGCACGAGAGCGAATCAGAATGAGGAGGCAGACATGCAAGGGAGTGAAGAACGGCGACGCGGTTGAAATTTATCCATTCATCTAGCCGCTATTGAGTAGAAATTTTGGAATGGGGTGCGGTTCGTTGTGGTGAATGAAAGCGGTGGGCCCATAGTGGTCGCTTGTACCTCGCTTACTTGGAGACTCGCCCTTGGCACCTGTTATACAGAAGGGCTCCACTACACACTTAAATGGAAATTACAAAATTCATATCGGAGAGCGTAATGTGTCTTTAAAGGCAGCTCACACGTTAAAAAACGATATTTATATTATGCCATAAATCGAAGTTCTGGAGCTGGTAGTTTTGAAAATTTACGAAAAAACCGGCAACAACTGGACACAAGCAGAAAAATTATTTTTTTTTTCAGCTCATTCTGGTTTGAAAAAGGACGAGTTACACCGCAGTATGGACGCTCGATCGAAATAGCAAAGCTATGTGGCGATAAAATGGGTTATAGTTGACCGCAATGTTAAAAGGACATGGTGCGGTTGCGGACTCGCACTAGAACTACGGTAGAATCTGGCACTTTGCCAGATTTCGTCATCGATCGGCGCCACAGCTGATATTCTCGTGAGCAGAGAGACGACGGTTGGCGCCGATCGATGACGAAATCTGGCAAAGCGCCAGATTCTACCGTAATTTAGTGCGCGTCCGCAACCGCACCATGTCCTTTAACATTGCGGTCAACTGTAGTTAGCGGAGTCAATAAAGTCTTACGACCTTAAGAACGCTTACGTAGGGGGAACAGTCATAAACTAGCCAAAGCGAGCAATCGATTTGGACGAGTTTCCAGTAAGGAGCGGAAACTGCAAAGAAATAGGGTGGAGACTAAATGTCTTGCTGGCCCAATAAGATACAAATACGATCATTTTAAGAATTTTTTGACTCTAAGAACGACATGAGCGTTCTATTAGGAGCCACACGGCCCTTGTTGATGTCTCCATCTAAACCTCTTTGCGAAAGTTTGTGCTGCCTTTAATTGCTCTGAGCACTACAATTAACTCCATTAGACAAATTTCGGGTGAAGAAGAAAGATTTCAAATTTTCTGATCACCTACCGTCTTGAGCTCGTACTGTCACTCTCTGGGCCAAACCCTTCTTTTAGCAAGATTATCACATGTTGCATGATGCAACAGCCGTAGTTCGCGATTGCGGACCGGAATTTGGCTCAGAGAACAATAGTACGAACTTTTTGTGATATGACCTGGACGAGAAACAAGTTTTCTTTCTCGTAGCATAGGAATCATCCCAAAGTACTTTGTTCATTGCGCTCCCTACGGACTACGCTAAAATGGTTTTACCTGTCAGAATGCAGCCCTAGTTTTCTTTGCTTATTTGAGAGAGTCGAGATTCCGCATTCAGCATAGTTGTTCTGCATAGCGGCCGCACCATAATATAGGAAAGGGAATCGACGCGATTTGGCTGTCTTTCAGTGGATCATGTAGTCGAAACCTTTTGAGCCACGGCCATGGGTAACTTATCCCATCTTCGCTGCTTTGGCTGGGACCACAGAAGACTCATAGACTTTTGACAGCAAAGTTAGTCAGCAAACCTGACACCTCGAAAGTGCAACGGAGATGACTATGCATAATTCCATTTTTTCCAGATATTTAAAATACCAAAAATACCGAGCATGATTCTGTGGAACATTTAAGGGAGAGCTTTCCGTGAGAATTTTGAATAAAGCAATTGGAAGAGAATTCAAAACCAGATTCACCATGGATTACCAAAGAACCCTCGTGTGACTTATATGAATCTATGGACTTCAGTTAGATATCAGAAGAGGCTTCGAGGAACTAATCATAAATCACGTATTGAGTCTCAACTCTAATCTCAACTGATCCACTTACTGGAATGTATAACTTTGCCTTTTTAAATCCAATTCGTATAGCTAGTTTGGCCAAGGCATTCCGACGGTAAAATAAGAAAATCTGAGATCGAATAATGGGGCAACCGCCTGCAGTAGGACAAAACACAATCGTCATATTAACTTTCGCAATTACCATGTAAGTCAGAAATAGTCACATGTTCAAATAGAATAACAGCAAAAGTCGTTCTTTAAACTCAAAAATCCTTAGTGGCTCTCATTATGTCTAATTCTAACAATAAGTTTGAAGGTGGAACCATTCTGAGCACGAACCTGCTAACCACTTTGAACATCAAGGAAGGGTAAATTGAATCATACGTACATATTACGCAGACAGAAAAAGAAAGCTGATGAGCAAAGTTCCTTCTGAAGGAATTCTGGGAGAAGGTATTGGCCGCGTCTGAGTGGTATATTTTCGTCTTTCACACCGGGCGATTTCTGCACTAAAGAGATCTCGGCGATAATGGTGTTGGACTTTTTCTCGCGAGGAAACAACCTACTCAGAGTGAGCCGACTGAATGGGAGCTACTGACTGCCATATGCCTCGTTTCGCTCAAGATCCTTTTGATAAAAACATGATGGAATGAGTGGCTTTGAGAGGGTTTTCGTTCTTTTCGGGTAGGCACAGCTATTTAGAAAGATTGCATCTGAAAAGATATGAATAGTTCCAACATTTCTCGCTAGAAAATGAGACGAGGATTCCTATGGTTATATGCGTAGATAAGAAGACGCTCAGGAAAGTGTGGTCTACAAAACAATTGACCGGGTTCTGAAGTACATACATACATCTCTACTTCAGAGAACGCCTGAAAAAAGAGAACTGAGAAATCGAGGTGCATGACCATCTGAAAGGAAAAAACACGTTTCGTCGTTTTCGACTTAAATTGGATGAGGACAACGTAGTTTTGACAGATTCATGAACTACGGACCGATGATGTGAAGATAGCGTAGAAAAATGCAACGTATGGCTACTTATGAAATCCTTCTAAAAAAGGAAGGTCACCAGATTTCGAAATTTGTAATCTTTCGATCGAATTTATCTTTTGAAAGCTCAGGTCACAGCCATTCTGAAAACTTTCCTTGCTTTGGAATTCACATAAGATGTAGAGGAATCTGGACACTCTGAAAATTTTCGAATGTCACTCGTGCTAAGCCTTTCGTCCAGCAGGGCTGTTCAAGTTCACAGAGAATTTGAGCCTAGTGAAGACCGGATTGTAGTCCTAAAACGAGTTCGCGGAATCGCCCAAAGAACTTTCTATTTTTAGGCGATTTCCAGATTTCTTTCTTTCTTTCTATAATATTTTCCTCATCGAACTAACTATCTATAGGGCACATAAACTTCATAGTTGATCATTAAAGAGGGTGTCTTACCTTATGATGTCTATTTTGTCAATTACCGCCGTTTTTTTATCAAAAGTCCCATCCTAACAAAATTTCGGAGGTGGTTGAAAAATTATCGATAATTTGCGGATGAAGTATGAACAGAGTAGACAGCGTATTCAATGGTTCGGAGTCAAATTTACTCCGTTCCTTTGAGCGCTTGTGCGGAGCGAGAGAGAGAGAGACGGCGCGAAGGTGTTGAGCAGAAGGAGACGCAGCACGCGCGCGCAGACGCGCACGATAAACGGAAATAGATTCCACTTCGAAATAGAGAAGTAATACTTACAATTAGTTGCACAGTGTGATGCCCCAGAGTGGTTGGATAGTGACGACGGTATAGAAATCAATATTTTTCAAAGATTCTCTAAAAACATGGAAAATTTGTCTCAAAGAAAAAATTCCCTTCGCCCGTTCTGGTACTCTAATCCAATTTTCACAAGCTTCAGATGTTCCTCACACTGAATCAGCCCCTATGGGTGGGAGGAACATGACGAAGTCAACTTGACGATTTCGAAGTAATAATTGAGCAGGTTTAGCTCATGGAGTAGCCATCGCTCCCCTCTGTATGATACTTGTATGCTAGCTGGAGAAGTTCGCCTCCGATCTATTGATCTATTTTAGGATAGAGGAGTATATGAGCTTTCGAAAGCTACACCACACTCGATCAAAAGACCACTGACGAACAAGGAAATTTTAGCTGATCCTATGTCCATTTAATCAAAGTTATAGTGACATCGGCAGCCAAAAGTAGAAAAGAGCGGGAGCAGAATATCTCATGAAATCGAGTCAGGGTTTTCGCAAATCTTCTAGAAAATTCTCTTCTTTGTACCTTATCAGCTGCGCCAAACACCTGTTTTTATTTTTCAAACAAAAAACATTGGATTTGTGTGAATTTTTAAAGCGAGATATGTGACTTCCGCTAAAGGTAAATGAAAACTGTTATGTCATGATCTTCAAGGCATATAAATCCAAGAGAACCCATAAAAAATTTTTCCAGTAAACTGAGGTAGATGAACGAGCGCAAAAGGTCACTGCAGAAACTAAATAAAGAAAAAACGAACAAAGAAAATGAACATTCGTGAAAAAATATAGCTATGAATCCGAGACTGGGTAGTGTTCAATGAAAACAAGTAAAGGAGCTGTAAAGCAATCGGAAGCTAATCTCCTTGGATGAAGAAGCTCAGATCATAGAACTCCCACCTCCACTCTAAGCCACACCCCTCGACGAACACAGCGGGAGGAGAGAGAGGAAAACGCTAATAATTCAACTGAACACTGAAATAGGGCTTCGTGTCAGGTGAATGGCGTTCTTACATGGCACACAAACACATGCATGTCAACCAATAACCTAAGGTCAACGGTACTTTAGACTGGCAGCATCACTTAAGCGCTTCTTAAGCATTACCCGCATGACGTGAGGACCGGAAGACGCATTAGGGGATCCAAGATAGCAGGAACAGCTTTGCAAAAAGTTTTAAGAACTTCATGCTTTGGGTAGGGTAGAGTTGAACGACATCGGCAAGGAAATTATGATACTGAACCTATAATAAATAAAAACATTGGCATATCACTTGGCGATGGACATTATCCTGGGCGGTAAAGTGGCCGATCCGTTGGACATTCCTGATGAAGGCCGATATTTCTGCCATTAGTTCAAATATAACTTATACTCTGTGATTTGGTGATTGACCGTAGAAATCTATGCAAAACTAAGTTCAAACTAAAGTGTAAGGTGAAAGAAATGGTACGGAAACCTGCGAAAGTTTCTCTCGTGCCTTATCGGTATGCTGAGAAAACACGGATTCAGGAAACTCGCACAAGTGTTCGACAAAAAAGTTACAGGGTAAACATTGCTCCGAATATGTTGTGGGGATGCAATGTTAGAGAAATATTCTGCTGTCGAGAAAATCGTTCTTTAGTCCGCAACCAAAAATCCAAACTAACGCGTTGGTGAGATAGACGGTAGGAATGTAGTAGCAAAATGATATGCGAATACCTGGAAGATTTTTTAACTGAACGACGGCTATTTTGAACATATCTAGATTTTCATTCAAAGTAGGCTGGGCAGGAGTGTTCCTTCAACGAAGAGTCCTTATTTGTTTGTGCTCCAGAGGTCGTTCCTAATCCCAAACACGCAATATGAGAATGAGTGGCTCAAAAGGTAACAAAAAGGACAGTAGGTAACATAAAGCGCAGTAGACTATGTATTTGGATAACCTTTTCAAGCCTCACCAGACCTACAGAGCAGGCCATTCAATCATCAATGAGCATACATCACTCTTAGAGGATTCTAGGAATGAATTAACCTGGAACAGCGGAAACGTTCACGTGAAAACTAGAATGTTTCACGGGCAGGTACAACATTTTTCAGGTCCTTAGAGACAACACTTTCGATTGCATCCTCGCCTCTATTCACACACATATCTATGTAAGTTTTCAGTATTTATCGTATCATACTAAGAATTGAGATTATTGTTACGCCTTAGGCCCCGGTCAGACTTCGTCGAAAAACCTGCTGAGTCCCACTGAGTCCGGTTGCCCCCAGCGCCAACCAACTCCTCTGCGAAACACGCAATTGATAGTGACGATTATCACTTCAGCTGTGAATCGGAACGTGTTTGGTGGTTGATTTTTCTTGTTTTCAACATGTCTGAATCTGATTTCCGTATCAGCAGTACGTGGGGCAGAGCGCAGACGGCGAGAGTCGAGATGAGGCGGGACTCGGCAGGTCGCAGTCGGCCAAAAAAATGCACCCAAATCACGTGAAAAACACCTATATCGACCGGGTGGGGTGAGGATGATTTCGGTGGGACTCAGTGGGACTCAGTAGGACTCAGTCGGACTCAGTCGGTGCATTGGCCCCACCCTTGTACGCATGAGAAATATCAGTATCGACCGGGGGGATTTCGCTGGGCATCAGACGGTCGCAGTCGGACTCAGTGGGTTGATTTTTTTGCACCCGTCTTCCACGAATTCGACGCGTATCGACCCGGTGGGACTCAGAAGATCCACCGACTATGACGGGGGCCCTACTCATTATGTGTAGTTATGTACGACTGAGCTTCCTTATCAATGTCAAGGCCGGCAAATCAAACTCAGCGTGAATCACTGCAAGATAAAATGTATGGTTTCCGTTTTCGATTTAGTCTGATGCGTGGACCAGGCGGCTGGCCGTGGGGGGTTGGCGGTCTCGCTGGAGAATGGGTCTCGATTGGCGCGGAGTGATCTACCGTTGCAGCCCCGTCCCTTCATCAGACTAAAACTATTTCGCGAACTCCATAGTCAGCGCTCGAAAGAGTACCATATTTTTTCTTATAGAAGTACTTCCTCTATTTGAAGTACACCCCTATTACATGTACACATTTTTAGGTAGGCCTCCTGCCCCGAATGTGCCATTTGAGAGGTACCAGATTGTGCGAGATATTTACACATATCTCAGGGCTAAAAATTGTGACTGCGGATTTTTGCGGCGAATGCACGAAGTTCATTTAGGGAGAAAAAATGGAGGGCGCTCTTGTTGATTTAGATGATGGAGAATCCCTGAAGTCTTTTCCGAGAATGGAAAACGACTGATATTGGGTCACAGGACAAGCGTTCGTAGGTACTTAAAGGCAGCATACACGCCCGCAAAAATAGTTGCGATAACAGCATGGATGGGTCCGCACGCCCCTACTATGTCGTCAACGACGTTTGAAGGGCTGAGAACTGCCCAGAACAACAGTATTTGACCATTCCTGTCTCGCAAACCTGTATTTTCCCACCACTACAAAGGCAGCGTTCACGAAGATCATCATCGGTGACTTTCCTCAGTGAAATGATAGGCGAGAACTCAGAAACTCAACGGGTCCGACCGCAGATTTCTGTCGGGTCGAACCCCTTTCCGTTTTCGCCCCTCACTTCTTCCAACTGAGACGACGTGGGGGAGAAGTAAACTTTATTCTCCCCCCATGTCGTCTCACTTGGGACTACGTGGAGGAACAATGCTAAAGGGTCCGACCCGATAGAAATCTGGGAATGGACCCCTTTCGAGCTGGGGTCGGACCCGGCGAATGTCTGAGAAGGACCTTAGGCTTCCAGTGCCGAAAGAACGGAAGAAAACGAGCCAGGAGTGATAAAATAACGGCTGCAAACAAGCGTTTTGGTGTACCAGAACCGCCTCGTGCTCCAGATCCGCTCCCTCGATATGAACAAATGAAGACTCAGATTACAGGAATGATCAAGTCAAGGAAGTGCTGATAAGTGAGCTGATCGCTTGATTGCATTGAATGCTATCATCCTTCATGGCGGTCAATTCCTCCACGCTCAAAAATCTACGTAAACAAGGGAGGACCTATTTTGGCTCAAAAATGCGACTTTCGCGTCCTTTTCACGCGTGCTTCGCTATATAGGGCACCAAACCTTCTGTAAACCGTGGAGATATTGGAAGTGAAATTTATCGTGAACACTGCTTTCAGGTAACATAATGAGATTGAGAAAACATGTGGTAACTGAGAGTGATAGCATTATCAAATAGGAGTGCACGAGAGAAATAGCTTGGTTCACCTGAGTATAAGGCCCCGGTCAGAGTTGGTGCTATTTGCATCTGCAACCCACCGACTCCCCCCAACACCCACCCGGCCGATACGTATGTTTAAAATGATGGAGTGAGGTTGAGAAAATCACTCGGTGCATCCAACTAGATATGACGATGATCACGTGGTCAACAGGATTGCACCTGTTCAGAGAAATAGTGAACGAGAGTGTGGTGAATTAACGGAGGTAGCAGTAAGGTTAGCTTTCTAGTGATACGCAATGTTTTATCTTCGACCCGCCCACCCGGTGATTTTCTCATCCGCCGTCATCCACGTATTGCATGGATATCGACCGCGTCGGATACACCGAGTGATTTTCTCAACCTCACTCCATCATTTTAAACATACGTATCGACCGGGTGGGTGTTGGGGGGTGTTGGGGGGTGCGGGGTGTTGGAGGGATACACCGAGTGATTTTCTCAACCTCACTCCATCATTTTAAACATACGTATCGACCGGGTGGGTGTTGGGGGGTGCGGGGGGGTGTTGGAGGGATACACCGAGTGATTTTCTCAACCTCACTCCATCATTTTAAACATACGTATCGACCGGGTGGGTGTTGGGGGGTGCGGGGGGGGTGTTGGAGGGATACACCGAGTGATTTTCTCAACCTCACTCCATCATTTTAAACATACGTATCGACCGGGTGGGTGTTGGGGGGTGTTGGGGGGTGCGGGGGGGGGTGTTGGAGGGATACACCGAGTGATTTTCTCAACCTCACTCCATCATTTTAAACATACGTATCGACCGGGTGGCTGTTGGGGGGTGCTGGGGGGTGTTGGGGGGTGCGGGGGGGGGATACACCGAGTGATTTTTGCATCCCACTTCCAGTGCAGTCTGTGTGTATCGACCGGGCTGGAGACGTCGGCTCATCCAACTATGACCGGGGCCTAACATACCAATTAACTCTCGTCCACGTTCGAGAATGCCGCTCTACTTCGGTTGACTTTTTGAAATGGAGTGTTTTATCGGTGCACAGATATGTTATGTTCAGGTAAATCAAGCTTTTTCTCTACTGCACTCCCTTCTGATAATGCTATCACACTAAAGTTATCACTTGCTTGCTCAAGTTTCATTTCTCATTCTCGTACGCGAATGGGTGGGAAAATACGGGCGTCCGAGAAAGGATTGCTCAAATTTTGTCGAATATTGTCATCCTGGATGGTTTTCAGCGCTTTAAACGTAGTTGGCGACCTGGTAGGTGCCGTACAAGCTCATTTATGCTGATGTCTCGACCATGTTTGTGAGCGTGTATGCTGCCTTTGAACACGGAGACTGCTGCTGCTACAAGAAAGTTTTCTCATGATCAAGGCAGCTGCACAGTTTTTGATGATTTGTAGAATCGTATTTGACATCAATCGTCCTAATTGTTTCTGAAAACCGTCGCGAGAATGAGAGGTATATTCAGGTGTTTCTTTTCGAGATGCCAATGTCATGTGTATATAAAAACGTGAACATGGCAGCGAAGTATTCTGGTCAGTTGTCGGATAAGAACCCAAGTCAGGGGTATTCCACCAAAGATGACAGACCCTTGTTGAGGGAGAGGAGGAGCCATGAAGAATAGGCCTGGATGCATTGACAGTAATTCTGTGGGTTTGCCAAATGTATGTTTTACCCGGATTCGTCATGAAAATGCTCTACACCTCTTTCCCATCGTCATAACATCAACAGCCTTGAAGCCGTTCTGAAAGCGAATATGTGATTTTGAGTAATAGCAGTATAACAATAATATAAGGATTCTATCCATTTAGAGTCTATGCAGATTCGGTCGTCGTTCGTCGTGTAATTTTTTATCGTACCCTTCAAACTGACAAAGAAAAATCACAACTTTATACTAGAACCGTTTTTCGACGTCTTTTAAGTTCCGCAAAACAAATGAGATTACATCGTCTCGAAAACGGGAGGACATTCAGACTTACTGACAGGTCACGCTTACACTTTTTCCAGAAGATGGATTGGGATGTATGAAAGACGGCGTCAAGTGACCAACATATGTTTGAGATGGTAGAAAAATGTTTCCCAAATTTTATGATCCTCTGAAATCAAATCGATTCATGGATTTTCCAAAAAATATGGTATGAGCATCCAGAGTGTTAGAACAGATTCCAATTTTGAACACAGGCAACCTCCAACTTTTCTGTTTTATTTTTTTTAGTTATCCAACTCTTCATCAGAGCATAGCTCTCTTTCATGAAACAAATTTATTGAAGAGGTGGGCGGAAAATATCTAAATTTTCAAGAAAGTACCAGGCATGTTCTCCCTTGATCTATTCCATATAACCCTATTTTACTGTACAGGCGGATGTGTTTTCTTAACAAGCGAAATACAACAAATACCAATTTGAGATGAGAGACACACTTATTGGAACTCATTTAGGTAGAACGTGACATCAACTAGGCTCTTGAACACAGGTGAGATAAGTTCGCGTTCTACCTTCAAACCCTCCTTTGAATTCACTCTGTGAAACGTAGGATTACTTGAATGTAGAGTTCTTAAGCAGCTCGCCGCCACTGCTTCCACTTGCAGAACTAGTAAATGACGGCCGATTGTAAGATACATATGACCTGATTTCCAATAGACGCAAAAACTAGTCAAGGAACTAAGGCGAAAATTTGCTGCTGCTTTGGAGGAGGAAGTGCTTTGAGCGGTTTTCAAGTTCTGTATGCATTTGAAATCATGAATTCAATACTGTTGTGAAATCCGGAATAAATCTCTACCACAGAATATACTGGAAATTAACTTGGAATCCCATGGCATTAAAATGGCCTTGGTGAGCTTCCCACCGAAAGATGAGGTCTGAAGAGCAGCTCAAACGCATCTGAATTGCCCTGAGACATGCAAATCGGGGCTGTGTTGAGGTTCGAAGAGCACTTTCGGCTGCTTACATATTCAGAATTATGGCGAGGAGGTTAGCTGTGTATGGGGAGTAGTACACTGTCGTAGCTCTTAACTTATGCTTCAAAAACTTCAAGTTGACGTCAAGGCTATAACAATATCAAAAGACGTGAGTGCATTCACGAGATGCATTCAGGTGAACGATTACGTATCCGTCGAGAAGGCAGATTTAATGCTTTATTCTATGTTAAATTTGCACGATTCTTTTTATATACTCCGAATCCAATACTAATGAGGAGAAATGTATCATATTGTGCCTTCAACCGTGGTTTGCATTCACCGCAATACACCGAAAAGGGCATGCATGACGAGTCCTCCGTGACGGCTGTATACTTGGGTTTCTAAGATTCTCTTGGTCAGGTTCAGTAAGAAGAATCTGAGAGGCTGGTGAAAATAATGAGGTCAATCCAAGAAAAATGTAATCACTCTAAAAATGTGCACTGCGTGGATACGCACATAAACACGAGCTCTGGGACACTTCTAAAGGGCTCTCGATTTCGAGTATTATCAGCAGAGAGAGATAGTTTTTTTTGTCGAAACATTCCTATCAGCAATGATATTATTCCATAGCTCACCGCATCGCTGCTAGTGATGATCGAAATTATGAGTAATTTAAAACAGATTACGTCTCAAAATGTATTCTCAGGCAAACTGGGGCATCGACAACAGGTTGATCCGCCCATCATGAGTCACCGCTGGTTAACGCGCCGACTTTCGGCGGGTCCCTGGCCGCGAGTTAATATCTGGTCGATGTCGAGCTGTTGCACAGCTAGCGCTCTAGATACCAGGGTAGTATACTACGCATTATTCAGGCATGCTGCTAATGATGGTACCGCAGCCGGTTCTATTACCCAAGTTTGCTGTACTTTGACCCTGCACAGCATCTGGAGGTCCTACCTGACCGGTGGTGACCCCACTGGAGGCTGGGCGACCAGCCCCGACGCGTGTCGGTGTGCGACCAAGACGCGTTCCGGTGTGACGACCGCGACGCGTGTTGGTGTAAAGTAGTTTCTAAGCTAGATGAAACAGTCCTGTAGGATGTGAACTGCTGCTACATAGGATGCTAAACGCGACACATCGAGTTGTCAACAGCCGGACAACAGGCGGACGTCACTGGGCAACGGGCAGGTCCCAGGCGGACAATACTCGAAATTTGACTGGCCAACAGGGAGCGATTTATGAGATGACAACTTATCAACCTGTTGTCGACGCCCCAGCTTGTCTGAGTTGGGATTCAACAATCTTCGGTTCTCCGAGAATTCTGACTTTCGAAAAAACCAGTCCAGTAGAATTCTGGTGTATCCTGTTTCCCAACTCCTTTTCCAGTTGCGCACATTCATGATTAACGACAAAAGGAGCATAGATGTTCCCCTAATGAAAGCCATTTCCATAGGCATGGATGTCACCAGTATTAATCCAACTTCTTTGATTCCATGCAAATATTGTTGTTTTTCTGTTTAATTAAGACTCTAGGGGATTACTACAACCCTCTTCATTGTTTTCGCGCTCTCAAAGCAGAAAAAATTGCAACAAAAAATTCAGGTTAAACTAACAACATGCGATTTCGAATTCTCAAGACTGTCAAACTCATGAGCCTACGTAAAAAATGTTTTTAACTACGGGTGGCTGAAAACTACGCACCTTTTTTTCACTCGTTCGGCCCCCTACTTGTTTTCTAAGAAACCACTTCAATTTGAATTCCAGAAGCTTTGTCAGAACGATGACGATAATTAAGGCCAGGCAAGTTACAACAACTTTTCGAAATTATCTTCTTCGGCTTCAATACATCTGTGCAACACGCCGTCGAAACCACATTGGTCGCACCCTTCCACGGGAATTCAGTTTTAAACATGTTTTATTACTTTCAACGCATACAAAATAGCGTATCGTTTTCCTGACGTCTGTTGGCCCTGTATAGATCAACACCGAAATTGACAGAATGCTTGTCGGACGAGTTCTAAGGTCCAACATCTTCACCCTGAATCCCAGAAGCCTGTTCTGAAAACAGCAATTGACGCAATGATCGACTGTGTCTATGCCCTTTCTGCAGCAGTATGTGGTCTCCTAATCAAATTCAGTCAAGTGGATCGAGCAGGCGCGATCATTGCGACTGGCAGTGCGGCATTGGCGACATCACCGGCCAACATGGTTTCGATCGCGCACGGCGATCTACCTCCTCAGCCTCCTCACTCACTAGACTTCTAGGATACTCTAATTCCTACTGCCAGTTTTGTTCGAGCAGCTGGTGGTGAGAATGGTGATGGTGGAGCTGCTGAATTGTAGAAATATTCTTGTCTGAAAAGAGGATTTCCGAAGGTTCGTGCCAAGCAGGGAGATGATTCCGTAACATTTTTCGACTGCTTTAAAGGTCTTAGCCCAATATTTTTCGTAATATTTTCTGTTTAGTTTTCCTGTCATTGTTGTAATAGAGCTTTTTTAATGAGTTGGCTTGCTGACTTACAAGTGTCATATCCACCTGGCACGCTATCTAAAAAATGCGGGAATATTTCAGTCACCCTGTGCATTTCAAAAACGTAACAAACAAGATTTCCTTGAAATGCAAAGCTCTTGAAACGGTCGTGAATATTAAATATGGAACTCTTGATAAGGAGCAAACATGGGAAATATTAATCTGAAAAGATAAACCTCTCTATAGGGATGCGTCCCAGTCTCAGGTAAGAAAGCGTAAATTCTATTGGCTTCGTGAAAGCTACATAATATCTAAGGCCTTTTTAAAGAGCTCTTGATTCCGATAATCATCAGCAGCTGTGAGACTTGTTGAAGTGCAAATGATGATAGTCGGAACCGAGAGCTCTCCAGGAATGTCCCAGGCCTCACATATGCCTAAAGTTAGTTGAGCAGCAAATGTCTTTCTAATGTTCATGTTTACAGAGATGACCTCAGCTGTCAAACAGTTCTGTTTTTCTTCTATGTTTTCTATATTTAACTTTTTCCATTTTCTGTTATCTCTTTTCTACCTTCTAATTTTTCGAAGTACCCTGTGCTGAGCTCCAGCAAAGTATCTAGAGAAAAATCAAACCCAGGAAGAGTACAAGCAGCGAAAAGTCGGCAACTGCTCAAATGTCGCCATGAGCTTCTAGGAGCTTAACCTGGCATTAGAGGGAAGCCTACGAGAAGGCCCAAGCGATTTCACTGCGCGGATTACGAGGATTTGTCGTTGTGTTGGTGTGGGAAAATGCCAAGCACAAAATCGCATTCCTGCCGTCGGGACTCTTTGATATAAACGCATTATGCTCCGGCAAGATACAGAAAAACAAGGCAATATTCACCAGCAAGATTTTGCGTTTGAGAATCCGACGGTAAACTTATTTTAAAAATGTAGGGGTATGGCTACAGAAAAGAGCAATAAGAAGAAAATAAGAGCTTATCGGAGAAGATTCGAACTATTACGAAAAAAAAAGAATAGTCTCTCGAAAAGGTTACAGAAAAGGGAAGCTTAACTTTTCTGAGCATTAAATATTTTGGCTGTTCCATGATTTCATTTTTTGATTTATACCTTGGGCGACATAAGAACGGTTAAAATTCGTCAAATAGAAAATGTAAAATACATAGTGTACAAAGAAGAGCCTTTAAATAGGAAATAGAGAATTTCGTATCTTGTATTTTTGGCATAAGGTGAAAATTTTCCAATACATTTCCTCGACAAATTTGCGGAAACCTCATACCACGTCATCAAGTTTTCTGGACAAAAAGCAATTCAAACAAGGTTTACATCTTTCTGCTTGATTCACTTTCATTAGAAAAAAGAACTTCAGCACTGAATCCACAGCTGATTTCCAGGAAACTGCTTGACTCAGGTGGGCGTCTCTCCTGGGAACCACTTGAAAATTGAGGTACACAGCAGGGAAAAAATGAGCGGTGTTTGAGACTGCGCGTTTTGTGAGTTGATTGTTGTCGCTGCTATTTTTCAGCTTCAACTTGGTTCTCTTCATTTCTTGAGACTTCCGGCAGAAATCCATGTTCAGTTGGTGCTCAAAATAACAGGATAAAAGCTCCCCGGATACGGCAACCCTAATAAACAAATTCAGTTGAAACTCCGCTATTTTTTCCGCTAGTCAAGCATGCCGAAAAGCGAGGACCAAAAATGAACTGCTCATTTCTGAATAAGGTGTATTCTTAAAATTAGTATAAAATGAAGTCTGCGTGTTAAGCGTCCCTACCAAAATCTAGTCTACATAGTGGTTGAATCATGTCCGACCATTAGGTCGGGATCATACTTCCAGCGACGAGCGACACGGCGCAAGGTTTACTATTAGTATCGACCAAAAATAGAGATGCCTGATATGCAGTGTTGCCGTCGTCGGTTCTTCGAATTATGATCCCGGCCCTAGCCGCGAATTTTGCAGCGTTCGCTATGCCGCTTTCTCTTCGCAAATGGGGATAAGTTGCCATGACGCATTCAGTAACTGAACAAGATTTTATGAAGTAGCCATAGAAGCAGTTTTCTACGGTGTTCGAAAACGCGCCCAGCCAGTTTCCTTCTCTAATGTACTGGACCTTTATAGAGCAGGGCACGCTCCATGATGAATGGCTGGTTAGTAACCGCGTTTTTGCGGATTATTTCCCTTTTGGTCTTCTCTATCATCAGAACGATGTGTTTCCTGATCGCCATCGTTCCAATTAAAAGCATTTTTACGACAAAAATTTTTTTCGAATTTTCACCGGAAATGGAATGATCAGATGTCTATTACAACAATCATGGCAGAACAAGGGCTGAAAAAGAGTCATAGATAGCCCTATGCGGCCCGCAAACTTGCATGCGCTATGTCCTACCCGCCCATTTCCTTGCTGGCCGTTAAGGTAGCGGGCGGGGCGGGCATAGCATAACCAAGTTTGGGGGATGCAGAGGGCTACCTATTGCTCGTTTCTAGCCGTTCTTTCGCTATTATTGTTGCATTGGACCCAGGCGCGTTCGACTTCCGGGAAATGCTCGAAGGCCGTTTTTATCATGAACCCTGCCCTTAAAGATAAATGGATGATTCTCCTGAACAGAATACAACCGCGTTTGTAACTTTCGATGTTATGTTAAGGTTGCTGATTCAAGCAACCGTATCCAAGGAGGAGTCTCCTTTCTTTCAAGTCAACGAAAAACACTAGTAAACCACATCAACCACATTCAAACACAGAGATTTTCGACTACAATTGAGTCGAGACACGCGGTGGATTTGCAGTGGGAGTTATCGGGGACAGGGGCTCTCTAAACGTCGAAAGAGGAGTAGTCCCACCTTTTCGGCTCCAATTCCACTCGGGACCACTTCGCTTGCATTGAGTAGCGTGACTTCTCGAACTGAAAAAAACGGGACAACTCCCCCCCTGGGTGTGTAGAGAGCCCCTGTCCCGAGTTTTCACGGTTGCCGGTGGCCTCGGTTTCCATCCGAATTCGCTCCTGTGTGACAGCTACAAATGAAGGTGAGAAACAGGCACAAGATAATATCTGAGGCTATTCCAGGATGTTTCGACAGAGCACCACCTCTTCCTGCTGATGATCATCAAAATTGGAAGCTCATAAGTAATGACCTCGATTCTAAGGACAGTGTTGCAATTAACTCGGAACTTTTTTCAGAATGAGCACTGAACGAAAAACGATTTCGAAAATGAACTGGCCCTCAAGTATTTCGCAGTGCAGTAAGGTTGAGCGCCCGATCTTTTCTTTTGATTCTAAAAGTCTCTTTATGCTCTCTAACTTGTCTACAATTGATTTCAAAACACTTGTGACAGTCGGTTGGGTTTTTTTTTCTTCACGCTATGCCGACATTCTAGCAGGCAAGCGTGTTCATTACCTTGCGTGACGTAGGGCAATGACTTTACAGCGAAATGAGTTACGCGCATCATTGGCATGAACTTTATGCCTGCATTACATGTGGAAAAAAAACGGAGTCTGAGTAAGAGACGTTTTACATTTTTGCGATTAGTTACTGCAGGGATATGGGCATTGGCATAAACGTTGCTCTTAGCGCTGACTAACTACATAATACATTTTTATACTCCACTTAAAGGCAGTGTTCACGATGATTTTCGTTCCGGAGTTTTCCATTCAAAACAATGCGTTGGCCATCAAGTGTTACCAAAATTACGAAGAAACGGCTTGAAACGCACTAAAACATCTTATTTCAGTGACATTATTCTCTAGCCTGGACTAGTTGTCCGATCGGATGAACATGTTCACGGTGGTTGTCACCGGTGAAAAATGGTGTCAATCGAAAACGGAGGAATATTTCAGATAAAACAGTATTAGTTAGGGTCCAAAGGAATGAACAGAGCCACAGAGGGTAGCGTATTCCAAAATACGAGCCCACAAAGGATTTCATCGTCACAGCGAACACTTCCTGTGATAGTTAAGAGGCGGAGTGATACTTAAGGATTTCGTGTACTTCTGGGGCGTTTTTCTCGATTTCTTCGCCATTTCAGTTCTACCCGGGGGCCAAACAATCGATTTAGCCTTTATTCTCGTAATCAAAGATTATCGTGAACACTGCCTTTAAAGGCAGGGTTCGCGATAAAAACTACTTTTGAGCTCTCTTCATAAGAATGTAGATTTGGCCATCAAAAAAGTAAAAGTAAGTGAAAAAACCCGGAAATTCGCGGGGAAAGCGCTCAAAAACAAAGTATAACGGCTAATTACCGGTGTCGGCCGGCCCCCTAATTAACGCGTTTTTCATTAATGCTTGCTTATCCTACATTTGTTTTGCTATTAAAGTAATCCGTAGTCTTCGGAAATGTTCACAAATTACTTTAGAAGCAAAATAAAAGTTGACAAAACAGGCTTTTACCCAAGTCTCGATAATCGGGGGCGGGACGACACCAAGCAATAACTTTCTCCTAAGAGTTTTTTCTCCAAAATTTTTAATTATTTTGACTATTGTGATGTCCAGATCTACCATTCTAAGGTGATAGCACAACAACCGATTTTATCGAGAACCCTGCCTTTAAAGGCAGCATACACGCTCGCAAACACGGTCAAAATATCAGCATAAATAGGCCCGCACGGCCCCTACCATGTCGTGAACGACGTTTGAAGCGCTGAAAACCATCCAGGATGACAGTATTTGACCATCCCTGTCACGCACGCCCGTATTTTCACACCCCTTCGAGTAACAGATTGAAAAGTGAAACTTGAGAAAACATGTGATAATTGGGAGTGATAGCACTATCAAATGGGAGTGCACGAGAGAAACAGCTCGATTTACCTGGATATTACATGTTTGTGCACTGATGAAATCCTCCATTTTCAAAAGCCATCCAGAGTAGAGCGGCATTCTCGAAAGTGAATGAGAGTTTGAGGGTGTTTAGACAGGTAATATCCAGGTAAATCGAACTGTTTGTCTCGTGCACTCCCATTTGATAGTGCTATCACTCCCAATTATCACATGTTTTCTCAAGTTTAACTTTTCATTCTGTTACTCGAAGGGGTGTGAAAATACGGGCGTGCGTGACAGGGATGGTCAAATACTGTCATACTGGATGGTTTTCAGCGCTTCAAACGTCGTTGACGAAATGATAGGGGCCGTGCAGGCCTATTTATGCTGATATCTTAACCATGTTTGCGAGCGTGTATGCTGCCTTTAAAGGCAGTGGTCGCGATGAAAAACGTTATCTAAAAAACTATAAAAATCAGCTTAGATAGAAAACAGCTGAAAAACTATGAAGGTAGAGCGGTGAAAAACGGACTAGAATCAGAGTTTCTAAGGCCCAAAGATGCTAGTTCGTGCACACGTTCACAGCGCCGCAAAAAAAGATCGCCGCCTCATGCCGAGCAGTCAAAAATCATGGACATTCGGAGGAAGAAACAAATGCAAATTTACCTAATAAAAACAGTTGAGCTATGAAAGAAAGCACTCCAGTCAATGTTTTTTGACTAGATGAGTCCGAAGGATAATGTTCATTGATTGAAATTCAATTTCAAGCCAGCTGATGTTCTTGATATCAGAGATCATCGCTGCCCATGATGTGGAGTGGGCTCGTCCACCATCAAAAGACGAGAAATTTCAGGCTTCAAATTTGGCCCGAAACAGCGGTTTTTTCGCGATTTTTTCTCATTAGTCCTACTACTCTAAACCCAGAAAAGGGTTTAGAGAGGAAAAGAAGACAAGTATATTTTATCGCGACCACTGCCTTTAAGCAAATGCCGTAGAAGCAGTTGTTTATGGACAACTATCAAACAACATTCGATCCTGATCCTTTGTGCAAACTGATTTCGTCTCTTTTCAATAGTGTTCACATATATTTTCTTGACAAGGTTTTGGTAGACAGCATTGCTCTGGTCCTTTTGCGTACCTAGACTCTGAGCCATTTCGAGTGAACTCCTGTTTTCGATTATCACAATGCGGAGCGGTGGCTTTTTCGTCGGAACCTCCTTATCACCAGTTATACCTCACCGAGGCCCATCGCTCAGCCACCGGCGACAATCGAAATCTACAGGTCACTAGAGAGTTTTTTGAGTCTAGATCAGGGGTGTGCATTTTCCGTTTACCGATTTACCGATTTTCCGGATTTACCGGTGTTTTTCGGAAAATTTTGATTTACCGATTTACCGATTTTGATTTACCGATTTAAGACTTAACTAGGGCATCATCTTGACAGGTCTACGACTGTTAGATAGTCTCTGGCGGTATTCCTGTTTCATCCCGTTATGCGGGTGAAAGGATGATTGCTTCGGTGAAGATTTACCGAGCAGTTGAGTGAGAGCGGCGCTGGGGCTTCGGTGGTGCAGTGCGATAAGGCGCTCCCCCGGAAAGGGAATATGCTGGTTCAATCTCGCCCGGAGCCAAGCGTTTTGCGATCAACTCAGCACCTTGTGTAAACATACCGATTTACCGAATTTTTCTCGAAATTTACCGAAATTTTTACCGAAAAGGAAAAATGGGTGTTTTCGCCGATTCGGCCTACTTCTTACTCGTATTTCACGTGATTGCCACTGTTATGGCATGCCCTTGACACGATATCCGTTTTCATCCTTATTTTTATTACTCTTTTTTAAACTGTTTGGCTTACTTTTTGAATATTAAAACGATCTCTTCACTTTTTCTATTAAGTGCTTCTTCTTGTCGAGATATGTACCACTACGAGAAATACATATTTTATTTAGAAATGTGATTAGGTTCGCAACGCAGCACAGGCCTGAAGCAGATATTTCAGGAAGTGGAAAAATTCTTTTGAGCCCCCGGACACAACACTGAATCCACTGCGCAGCTCTGGGATAACTGCATTGTGAAATTATCGTATCCACACCTTTCCTCACTGACTAATAAGGTGCTTGTGGGATGAGGGGGGGGCACTGTTGTATTGCACTTGGCCACGCCCATTTTTCCGTGCCGCAACGACTCCCCTAATTTTGGCAGGAGAGGGAGACCCCGGGTAGAGGCTCAAATTTAGTGCGGCACGGTGAAATGGGCGTGGCCAAGTGCATCGCGCCACAGTGCCCTTCCTCCATCCCACATAGCACCACCAATAAAAACTTGTGCGCGCCTCCTGGCACAGTTGAGGCGGAAAGGATGTTTTCCCTGCTGGCCTAATTTTGAGTCACTAGAAAAAGGCCTTGATGACAGAAAATTTGAAAATGTTACTCTTTCCCAAAATCAACGTCCCGCTGATCGGGTTCAGCCATTGAGCTCAGTATAATATGTAAAACTCGTTCATTATTTACACTATCCTCGAGCACTTTTAAAAATGATGCATAAATAATGTTGTTTATTTGTGCTATCATATGGGATATGTACCAAAGTCGAAGTCGGAATTTTTACCGAATTTTCCGTTTTTACCGTATTTACCGAGAAAAAAATTCGGTAAAAACTTTCGGTAAAAAATTTACCGAAAAGAATTTTCCGCACACCCCTGGTCTAGATGTAACCACGTTACAGCTTTCTAGTACCATTATACCAGAATGGAAGTTCATCCATCGCAAGTCATGCCCATCAGTATGTATAAAGATTGCAATAGCGGTGTGGCTTGTACATAAACGACGCCGCTACCCCCCCCCCCCCCCCCCCGCCCAAGTGCCAAGGCGGTTCAGTTGCTCGGAACAAATGAAGCCATTTTTGCTTTTTTTCGGTTCAAATTGCCGTTATGATGATAGAGTCTGTCTGCGAGAACTTCTCCAGATTTTTTTTCTCGAGGGGAAAATGTTTAAAGTGAATATACACCAAGGCAAGAACTGCGAACGTCTGTGTTACCCAGTTGGCATATGTATTTAGGGTGCACAAAATTTTTTTCGTGTTCAGTAGCGCATGCCATTCCTAATTTCGTGTATGGTCAATGAACTCATAGTTTTTGTGGAATTCCACGAAAACGCGGAACAGAAACAGACAGTCGTCAAGGCAAAGCTTAATATTCTGAGGGCTCTCGGAGGAACATCATGGGGAAGCAGCCGAGAGACTATATTGAGAACCTACAGAGCAATACTTCAGCCGGCTCTGTAATATGCGGCACCAGTGTGGCAGCACCTGGTGTCAGGCAGCTCCTGGAACAAGCTGCAGCGTGTACAGAATGCTGCGCTTAGAATTGCTACCGGTTGTGCAAGGAGCTCCCCAATAGAACATCTTCATGCGGAGGCCTGCATATTGCCGGTCAAGGATCATTGTGAACTCCAGGCACAGCAGATGTATATTAATGTTCTGAGACAGCCGAATCATCCGACAAAGAGAAACATAAAGCCCATTAGAGAGAGGTCGATTAGGACGCCGTTCGCAGATGCTAATCGTAAAGTTGATGGCCAGAGATGGGCCGACTCCAACATGGGAAGGCTTCGTCATCTGCATGAGGAGCACACCCAGTTTGTTCGAGGATATCTGGAGAAGGCGGCTGTAAACCCTATCTTAGGAGCAGTACCGCCTCGGGTTAGCGAGTCAGAGTCTCAACTCGGCAGGCGAGCCAGATGTGCTCTTGCCTCGCTGCGCTGTGGTCACTCTATTCTGCTCATGTCTTACGTCAACAAGATCGACAGCAGCCGACCAGACGCATGCCCGGACTGTGGTGCTCCCGGACACGACACGGCGCACTTGTTCATGTGTCCGAAGAGACCTACCTCCTTAACAACAATGGACCTTTGTACGAATCCTGTGAAGGCCGCCCAGTTCCTCAACCTATGACAAAAACCACTTTGAGGCTGCAGAAGAAGAAGAACTCATAGTACTAGAGCCGAGCAAATCTTCTTGTTCATATTTGTAGAGATTGCGGGAATGTGATTGCTTCCTGCTCGTTAATCGCTCTAGCTTGAGAAGCTCCTGCTCAGAAGGGATGAATACACACACAGTGGCCATTTTAGATGAAATACAGTTAGATTCGTGGCTCGCCTCCTCAAGTGAAAGCACTTAAATCTCACCCGCGGCTGGCGGCAGTCCTGATCATCCGTGCTCTTCTCTCGGCCTGAATCGATTAGCGGGCCGGCACACGCGACCACCGCGCAAGCCGTGGGTGAGATTTAAATGTTTTTTCCTGAGGAGGCGTGCTACGGACCTAACTTTGTAAAATGCAAGGGCCAATTTTTGACGAAGAATTCGAATTTCCACATGACAGCTACGAAACAAGCCTCTTACAGGAGTTATGAGCGTTTTCAGGGCTCCACTCGTGGGCGCATCATTACGTGCAAACCGTGTATCTTCGGCGTTTTCTGAGATCCATCTATGTGATTTTCACGCACCAAATCCTTCAACAAGGTCTTTCTAAGCCGGAATATGTTGCTATGGTGAACGAAATGGCTCACCACGTTTTAACCATGGCTAGAGCAACCATGGTTATTCATATCGTGTGAAAATCGAGCGGCCCCGAACCACGGCTAAAACGTGGTTATCGTTTCGTAAATACGAGCCCTGATGTACCATGTCGAGCCCAGATAGAGTTTGGTCTGTTGGCGCAGTGACAATGGGCTCTGCCCTCAAAATGAGGTCGCGGGTTCGAATCCATGGCGCCCTCGTTCTTTTATGGACTCTCGTAAATTACTCATACTCTTCACCTGAAAAGCTGGGGAGCAGGAGTGTTGTAGTGCGAGGGCTTTCTGTAGAAAATGAACCGTTTCAGTAGTTTGAAGTCTGATTCTCGCACTTGTTTTCATTGTGATGATAATTGGACTTGCAACGATTCTATAGCAATAAAATGGTAATGATTTGATTTGATGTGGTAATTATGCAAACAAAAAATTTAAAAAAAAGATCTTCTCACAACGATTACACAAATCGAAGTGGTATTCCAGAACAACATGGAAATATGTAACCAAGCTGTGGGCTGAATATTACGAGAGAAATAATGTGATTGTAGCGCGCGCGGGCGGACAAAATCAATGCTGATTAAGAGGTCAAGGTCTCGAAACGATTGAGCTGATCTGACTCCAATGCCACTCCGAAAACTCCAAATTTTCTTTTGGAGAAATACGCTAGGTTGTGTTAAGTAAAGTACCATATTCCTATCGTAACCTATAATAATCGACTTAAAAGAACCTAATGTTTGTGTAAAGCGCACCCAATACATGTCCCCGACGTTTGGACAAAAAAATTCGGCTTTCACAGCCAAGTGGGTTTCACAATGAAAACAGTTTGAGTAGTGTTTTCCCTCCGGCTTTGTCTAGGGGGTTCATTTGCTGTGCTGAACAAAAATGAGATGTCCGATCTCGGTTTTCTGGAAGATTTCCTCAGAATACGGCACACATACATATTATCATTTGGCTATAGAACCGTTTTCAAGAGCGCTCATATGTAATTTTGTTCAAGGAAATAATAAGCAGCTGTCGAGTGAAAACTCGAATTCTGCGTTCTGATTCCGAAAAGACGCATAGTTAATTTAAAATGGTCACTTTGTGTTAGTACCCTCGAGTTGTCATCTTCAGACATCCAGCAACGCAGTACTAGCAGCAAAGGCGACAAAAAACTTATTACGCAATGCTTTTGGAAGCTCATACAATGACACTACAGCTCGAAGCTCATGATGACGACACAAAATATATGGTGAGTAGGGGAAAAGAAGAGGCTATTCGGAGTAAGAACTTTGAAAAAAGATTTTTTCTGAGAGACACTAACACTTTAAGAAAAGGATTTCATTCTAGGAGACACTATGGACAAGGGTGGCGCGGTCCGCTCCTCCACGTTGGTGCCACTGGAAACTCCTCGATTCTGTCGAGGTAAGCTGAACGCGGACATTCGTGTTCCGGCGACAGACCAGGGCGTATCGCCAGTGTGACAAGTCGGCCGATGGTTATCTTTGTCACGCCACACGCAATGGTGCTTGAAGTTTCTGTAAAGGCTACGGCGTCCGCGGTAACCGACACCCGCTCACGTAGCCCGGTGAGTGGTGAAAGTATGCTAGGGTCTTCGGTGCACGGACGGCATCGGAGAGTAACCAGGCTAATCCGTAAGTCCGTTGACGTGTTGCCGTTGCAACGCTGAATGTCGGTACGTTGTCAGGCCGCTCGAGCGAAGTGGCTGTCGCTTTCGAGCGTAGACGTATCGATCTCTGTGCGGTGCAATAGACGAGATGGTCGGGTAGTAAGTCCAAGGACATTGGCAGAGGCTTCAAGGTCCTGTATCATGGCGGCCCTAGGACCACGAACGTCGTTAGCGTTGTCGTGTCTGAACGCTTCCGTGATGCTGTTGCCGAAGTGCATCGTTTTGACGATCGTTTGATGAAGATAGTCATTGTCAGCGAGGATCAACGAGTCCATTTCTTCTCGGTGTATGCCCCGCAGAAGAGTTGTTCTGAGCAAGTGAAAAATGATTTCTGGATGATGCTCGATGAGAAGACCGCCAAGGTGCCACCAGAAGATATCGTTGTTGTTGCGGGTGATATGAACGGCCACGTCGGAGAAACGAGTCAAGGCTATAGTTGCCACAGAGGGTTCGGTTTCTGCCCGAGGAACACCGATGGCAAATGCATTCTCGACTATACAGACTCACATGACTTGGTCATTGTGAACACGAAGTTTCGAAAGGTCCAGTCCCACCTTGTCACGTATTACAGTGGCAGCAGCATGACACAAATCGACTTTGTGCTTGTTCGGCGTCGTGACAAGATGATGGTCACAGATGCGAAGGTCGTGCCGTACGAGACGGTCGCTACACAACATCGACCGCTGATCTGCACGATAGGCATTATGCCGCCGAGACGTAAGATTGGTGAACGGTGCGGACCACTTCTAATAAAGTGGTGGCGTCTGAAGGGAAGAGAAGCTGCCGTCATTTCACGTGTTCAGCTACCGCCAGTTACGACGTGTGCGAATCTTGGCAGAAGGCAGTCAAATCAATGATTACTTCGGCGCGGTCCGAACTTGGGGTAACGAAGCCCGTACGGCGGAAGATTGATAAGAAAACGTGGCTCTGGACAGATGACGTGCAAATGACGGTCCAAGAGAAGAAGAAAGTGTACCACACTTTCTTGGCTAATAAGACGACTGCTAACAGGCAGAAATACCGTGATGCGAAGAAGTCTGTCAAAAGGCCCGTTGCAAAAGCCAAGGCGGCGCCTTACCGAGATCTGTATAAGAAGCTGAACACGCGTGACGACGAACGTCTTGTGTACCGACATGCGAAATCCCGTCAGCGTGGTACCGAAGATATCGAGAAGTTCCACGGTGTTAATGACGATCGTGGTCGGCTGCTTATGGACCGTGGTAATGTGATGAGGAGGTGGCGCGACTATTTCGAGAAAATCTCGACGGAAGAATTCCCCCATCTTCCCATCCCTGAACACCCACCTACAAGCGGTCCTGTTCAGCCTATCACCACCGAAGAAGTGAAGGTGGCGTTGAGACGTATGAGGCCGGGAAAGGTGAAGGGGCCAGACGGTTCGGCGGCAGATATGTGGAAATCACGATGCTGGGATTCCACTGAAAGGCTTGCACAGTTCTTCAACCGGGTCGTTGCAGAAAAGAAAGTGCCCAAAGACTGGCAACGAAGCACGACCATTCCGATTTGGAAGAAGAAAGGCAATCCAGCGGATTGTGCGAATCACCGTCCAATACGTTTACTGTCTCACACCATGAAAAGGTTTGAGCGCATTATCAATAGTCAAATCCGTGAAATCGTTGAGATCACGAGCAATCAGTGTGGCTTTGTTACCAACTGTGGCACGATGGACGCCATCCACGCTGCACGACTACTGGTTGAGAAACACCGCGAGGACACAGAAGCCGCTCCATCTTGCTTTTCCCGATTTAGAGAAGGCGTTTGACCGAATCCCGCATGAAG
Organism: Aplectana chamaeleonis; assembly: GCA_029168955.1. Lineage (NCBI taxonomy): Eukaryota > Metazoa > Nematoda > Chromadorea > Rhabditida > Cosmocercidae > Aplectana > Aplectana chamaeleonis. The sequence goes on along the minus strand of JAPDOI010000497.1, from coordinate 371,681 downwards.
TAATCTGGCTTGCACTACGGCGGCACGGTGTCCCAGAGGAGCTCATAGACTGGGTCAAGGTTATCTACACTGATTCAAGAAGTCGGGCCCAAGCTGCTGCTGGAGCTTCGGCCGAATTTCCCTCTCCGTTGGCGTGCACCAAGGGTCTGCTTTGTCTCCCCTTCTATTTATCATCGTGATGGATACTATCACAAGAGACCAGCAGAGACCAGCGCCTTGGACGCCTTTGTATGCGGATGATGTGATGCTCGCAGCTGAAGATAAATTGGATCTCGAGCGACAGGTGCAAAACAGGAGTGACCGATTGGCTCAAATCGGGCTTCGCCTCAACGTTAAGAAGACTAAGTATCCGACTACGGATAGAAGTGAGCGTGCCTCCATCAAGATTGATGGTATCGAGCTCCCTCGCGCTGACGTCTTCAAGTACCTTGGTTTGATGATTACATCTGACTGCAGTATAGATAGTGAGGTCAACGCTAGGGTCAGCGCTGCTTGGTTGAGATGGCGGTCAGCAACAGCAGTGCTATACGACAGGGAGATGCCCGATCGCCCAAAGTCAAAGATTCAACGAACTCAGGTCCGGCTCGTTGCGCTGTATGCAGCAGAGTGCTGGTCTGCTACCAAAGAAGCAGAGCGAAGTCTCGGTGTAATGGAGACGAAAATGCTACGTTGGACAGCGGGTGTCACCCGCTTGGACCACGTCACGAACGACGACATCAGAAAGCGTTTTGGTGTTGCTCCGATTGCCGAGAAGCTGCGTTAGTCTCGCTTTGCGATGGTATGGGCAAGTTCTTCGAGCTGGAAGTGATACCGTATGCAAGACTGGGCTTAACCTTGACGTGCCTGGAAGGAGACCCAAAGGACGGCCAAGGCAGCAGTGGCTTGACACGCTGCACACCGATTTGAGAATAGCCGGCGTGAGCCTGATGAGGCTCATGACAGGGAAAAATGGCGCCAGCGCATACGAAAAGCGGACCCTGCATTGTAGCGGGACAAACGCTAAACAAGAAGAAGAAGACACTATGGACAAGGATTTTAGTCTTTGATAGAGAATCAGGTTGGTTTTTTTTTCGGATAGGTAAGCACAGGCATGCTAACGTATGTAGCTTCATTATGTGATATGATGTTAGAACGGCCTTATCAAAATGTTACCCTGTTAAGCTCTGTATGTAAATATTTCAGCGAGCTATGGACTTCGATAATCACAAAAAAAGGAGCGGTCTCTCCTTTTCGTCGGAATATCCTTATCACCACTCACATCTCACCGAGGTCCACCGCTCCGCTGCTTAGAGGCAGTGTTCACGATGATTTTCGTTCCGGAGTTCTCCACACAAAACAAAGCGTTGGCCACCGAGTGTTACAGAAATTACGAAGAAATGGCGAGAAACGCACTAAAACGTCATATTTCAGTGACATTAATCTCTGGCCAGGACTAGTTGTCCAGTTGTATGAACATGTTCACGGTGGTCGTCACCGTCGAAAAATGGGATCAGTCGGAAATGGAAAAATATTCCAGGCAAAATAGTACTAGTTAGGGTCCGAAGAAAGGAACGGAGCAACAGAAAGCAAATAATTGGGCCCACAAATGATTTCATTGTCACAACGAACAGTTCCTGTGAGAGTAAAGAGGTGGGGTGAGAGCAAAGGATTTCGTGACCTTCTAGTGCGTTTTTCTCGATTCCTTCGTCATTTATGTTCTACCCGGGAGGCAAACAATCGATTTAGCTATTATTCTCGAAATCGAAGATTATCGTGAACACTGCCTTTAAGGTAATCGAAATCGAGAGCTCAATAGGAACTCCCCATTTAGGAGATTTCTCATTTATCGCGAATGCATCACAAAGGGTTTGCAAATGTTTGGGTATTCTATAATTACGTTTGTACCAACGACTACTAAACTCAGATGCTAATCTTACTTGTAGAGCTAATGATGCATTAACCAATCTCTTCTTCTTTTTCTTCTTGAGCGTTTGTCCCGCTTGCTTGCAGGGTCCGCATGAATGGTTCGTTGGCGCCACTTTTCACGATCGTGCGCCTGATCGGGACATAAGCCAGCAGCCTTCAGATAGTTGTGCAACGTGTCCAACCACCGCTGCCTCGGACGTCCTTTCGGTCTCCTGCCATGAACTTCTAGATCAAGAGCGATCTTTTGAACGGAATCGTCTCTGCCACGCAGAACATGACCATACCATCTCAATCTTGATTCTCGTAGCTTTTCAACAATGGGAGCAACACCAAATCTCTTCCGGATGTCTTCATCGGAAACATGACCGAGACGCGTGATGCCGGCACTCCATCGCAGCATTTTCTTTTCCATGACACTAAGACGACGTTCTGCCTCCTTGGTCGCTGGCCAGCACTCAGCTACATAGAGTGCAACAGGTCGTATTACAGACCTATACACTTTCGACTTCAGGTGATCAGGAATCTTCTTATCACGAAAGACACCGATTGTCGAGCGCCACTTAGAGCAAGCAGCATTGATACGGGCAGTTATCTCATGAACAATGCCGCCGTCAGCAGTAATTATAGATCCAAGATGCTCGAAAGTGTCCGTACGCGGTAGATTCGTGCCATTTATTCCTATACTGCCGAGACCATTTGCGTCGGTTGTCAAGTACATACTCGGTATTCCTCACGTTTAGTCGAAGGCCGAACTGCGCAAGACGGTCACTCCAGGCCTGTGCTTGTTGCTCGAGATCGTTTTTGTCCTCAGACACCAGCATCACATCATCCGCATACAGCAACGCCCACGGTGCCGACTTCTGCAGGTCTTTCCTGACTGCATCCATAACAACGACAAACAACAGTGAGGATAGGGCCGAGCATTGGTGCACACCCACTGAAATCGGAAATTCTTTCGACGCGCCAGTGGCAGCTCGTACCCGGCTCCTTGCGTCGTTGTAGAGAGCTCGCACCTAATCAATGAGTTCTTCGGGCACGGAATGCACTCGCAGGGAATACCAGATAACCTCATGCGGAACACGATCGAAGGCCTTCTCCGAATCGATGAAAGCAAAATGAAGTGGTTTCTTCTTCTCCCGGCGCTTCACAGCCAGGAGTCTTGCGGCGTGTATGGAATCAGTGGTGCCACAGGAGGAAACAAATCCACACTGGACAGTTACACGATTTCTCGAATGCGACCATCGATGATTCGCTCGAATACCTTCATGCTATGAGAGAGTAGTCGCATTCATTTCCCAATAATGGTGGAAATTGAATTTATGTATGACCACCTGACTCAGAAGTGAGTCTCGTGTTAGAGAAAATTGCATACCATCTGCTCGGAGAAGAAGTCAAAACAATTAAAGTCTATTCATCCTACTGCTTTTCACAACAGGACATTCCCATACATTTAGCAAATCATAGCTAAAATATCCAAAACAAGGATAAAAAAAGCTAAACTCAAGCGAATCGTTGTCATGTCTCCCATTCTCATTTGATGTCGCAGAGTTTAGAACAAATACCTATTTCCTCCGCAAGAAGTACAGGCCATAAAACGGCCAATGTCTCACCGTCGACTGCGTACCACGCGCTGCGCGACCGCACGTGCGTCGGAAGCAGACGAGTTTTGGCCGCCGCGCGACGAGTTTTGGCCGCCGCGCGACGTTTCGTCCGCCGCGCGTCGAAACTCGTCGCGCGGCGGCCAAAACCCGTCTGCTTCCGACGCGCGTGCGGTCGCGCAGCGCGTGGTACGCAGTCGACGGTGAGACATTGGCCGTTTTATGGCCTGTACACCTCTATTAGTTGCGCACTTCAAAACAAGACAGGGAAAAAATTCGGACTCTAAATCAGTTTTACGGCGTAGACAAAAAGGACAATAACAATAATAACGAGTGTGCATGCGATGACTTAATCGAACTTGAATAGCCGTCTTTTCATCGTTGTTGATCGCAAAAATCAAAGTTTTGTTTTAAAAATTTACACTATGGAAACTCCAAAAAACAAGGATGAAAAATAGGAGTCAACCCTCTATTCGAAGTACACCTCCAATGAAAGTACACCTCAAAAAGGGACCTGAAAAATAGAAGTACATGAACTTTAAAGGAGACAATACGGTTTACAAAATTAAAAATTGCGCTATACATATGTACTTCGCAGAAAACGTGGTTCAGTACCGCTCGTAGAACTTGGTCAGCATGGGAGAGACAATGCCTTGAAATCCTACAATAAAAATCCGTATTACTAGATATAGGTGTTATTCAAATGCATCACAAACACACATATTTTCACGTCTTCGTCATTACAAGGTTGAAAGCTTTTGACCGTAAACTCTTCGCAAGTTTACGTCACCTAAAAAAGCTCTCGAAACTCTCTGGAAACAGAGAGAGACACACACACAGAGGGAGACAGAGACAGAGAGAGAGAGCTGCCACATGTTTTCTGGCAAGTGATCGTCACGGGAATAACATTTATTCTCCAACACTATCAGAAGGTCATCTAGCTGAAGCTAAGAAACGACGTACTGGGGGAAGCGGAACCATGGAGTGTTATTGGTTGCCTCGGAGTTCTTCCAGCAAAAATAGCTAATCTGATAATTCGAATCCAGAATCAACAACTTATAGTTAGTGACATGTTCAAAGATCGCGTAGGGAGGCGGTATGACGTATCACGAGGCTGTTAATGGTGAAGAGATTCCGGCGAGGAACTCAGTGGATTTTCCTGCGCAAAAAGTATTCCTTTGAATGCGCCTGAATGAAGCTTCTCAAATTCGTTTAACGCACAATGCGAAAAAATTCACTTCAGAAGTGAAGAAAACAGACTCTCCAAAGCGTGGTCGAATGAAAATTATTCGCCGCGGAACATGGAAAAACAGACAGAACCTGGGACAGTAAACATTTCCAAGGTTTTGTTGTCAGTCCGTCATGAACTTCTGGTGAACCTCCTCGCGCAAGTAGAATTCCAACATGGGGGAAGAAAATTAAAATCACTAATCACGAAGAAAAAGTTTGAATTCTCTCCGTAGGAAGGCAGGCTTTAGGTACATATATCAAAGAGAAGAGATGAAGAACAAACGGCAACGAATGGATAGGAAGTATCCTCAGTAAAAACATCGGAATTCTCGTCGTTCAAAATCGCGTGAATCACCCAGCCAGAGTTGTGCAGTCGAAGGAAGAGTTGCGAAAGATTCGAATGATCTTGACCTCGAATGGTTTCAAGATCCAAATATGCTTTTCGAAACCTCTTTTCTCACGAATTTATAGTAGAAGTAACTACAGAAATTGTACTGTCGTTCTCCGGGCCAAATTCCGGTCCGCATTTGCGGACTACGGCTGTTTCATCTTGCAAAACAAGATATGTAGTCGTGCTGGGATCACCTGGTCCCGGCACGATTCACCTTCCTCCCAGCACGATTATCACGTGTCGCATGATGCAACAGCCGTAATCTGCAATCGCGGACCTTGAGAACGATTGTAACTTACCCAAAATGTTAGAAGAGCAAAATCATTGTTTCGAACTTTCGAACTGCACAAAAAACAGTTGCAGTCGAATAACTTAGTACTTTTTAAAGACTATTTCGGTACTCTTTCGGAATAGACGACCCAATAGAGCATACCAAGAAAACAGCAATTGTTTCGGCATTACCGACCGCTTGGTTGGTCACACCAACCAGTTTAGTGTGTTTCAAAAATATTAGATCAAGACTCCACTGGGACGAACAGTTATTGATGAATTTTTCTAGTTGGTCGTCTAATCCGGAAGAGTACCACTATTTCTTCTATTAAAATTTCGGGTCTTAAGGGGACTTTCTGCTACTATTTTAAACTTCGTAGACTCACAATACCTCTCAAATGATTTGGTCAGAAAGCGTGCAAGGACCCGATTTCGCATATTTTCGTCATTTTCGAGTAAATCGCTTCAAACTCAACTTTGAGATGAAATAGGGTGATAGTCATGGTCCTGGCGTTGCGAGTTACGTAATGGTATAGCCCTCGTTGAGAACTAAAGAAGTTTCGCAATCAGCCAGGGGTGGTAGTAATTGGGGTGTTAAATGCGAATTAACAGGCGTTAAGTTCGCGTTAAACGCGAGTTTAACCACACAAGAATCTTAGCAGGACTCCTAATAGTTGGGAGAGAATTTCATCTAGTTTCACCCCAACATCCCTCAGTGGTAGGCATTTGATACACTTTCAATAAAAACGCCTCGAAAAAACGACAATTGTAACCTTTGTTACGAAAAATAGCGATTTCAAAACGTTTTCAGGGCTGTTTTTTCCTTAAAATTCCCACATATGGCATCCTCGCGGTAAGTTCGCGTTTAACATCCTCTCGCAGAGAGCACGGAAATAGTGCTGAAACGCGAGAGGAACTCGCGGCTTACGAAAAACTCCCGAGGAGTTTTTTGGTGCGGCTAGCAAGATACAGAAGAAACAGTTTTGACCATCTATACTGAGGGCAAGTGAGAGTTTAGTTAATCCGGAGGGTTCAGGAAGTTTGATAGCACTGTCAGCCATTTTGATTCAGGACGTCAGCCTATAAAACTAAGACTAAGACTTTCAGACTAAAACTGAAAGGTGATTCAGGGGATAGTCTTGTAACGGCTTCAGCCGGGGAAACGGGCAATGAGGGATAAAAAACAAAACAGGGATCATTGCTGAAACACGTTGGCCGTCTTCTATGGTGGCACTAATCAATCCCTCCCAATCAGCTGTTACTTTTTCAGCGAGCGCCGACACTTCTCTCCTTATTTCTAATTTCTTTACGAAATTCTTCCGCTCTGCTATTTTCAGGTTATTTTCCTCTTCATAATTCATTGCTTATCCTAGGGTATAATGGGTGTGTAAAGAGTTGATTGCTTGCTCGCTTTTCGGAAGGATTTCCATAACTTTTTAGTGCCAAAAATGAAAATTTTCAAAGCGATTGATTTTCAAGTGATTTGCTGCTTTAGTAACAATTCTGTACTTTATCTGTATATTGATGCTCCAGTAATGTTTCTGTATTAGTCGGGGCGTTTCGGGCGAGTTTTGTGGCAAACCAATGTGAACTTGTTTTCAAAGCCAACTATTTTTGTTGTCTTTCTACTGCAAGATTGGAAAACTCCCTATTCATTGACAGATCAGTGCCATCGTTGGTCCCTTATTTTTATTGAGGATCCGCGACGCACTTGCTTTGGGGCATAGACGGAACCACTCGAAATGTTTCAATTCTTACCTTGCAATATTTGCGCGGTATCTCTTCCTTGCATGATGCACATATCCTCTGTTTCCGAGTGTGATTTATTTCCGTTCATCGCGTGCGTCTGCGCGCGTACGCTGCGTCTCGTTTTCCCCACACTTTCTCGCTGTCTCTACCCTCGCTCCGCACAAGCGCGCGAGGGAACAGAGTAAATATGGCTCGGAACCAGAGGATATGAGCGTATAAGTCTTTTCTATATATTTTCAACAACAACCGGGGGCTGGTGATGAGTTTCAATTTGAGAAGACTGCAAACACTTCATTTCTTCAATTTCACCAATGACCGAAACCGCACAATCGCCCCAATCTCGAACGTAAGACTTCAGTTGCACTTTTCCAAAAAAAAACACTTGAAATCTTTCCAAAAACGAAAATTGACTGTTTACTCAATCATTCTTATAGGTTTTTGATTATCCATTTCAGTTGAATGTAGGTCACCCTATCTACTCATTACTCGCCGATTTTCGGAAGGTATTTGTCGCACCTAGCGTTACCTTCTCAGGTGCGCCTTTCAGTTAATTCATCCAGGGATTTTGAAAATTTTGTTCGCTCGAGATTCTGTTTAGAAAGGGTATTGGTTCAGGTGACGTTCAAAAAAAGTTACTGCAAATGTGAGATCTTGTAAGATCACACACATCTGGTGATTTGACCTATTAATTAACCTAGCATATGTTTCAGGAAATAGTTCTGAAAATTGACAAAGCTCATAAAAAATTTCAAAAATTCCGTGCTAACCGTGTTTCGAACAATAGAAATTGCAAGAACTTTGCTTTGAAGGCTCTTGCTTATGAATAAATTTGGTGAACACTGCCAAAATGTAATTTTCGACCGTTTTCAATATGAGGTGCAATGTATTTGAACGATTTTAACCTACCATAGTACCTGAAAAAGAGCTCTAGTGCTGAACCTCCGGTTTTAAAGCTTCTCAACTTACTATCGGCTCTATCCCTTGCTACACCTTAAGTCTGGAACCTACTGTGTTTTTACCATCCGGAAAGCGTCCAATTCATCTTCTCACGTGAGGCAGGTTGCGTAAACCTGACGGCTCGTGTGAATCTGACATCTCTTACGTGGGACAGCTCGCGTTAAACTTGCGGCTCTGCGGCACCTATGTCGCGGTATGTTGGCGGCTTGGAGGTGGCGGTTTGTTCGCGTTTAACACCCCATTCACTACCACCCCAGGTTTGTAACTACGGTATCATGGCGGAGGGGGGGGGGTGTGCGTTTGCCTATGCTAACCGTATAGGGGGCCATACCATTAGCTGGTTGATCGCGAAACTTCTATAGTCCTCAACGAACCCCCGACAAGGCTTATACCATTGGATACCCCTCAACGCCAGGATCATGAGTATCACCCTAGTTTCACTCAAAATGATTTTGAAGCGAGTTGTTGGAGAAGAACTGAAAAGCGGCGAAAATGCGTACTCGCGCGTTTTCTGACAAAATCGCTCGAGCGGTAGTGTACCTGTATGGTAAAACTGAAGGCTATGGAACGGTTTTTAACGTGAACGCTGAATATGAAATGAAATTTCAATCTGTGAGCGCGATAGGAGTTGTTCCTCAACGTAAATTTGAGTCTATTCTAATTTAGTAGTCAAGACCAATCTTTAAAGATCAAATATATTGCCTGCCGAAACTCTGTGCTGTTTCCTTCCGTAGACACTGGTTTCATTCATTATTTAGCAATCGTGGGAAGAAAAAAGAGTAGCTTCAGACATACAATGCCAAGAACGATGCCAAAGCCAATCCCCTTTCGTGGCCAGACGCAGACCAATTCGGCCAAAAATGAGTCTAATCACGATGTTTTGACGCGAGGTGCGAAAATGTGCTAGAGCTCACTTAAACATTTTCATATTTATACACAATGATCGCATGGCATTCTGTACACTTTCTGCCCGAGGTTGAGTTTGGGACAGGGTTTGTAGGTATGTTATAGGTTAGAAAATATTTATACCGTGTACATTCTTCTACGCAAGACGGCAACGGATTTATAAGGAACTCCCTTTTCGTTCAAAAACTAATGAACAAGACATCACAACCAAAATGTTAGCTCACCTTCAACTTCTCCCGTGATATTCACTAAAATGCGTCGTTTTGTTCAACCACAAGTTCTTCAAGAACCCTCCCTTTTCCAATAATGCTAATCCGATAAAAGGCTTGGACAGTAAAATGCCTGATCACGTGTTCGAGAATATAAAAAATGTGAGGTTTTGCTCAAATGATGGGGAAACAGATGGAGCACTCCTTGTGAATATGGAGGTCTGTGGGAAATTCCTGGACACTACAGACGATTAATTGCTGCTACGAATGCGTCACTATAGCGCGCAGAGGTGAACAATTAGTTAGGAAAACTGCTCGCAGATCTTCGGCGGCTATATTTACCCGGAAGCAGCTTTTGAATAATTGAAGCAATCCCGGTTGTTGGCAAGATTGGGTTCAAATGTTATCAAAGCACTAGAATTAAAAATTAGCTTCATATTTAGATTGTCGGAAATATTTAGCAACAAAATTTTCAAAGTTCAAAGGGTGTCTTGAATGAGAAGCTATGAGCTATTTTGACCCTCTTGATGCTTCTGTTTTGATCTTTAGCAAATGTTATCATATTAAAGACAAACTGAGAGATTTTCGGCCTTATGTGGAGACATAAACCATGAAAATTCGCATGAACAGTGTTATGGTTCATTGTAAAGGAAAGAGTTCCGTAGTGACTGTAATGTCAATAAAACGCGTGGGGGTGATGAGGGCTCAAAGCTCGAGGTGGAGAGTTGTGAATGACGTATTTGAAGAGAAGAGCTGGTTCACGAGAGAAGTAATCGCGCGGAGCATGAACGTGTGTGTGAGAGAAATGAAAGCGAAACCAAAAAGAAGCCTTTGAAAGCGCGTCTCAATGCCCTACCAGTGATCATCGGCTGAAAGAAATCTTCATGTGGACGGAATGCTTCAAACAAAAAGATGGTAAGTTCCAGCGTCACTAACAGTAAAGAAAAGCCTAGAGGTCACCGATGATTTAAAAATGAAGTAGTTTCCGTTTGAAGAAGAATAATAGTGATGTGATAACCCTAGGTAGCTAGCACCCTTCAGCTTTGGTGTCTCTTGTGGAGAGTACTTATTGGCACAGTACACCCTCAGCCATGAATTTTGTGATTTTCATTTGTTTGTGTAGCAAACCCCTTCTGCATAACACGTGCCAAGTGCGAGATCTCAATTCCTTAAAATAAGCGAGAAATAAGCGACCACCTTATGCCCGACCTCCTTCGCTCACCACCACGGGCCACATCCCTACCTTATTTCCGAACCCGATAGAGGCAAGATGTATGGATGAATTCTCAACAAGTCGTCTTTCTTCAGTCCATTTCCAGGCTGTCTCCTTATCAATCCTGGCTCGCTCTCGCGCAACGATTGCGAATGAGGAGAAATACAGGCCTCAGGCAACTCGTCCACCAATTTTTCTCCCTCATAATATAGACATCTTTAGGAGCCATAACTCAATTCAAAGAGGGTTTTGGACGATTTCAGAGATACATACCACTGTGATCAGCGTGTGGCTCTCTCCAGGATCAGCTCAAAAATTGAAAAAATAATTTTGTGGCTGTTCTGTGCATTTACGATGTGTTTCGTTTCCGAGTTTCCATAGTTTCCGACAGAAATGCAACGCAGGAGAGCAAGGAAAAGTCATCAAAGAGTGCATCGTGGAACCAGAATAGCTCAATTCTCTCTCATCCATGTAGTTTCGAGCAGGGAAAAACGAATTCAGTTAAGACAGGATACCTTTTCTGCAATCAGATGTCCAATCTTATCGACTCTTGGCCAGCAGAGACAGTTCATTCAATTAATGATTTGTTGTTTTCTTTTTTACATTTAGAGAGTGGGTGACCTCAATCCCAGTACAACATAGATGAGTCGCTTTTTGGAGAAATTCCCGCCCTTTTTCAGCTACTCCAAGCTTAGAATTCGATGAGCTACACAACTTCAATGTTCTCAACAAAGTTCGCTTCAAAAATGGAGCTCAACAATAAGAAGTTTGTCGTGGTTTCCCACGCGAATGATACCTTCAGCGCAGCAAAAGAAAAATCTGAGTTCGATAGAAATCATCTGGTTCAAAGTTAGGTCAGTTTTATAAGTTTTGAGAAAAGATTTTATGAGTAATCCTTGCATTCTTGAATCGCTGTTCTTGGTGTGGGCGACTTTTTTTGTGGAGGCACGCCTTCGGTACACAGAATGGCAGGATGTGTACCAATGCTTCATGGTAGGTAGGAGATAACTCCAAAATCTAATTCGGGGGCGTTATTCAAAAATGAGAGGCTCATAGTAATGGTGCCGCATACAAGAGCGCACACCCTTCTAGATAAACGAGCGTCACTAAAAAAAGTATTCGGTTGATGCATAATTATGGAACGTTTATGAACGCGTTTCTCTTCAGTAAAAATTGGCGTTTCGTCCTCAATATTTATATAAAAATAATCCTTAACATTCAGTTAAAAAAATGCGTCTCGAAAATCACACTCGCCATATTATGCTCTACCACTACTCGGACATTCGGGGCTTAGTACGTCGGTTCAATACCGTTAGTACGCCGGCACAAAGGGGCGTAGCTGCTGGTAACAGCAGGATATGCTGGCAACCAAAGGAGCTCCTGCTGCTTGTGCTGGCGTACTAACGCTTTGTTTATCGTGGCACGCGTGCTATTGCCAGCCCCTCTCTCCTAGTGTCTGCTCGCACTCTCCTCCATTGATTTGTCTGATACGAATGAACACTGCAGCATCCTCTTGTACGACGGCGGCGGGTATATAAGGCGGCCAGTCTCGCTGAAGGGGCAGTTGGCCGTTTGAGGCCAGTCCGACCAGTCCGAGGAGGTGACCTTGTGTCACTTTTCGGACGTTAACCTTGAACGCTGAGCGGATCACCCCACGGCCCATCGCGAGGGAAGCCTCCTCGTTGTGGACCGTGGCCATGATGATGCCCTTGTTGCGGACCGCGGCGAGGATGGCTTCCTTCCTGCTGGCCGTGATAAGAATTATACCCAACACCGGTAAGTAGGGTGGCAGTCCAAATTCTGTCGATAATGAGCGTTAGTGTGCCAGCATACGTTGGCAGGATATGCTGTCGCAGCCAGCAGCTCCTGCACACAACGAGCGTTAGTACGCCAGGTTTGGCCTGGCGTACCTTTTAGGCGAAGGAACAATTACTGATTGTGCAGTATGGGAGTGGCTTATTCGCTATAAATTAGGTGACACTAGTTTGGAGGATAAAGAAGGAAGAGGTCGGTCATAGGATTTTGATGATCAAGCACATCTGACAGCCGTGGAAGCCGTGCCTGACAACTCGAATGCTTCAATGTCAATCAATTAACGATTGTTCGACGCCTGAAGAAGCTTAGAAAGGTTGGGAAATTGGTGTATAGGTGTCCCACGAGCTGTCCGAAAACAACAAAGCTGAACGCGTTCCAACTTTGACCGATTTACTACAGCGAAACGAACAAACACCATTTTTGAAGAATCTTGTCAGTGGGGATGTGTTATGGCTTCTCTTTAGAAACGTTAAAAGAAAGACGATCTGCGTTTCAAAAGGTGTTTCTCCCAAAGGAACACCACAAGACGTGCACTGTACGCTATGTGGTGTGTGAGGTGGGACAGAAATTGAATCATCTATTGGGAAATCATATCAAATGTCGTATATTATTGGTTTAACGACGCAGATGAAAGGCAACAATGGAGAATCTCTGACAGAAATGGCAAGGGACAATTTAAAATCAACAGTGACGTCTATCTGGCTCAGCTTGATCGCCTTAACGCTGCAATAGAGGCGAAAAGACCGTGCAGAAAAACTAAATCTTGTTCCATCACGATAACGCCCTTCCACATATTGAGCGCCGTTTAATAGAATCCATGGCCAACAAGGGATATGATCAGCTCCCACATCCGCCGCACTCACAGAATGAAGCACAAACGGACTATCATGTCAATCGCTATTTGAAAAACTGGCAAACAAACAAAGTCTACGATGAATTGGATGACTTGGTTGCTGATGTCAAAGCGTGGATTGCATTCAAGAATCGTGACTTCCTCGCACGTGGAATCGACCGAAGGCCAAGCAAATGTGAAACAGTTCTTGAAGTGGATGGTGACTATGCTCTCGAATGATCATTTAAACATGTTTTGATCAAATAATGTTATTGTTTTTGTTAAACAAAAATGTTTTTAAAAAACGTTTCATAATTATGCATCAACCCAATAGGAGTCTTGAGACCCTAGTACACCCTCAGTCAGCCAGCCGAAATCATGCTGAATGTTGAAATGACAGCCGAGTGTCAACGTGCGGACACGAGCGTTGAAGGATAACAGGCAGGGGCACCGACGCAATACCTGACGGAGTCGATAAGTCAAGCTGAAGTCAAATGGACTTCACAAATCATCGTGAAACTAGCGCTCTGTGAAATAAAACTACAACTCGAGAAAAATTCTAGCCGAATTCGTAAGTTATAAATAGAAACTTCCGACTCGGGATAAAATTTGCGACAAGGCGCAGAATCGCTCCAGCCGCGAAGCGGCCGGAGTTATGTCTTCATTTGTGTAGAATCGCGTCAGGCAAATGCGCTAGCTCGAGTGGGTGGAAACTTGTACGCTCCGTAATTTTCACACACCGGTTTCGAACCTTGGTCGATTGCGTCACAGCTCGCATCCTCCTCACTGGGCCACTCCGCACGTTGAAACGAGCGTGTAAGGTCCACTGCAAAAAATTTGCCGAAAAAAAAAACAAATCCGTTCCGACTCCGGCAGCAGGACGCGAAAAAAAACTCTCTGACCGAAAACGAAGTTGACGGAGGGGTGGGAAGCGAATAATTCAAGACGTTTTAAAACGAGTTTTTTTTTGCGAAAGTTGATGGTTTTGTGGGGCTTTTCCACTCCTATCCTGTATGTCAGAGAATTGCCTGCGAAAAAACATGAAACAATGAGATACGGTTTTTTGCGCGTACGATGCCTTCAACATGCCAACGTCATGAAACTTTTACTCTAATCCCAAAGTGGCCCATGGATGCCGCCTGGTGTTTCTTCATAAGAAAAGCACCGTTAGTCGTTGCACATTTCATTGTTTGTATCGATGGACGATCGCAGTGGACCTTATTCTATTGTACCAGATGGGCTGCAGGTTCTAGGGAATCACGGATTAGGCAAGGTGTGTCGTCAACAGGGATCATAACTATAGCCAGTATCATAATAACATGTATATCATTCAGCACCGTGTACGTTTAAGGATTGTAATAATCGCAAGCCGACTATCAGATCTGTGAGATACTATCGTACAGGCTAAGACAACAGAAACCTTAGAGGAGTAATCATTCCTTGAACACATACATTAATTCATGTAATCTGTCATTTCTGAAGCTTTGATATGACTCGAGTCAAAACACGATCTGAGGGAAAGTTATTACCTTGTTTCTCTCGATTACGTCATGTCCGACTCTATTTAGAGCGGAAATTAATCCGCTTCCTGAGCTGAAGACGTAACATAACGCTGACCTTTTTGTTTTCAAAAAGGATCGCACATCGAAAAAAACTGCCAGTTGGAAAATTCAATTTCTTCTCGAATTTCAACAGCCTCAGGACGAAAGAAAAACGCAGAGATGTAAGAATTTACATTACCTAGCAAGAGTTGAAATGAAGATAATCGTTTATCGAGAAAGAAAAGAGTGTGAGCCAAACTTCCTCTGTTTTGTAGCACGAACCTTACCCAAGCATACTAAAACACTTATGAGTAGATTTGGATGATGTGATTAGTGAAGGAATGATTGCTACGGTGAAGCCTTTCCGAGCAGTTGAGTGAGAGCGGCGCTTGGGCTTCGGTGGTGCAGTGCGATAAGGCTCCTCCCGGAAAGGGAATATGCTGGTTCAATCTTCCCAAGAGCCAAGCGTTTTGCGATCAACTCAGCACCTTGCGTGAACATACCATAACGTGCACTGCAACGTTAAACAGCAGTTACAGCAAAAAAAACATTCGAAAAAATCGTGTAACACTTTTAAGTAGACTTCAGAACAACCCTTTCTCTCACAACGCTTCCCCAACCTTTAGAGCTAGGCTTAGAAGACATCGAGGCCGTTGATCAAGTCTGGATCTTATTCTTGATAGCCATAGATCGCCGTGACGTA
Organism: Aplectana chamaeleonis; assembly: GCA_029168955.1. NCBI lineage: Eukaryota > Metazoa > Nematoda > Chromadorea > Rhabditida > Cosmocercidae > Aplectana > Aplectana chamaeleonis. Next base: position 356,362 of record JAPDOI010000497.1, on the reverse strand, counting down.
CAGCCTTGCTGCCTTGTCCGCCGGATTCAAAACATCGGAGAGAGGCTGTACATATGTATTAAGTGCCAGATCCGATATCAGTCTAAGGTCTCCTTAATATGTAGTTGTTCGCTGATTCCGACGAAGTCTCTCCTAGATAGTCCATGGGCCGTCATGAGTCGCCCGTAGTCCCGCCTGTTTCGTCAATGAATCAGCTTAGGCCGCACTCGGCGGTACGCCGCAGTGATATTACTGATCCAGCGTTGACAAGAAAGAACTACGAATGACCCATGCGGGCAAACGGGCGACCCAGTGCAGCGCATGGGAGAAAAAATTTTGCCCAAGTTTTGTATGCTGCACTTGCATATCTATTAGATGGGACTACGGCGTATCGTCCGACTATAATCAGGGCCTAATAACAACAAACTCTAGTCGCTGCTCGCTTTCTCACCCGCGTCGATAGATCAGGTTTTTTTCAGGCAATACGCGCGCTGTAAATCCCTTTCCTTTCCTTGTGTTTAACAAAACAACTGACGCTGCATAATATCACTCACGAAGCTTAAGGCCTTAAATTCGCCCTCAAAAAATTATGGTCCGACATCGAGCTGAAAACCTCGTTGTCGGCAGCAGCTGCTGCTAACAGCTACATATGCTACCATTTTGGATTTCGACGCCTCCTCATCAACATCTCGCGATGCTGTCACCCGTAGCTGTCCCCATTATCAGCAGCTTGTTCTGCAGACAGAGAGAGAATTTGGGCTACCACTCCCTCCAGCGGAGTAAGGTATGATACTTGTCACGATCAGCAGCAAGAAAGCCAACTTCGCCGCGGTTCAAATGAGGGAGCATTCCTCGCCATGATGACGTTCCCTCTAAATTAACTTCTAGAAAGTGAAACAGGGGCACCTTTTAAGACGGGTCTAAAACGGCCAAGTGCCCCTCTGTGAGAGTGGCTGCCCTTCATAAACGCCGGTAAAAAATTCATTATTATGAAAAATCACTGAAAAAGTTGAATCCGACGACAAAGGGATCAGCAGCGAACTAGGCTCAGAAGCTGCTATTTGGCAGCAGCTCGCTGGATTGTACGTCGGATACACAAGTGTGCCGACGTACAATCCAGCGAGTGTGTGAGTTCATAAAAGAGAGACTAACTACTTCGAGATCAGAAAAACTTTAGAAATGAACGGCGCGAAATTCAAAAGCAGAAAAATTTCGAAACTCACTTTGGCGGTGTATGAAAAGTGCTTTTGTTTTTTTGGTGTTTTTTTCAGCACTTTTGTTCATTGAAGAGGGCAAGCTATGCAAAAACACTAAACACTTTTTGTGCGCACGATACCCTTGAATCAAATGACATTCTAATTTGCGTTCTGCTTCCTCAAACAGTCGGGGCTTAGTACGTCGGCACAATACCGTTAGTACGCCAGGGCAAACCTGGCGTACTAACGCTCGTTGTGTGCAGGAGCTGCTGGTTGCGGCAGCATATCCTGCCAACGTATGCTGGCGTACTGACGCTCATTATCAACAGAATTTGGACTGCCACCCTCCTTACCGGTGTTGGGTATAATTCTTGTCACGGACAGCAGCAAGGAGGCCATCCTAGGCTCGGTCCGCAACAACGGTATCATCTTGGCCACGGTTCACGACGAGGAGGCTTCCCTTGCAATGGGCCATGGAGATGATCCTCTCAGCGCTCAAAATTAACATCTGAAAAGTGACTCAAGGTCATTTCTTCGGACTGGCCTCAAACGGCACACTACCCCCTCAACGAGTCTGGCCGCCTTATATACCCGCCGCCGCCGTACAAGAGGATACTGCAGTGTTCATTCGTACCAGACAAATCAATGGAGGAGAGTGGCAGCAGACACTAGGAGAGAGGGGCTGGCAATAGCACGCGTGCCACGATAAACAAAGCGTTAGTACGCCAGCACAAGCAGCAGGAGCTCCTTGTGGGTGCCAGCATATCCTGCTGTTACCAGCAGCTACAGCACAGGTGCTGCCGATCCCTTTGTGCCGGCGTACTAACGTTATTGTGCCGACGTACTAAGGCCCCGACTGTTTGAGTTTCTCAATACATCCCAGCGGTCAAAAATTGGGCATTGAGGCAAACTTGACGAACTTTGATGGGATCAGAAATTGATTAAATGCAGTGATATCGATGGGAGTGTTTCTCGTTTTTTTTCTCTGCAGGAGCGTAAGTCTTGGATTCATTTAAGAAAAGTAACATAGAAAGTACGACGAAAAATGGCCAAACAGTGAGTGAAATAGCGTGGAGCGGCCGACCTATTGTGCCATCCTGCCCAGAACATGGAAGAGTTGTCCCTCTAAAGCACCAGTTGCCGATGTGTTGAATTTCGTTTGTCTCGTGGGATCCTAATATCCAAAAATCATGGACGCTTCAGATTCCACCGAAACAAGCGTAAGAGGTGAATGTCGCACGTTTTGGGGTTCTATTTGAAAAATTTTTATTTCTGAGAACTGAAATTTTTTTTGTGACTTTTCGCTACTATTCTCTGCTTTATGTGCTTACCTGCCCAAATACATACGTATGGAAGATATGATACGCTTTTTTTTCGTGAACACCGCCTCTAGATTACCGCGAAAATAATCGAACCGGGTAACAATCAATATGACTGCTCGGGTAGCACCTGCACACAGTATTTCGCTCCAAGGGGTTCCAAGAAAGAACCAATGGTCGAAGAATGTGGGGGTATCAAGTGTTGCACCAGACTATGCTGGGTGACGTGACCGCTGCAATCAGAAACGAGAATCTGAGATCCCGTAATCTTTAAAGGCAGTGTTCACGATAATTGTCGTTTTTCTGTTTTTCCGCCTATCTTGAAAACGGCCCCATGCTGATTTCAATGATGTCCCTGGAATCGTACAAGACCCCCTGGAAACGGAGTTATGGCCCCCCAAGGTTCAGCTAGGAAGCATTGTGGACGAGTTGTCCGAGACTTGTAACTCCCGTTTTTAGCAGCCGATGTATGCGAGCTGACCTGAGTAAAGAGAGACGTTTAGAATGAAGGGAAGAACGGGGCTTTTGATCGGAAACCATCGCTCATTCAACTACAAATTCAGAAGAACTGTTGTGGGCGGAGGGGCCCAATGGGTTGGCTGGTCCACGAGATTTTCACCCACTTACTGGCTGTTTTTCGTAGCACTTGCGTTCTCAATCTTCTTAGAGGGGCCCAAAGCTTACGTTTTAGCCTAAAAAACGTGCAAATTTTTCTTCGTGAACACTGCCTTCAAAACAGATGTCTATGTAGCTATATAACACACGCCTTGCATTAGGGGAATTCTATTGTAGCGTACAGAAATCTACTTCTTACACCGAAAATTTATGGAGTGTATTCCAATTTCTTCCATATTGCAGCTTGTCTAAATCTCCAAACAGTGGCAGCAATCGTTGGTAGTTCATGAATTTTTGAGCACAAAGCTAGTTTTTACTACAAGCAGCAATGGAAAGGAATGACAAACATTCGCTTCGGAAGAAAATTCGGCGTACGCTGTTTGATCTGTCGGTGGATTCATTTCGTTGACTATGGGGTATTTCAATGCAATCCTGTGTTCCGAACGGCTTCAAACGAAAGCCATTTGTGGGAGCTGCTGCGGGCCCACAATGAGAAAAAACGAAGAGAACCGTTCTCAATAACAACAACAAGCATCAGATGCCACCGAGAAAATTGGAAAGGGCGGTTGGAGGGAGACAGATTTAGACAAGAGTAAGAAGCTCTAGAGAATTACCCTTAGTTTTCCGTCGAAACAAATCATTGGCTACCAAGTGTTACTAAAATTAAGATGAAAAGGCGAGAAACACACTATAACGCCTAATTTTGGTGAGAGAATTTTCTAACCTGGACTAGTTGTTGGTTAGAATGAACGCATTCTCGGTGGTTGCGGCCGGTGAATAATGGTTTCAAACGAAGACGGAAGAAAATATTTAAAACAGTACTACAGTGCGTATCATAATTATAGCAACACACCCAAAGCTCTGATATCAATGTTCACGCAAACTTTCATGGCGTTGTCACAATTCAACTCTGCGTACCCAAAAACCCTTCTTCACAAAATTTCACACAAAACCATCGAGAAATAAAACCTATTTTGTATATGACTTTTAAAGTCATCACAAGGTAGCTGGGTTGAACGCAAAAAAAATATATATATACTTGAAAAAATATTTTAAAAAGTATAAAAAACTCTTTTGTATCATAATTTAAGCAACACTTTCTATTGGAAATGCTCCCTTGCTCATTTCTCAAACCATTTTTCGTTTCGATTATGATATGGATAGAGGTATGTAATATCAACGTATTCCTATCATGCCAAACGAATCCGTTCTCTCTGATGTCGAAAATGCTCAGATTTTTGCCCTGAATAAGGCTAGTCTGATTATCAGGAGGATTGTGGAGCAACACCATCGTCACGTCACAGCTGTTACCGATTTCTGCATGATCCTGAGTCTCTCTCATGTTTCGAAGCAAGGCACTGGCAAGCCCAGAAAGGAGTCTGCTTAAGAGGAAGGCCGAGTAGGATGGCTCGTGTCCAACTCGACCATGTCGGTCAATTAGGTCCGAGCCGAACTTTCCACGCCGATATCCAGGAAGACCGTATGGAGGGCGATCAACCACAGCCCAATTATAGAGCACTCTCGTTTGCGTCCAGTACCGCACCTCACAGCTTTGCCTAAGGCCGCACGGCCTCAGTGCGCGGAGAGGAACATTTCGACTGACTGATCTAAGATTAACAAAATTCGTTGTCAGGTTTCATCGGGGTTAACATCATGTTCAGGTGGTCTTCTCGAACAAGAGAAAGTTCAAGTTGCATGGACCTGACGGGTACGCATACTACTGGGAAGATCTCCTCATGGAGCCGCGGTAAATTGCCAAGCCGCTTTTAGGTGGAGGCAGTCTCACGGGATGGTGTGGATTCGATGCAGACGCTGTGCTCCAGATAGCATTCGATTTCTCTAGAAGGAATTTGGCGGAGTACCAGGAAGTGTTGTGAACAGGACTGCTACCGTTCCCTGCTCGATTCCAGCAAAATAAGCTCACCTTCCAGTAAGACGATGCCGCCACCCACACGAGTCGCTCAGTTAGGACTTGGTTTGAGCAGCATGGTGTCTCCGTTATGGCCTGGTCGGCGTGCTCACCTGAAGCTAACCCAATGGGAAACGCCGAAGAATCCTCCATTGCCATATCTATAGTGGAGATAGGACGTACGACTGGAACACCTCAAGTGAGCTTTAGTCGTAGCATCGCGCAACTTGGACGTGGAAGTGCTTAGCCGATTGTTGAACTCCATGCCAAAACAAGTTTTCAGATCATTTCAGAACAAGGCGAACCGGTAGACTATTGAAAAGTCGTTACAAGTAAGTTTCTCCGAATAAGAAGAAGAGTAGCGATTGAAAACTGAAATGATACAAAGATGATACGAAGACTTTGAAAGTTATACACAAAATAGATCTCATTTCTTGATGGTTTTCTGCAAAATTCAATGAACAAAAGTTTCTGGGTACGCGGAGTTGAATGATGACAGTGCCGGTAGAAGCAGTGTCCACGATAAAAATCGTTTTTGAGTTTTCACCAGAGAACGAAAGTTTAGAGTCTGACTGTTCCATCAGTGAAGAAAGAATCATGAAAAACGCTGCGAAACATCCAAAATCAGCTCTTCTTGAAGGCCACATTTCAACGGTGTATCAGTTGCGCGGGCATGGGCCTGAAGTAGACAGCGTGAGCAAAAGCGCCGCAATGCTAAAACCCAGCCGCGCTCGCGCTCCAATGCTAATGTAGAAGCGGACCAAACTGTTCCTCGTAAAACTCGACCGCGAGCGGAAGGGCTAGCGCGAGCGGACTTCGGAGCCGTATGGAGCTCTTTCGGGCTCGTTTTCGTTCGTTCTTATGACCCCAGCGCTCCAATTAAACCCTGAACTTTCGATTTCCGGCCAAAAACCGAGGACGAAGTGGACACTGCCTTTGATGAAAGTTTGCGTGGTCAATGATATCAGAGTTTTGAGTGTGCTGCTATAATTATGATACGCACTGTAGTTCGGGTCTAAGGGGATGAATGGAGAAACAGAGATCTAGGAATCTGAAAGGGCGGGTGCAGAAAGGATTCCAACGTACCAACAGGCATTTCCATTGAGAATATGGAGGCACAAGAGTACAATATTTCGTTTACTTCCTGTACTTCTGGAGCATTTTTCTCAATTTTTTAGACGATTATAAATTGCCACCAGCATAAAATTCTCACGGTAAACAAAATTGATGATACCCAATTGATGAAGGGTAGGGTATAAAAGAAATTGAGAGCGGTGTGTTTTCATTCACACACCTTCATTCTCCGGAGGTGAGCGGCTGAAGCTGAACACACAAGGGATTAGGGAAACAGCCTCATCGGTGATAAAGATAACACGATATTGGGACCTACTCATGGAAAACTCTCTCAAGAAAAACTACTTCACTTCCGTGAGAATTTTGTGCCGGTGGCAAATTATAATCCTGTCAATTTTTTCGTCATTTCACATCTACCCGCAGATCAAGTAATCGATTTAGCTAGTAATCTCAAAATTGAGGATTATCGTGAACACTGCCCTTAAAATAAAAGATGCCTGTCTTCTTTTCCTCTTTGAACCCTTTCCTGGATTCAGTGTAGTAGGACCTATAACAAATTTACGAATAAACGCAGGTTTCGAGCCAAATTTCAGGACTGAACTTTCCTGTCTTTTGATGTTGGACGAGCAAACTCAACATATCAAGAACATCAGCTGCCTTGAAATTGGATTGGAATTCAGTCAATGAACGATATCCTTCGTACTGACCTGCTCAAATATTCCTGTCCTCGTAGAGTCTAACATTGAATGGAGTGCTTGCTTTCATTGTTAAACTGTTCTCATTAGCTAAACTTGAAATTATTTCTGGCTGTGATGTCAATGATTTTTGACTGCTCAGCATGAGACTGCGATCGTTTTGGGCGGAGCTGTGCACGAATTGGCAAATTAAGATTCTAATAAGTCTATCTTCAGCTTGTTTCTTTCAGCGCAACCTTAGTAGTCTTTTAGCCGTTAGCGGATTAAACTGATTTTTATGGTTTTTCCACAATTTTTGCCATCGCGACCACTGCGTTTAATCATCGATTCTATTATCGGGTCTGAGTCACTGGAAAGCGTGGATTTCGTTGCACTTTTACATGTTTTCCAAGCAGCGCAAATAGGCTAGTTCACCCGCAAGTCAGCAGAGAGTTGGGCATATGAGTTTCGCCTCAAGTAACTCGATTTGCAACAATCCAAAACATGTCCTATTTGGAACTACTGGGTTCGCCAGCTCGTGCGAAATTACCGGATGTACCAAATCTGTGTACAAATCGAAGGCTGTTCGGAAGCAGGCTCAGCAATAGTTTTTCAGGATTGTCTACTTACAAAGTAGAGGGCAGGAACAAAAAAATGCGTTTGAAGGCAATTTTCACGATGAAAAAGTTGCCCTTCTTTTGGAAGAAGCGTAGCCTTTGAGTCCCTCGAAGAAGTGTAAGAACGGATGTGCGACGAAAAACGACCAGGAAGTGGGAGAAAATCTCGTGGACCAGTTCACACATTGGATCACAACGCCCAAGTCATATAACAATTGCCCCGAGTTCGCCTCAAAGGAGGAGCAGTTGCCGAATTTTTGAATATTCTTTATCGCGAAAGATTGTAACATCCCAGCATGTGCATTGACCCATGTTATTTTGAAAGAGTTTTTGGTAAAAGAAACAGAGAACAATGTTCCTTACCCAAGAATTTTGAGGCGCAAAACCATTTCCGCCGTGAGGTTGGACGCCTATCGAATCACACCAAACAGGCGTGAATAAATAATCAGTAAGTTTCTCAAAAAAGTTTTTCTCCGATATTTGGGATGCCTGTGGTGACTTTTCCCTAGTAACCTCTACTTATTTTCAGTGGACTTGCCTACTCAAAAACATCGAAAACTAGACTACGGTTTTTATGGTAAGCACTGCCTTTAAAGTAGAGGTTTTCTCACATATGTAGTTCCGTAAATTACTACCAGTTGATTTTAATATTCAGAATAACCGCACCCGATCTCTCCATCTCAAAGTCAAAAAAGTAGCGTTGTGAAGTGAATGTGTATAAAAACAAGATTGCCGTTTAGTTAAAGACAATGCCCACGATAACCTATGGTGTAACTTAATTAAAGAGCGAAATAAAAAAATTACGGAGACGATAATAATCTCCACCTCCGCCCCGAAGTAGGAACTGTTTTCCCCCACCCGTAATGATTTGGAAAAGCATGTTTTCCGTGTTGTACATATGTAGGTGTGTGACAGCACATAAATGTTTCATGCCCAAAATTTCCTAATAGCCCTCCCCGGGGGTTCCTAAAAAGAGCGTTTTCATTGATCTGCGACCGGGTGTGGGTACCTACGCATCAGGAAATTTCCGGGATGCTCAGAAAAAAAACTTTCAGTTAGTGATCAAAACTTTCAAAGGGGTGATTTACGGATTTGGGGCCCGTTTATCGCTAACCTGATGCCTACAGTAGGTTACGGTAGGCATAATGCCTTTTAGCTGGAGTAACCTAGTACCTTGATATATCAAAAATCGGCAAATGAATCTCAAGTTCGTGTTCGATATCCCAAATAATCCCCACGGAGATAATTTGAGCCTAATCTGGGACGTCGACCAAACTACCGCATACCCACCGCAACATATCGTGGTCCATGGAGATCAATAGGCAGATCCCATAGATGGGTTAAGCAGTCAAAATGACCCCTATAGAGAGTTTTGGGGCGCATTATCGTAGAATCCAGGAATTGGCCAAAGCTCATAATCGGCAAGCAGAATCCTCCAAATGGGAAGCTTCGACCAAATCCGCCGAAATCTTCAGAAATTCGACAAATCGACCTAAGAATCGCAATCAGCACACGAAAGAACCCTTAGGGAAAAAGCTTTCAGTCAAATCTTAGACAATTTTTCAGGATACCGTGAAAATCGCCTTTCTGGTACCCCGGTTCTCTTCGTAATGCATTAAAAATGTCTTTTACTAGAAGTCACAGACGCATTTAGGAAATTTTAAACATGGATTACTGAAATACAGGACTATGTATATCTACAATATCCAGTACATGATTTTCCAAAACATCGTAGTATATGTAAAATAAACCCTAGTAAAGGTAGCTAAAATGCCTCTATATTGTTGGGTTTGAGAAACTTTAGGTTTTGAGGGGGGCTTTCAAGGAAAGAAGAAGTTTTCAAGCTGAGGGCGATCAGTTCTATGATAAATGGGACGCCAGGCAGACTGAAAGAGTCAGATTTCTTTTCTGCTGCTCCCTGCTCCAATACTGATTTGTTAGGCTGTGGACGCTGCAGGCTGTGGACGCATCCAAGGCGTCATTCGTTTCAAGAAATGGCGAGAGTCCACGAAGATTCCGGACGGGAGGTGCCATTTGTGACACATCTATTCAGTTGGTAGAAAAAAGATCGCCAGATAGGATTAGCCCATAATCGGCCGCTAATCTCCAATTACTTCCGAGTGTCCAGACGAGAAAATGTATGTAATCACTTTAGTGAACGAGGAGATTCGGAAGTGACGTTTCCGTCTTCTGCTAAACCCGAATTGTTCTTAGAATTTAGTTTGTGGATTATAGAAATAGGAGCAGCGGCGGCAGAGTACTAAAAGTACGATTAGCGCTGGAAACGGTAGGATTGTGGGCTGTTCTATTGCAAGGAGATAGATCACAATGATTTTTCCATATTGACTTGAAGATAGGGTTAGAAATGGTGAAACTTGTTGGATCTTTCTTACGAAAAAGCAGATTTAGCCTATAAAAGTGAAAAAAACACCGGAACCAAGTAGAGGACAAATAACCGAAAGCGAAGTAATTCGAGCTATCGTTGGTGGCCGGCAAACTTCTCTTGATGGACTCCCACCCCTAAATGACAAAATTTTTATTGATGTGAACTATGGTTTCCGTATTATATTTAGTCTCACACATGGACCAGGCGGCTGGCCGTGCGGTGTTGGAGGTATTACCGGCCAACGGAGTTTCGATCGCCCGCGCCGATCCACCGTCGCAGCCCGGCCAATCACCAGGATAAATTGATTACTTGGATTGTACATTCAGATCACGACGAATATTATGCTTCAGATAGGTACGGCGAAACGGGTTTGAAGAATTTGTGAAGTCGACCATTATTGAAATTAGAAATGGCGTTTCCAATGATCCTCATTGTTCTGTCACAGATTTTCTTTTTGAATTTGGCGCTGAAACGATCCAGCCTGTACTCTTTTTTTTTGGAAAATGTGATGAGGGTTTCTTATTATTTATACTGTTCCTAATTCATTGCGGTTTTCGTCATTCATATCTCAACTGAAGATGCCATATTTCGAAAAAAGGTAGATTTGCACTGGATCTTGATTGGAGAACCCCGCGCAAATATCGTTATTGTTAGATGTCTTGGAACTTCAAAGATTGCACTACCTCCAAGCACCTTCAAGATAGGTGGAAACCTCTATCCGAACTACGACGTTTCTGGATTCTGAAAAGACTATCATGTTCACAGCTTAAGTTCCTACATAACAATGTACATTGTGGACCGAAGTTCCCAAAAATCGCTTTGTTTTCGAGTAAAATTGTTTTTGCGGTCGTTTCACAAAAACGTCGCGCGCGACATAGGGATGCGAAACTTTGAGTAGTAATTGTACAATTAATAGAAGAGCAACCTCTATGTTTTCTTTGTGAATTAGACACAGGTAAGGCTATCCCGAGATCTGTGCAGAATAATTTTCCAAAATCCTCCATTTATCGGTCTGGGACTACCGCAACAAAAGTCCGACTTTTCAGGAAGCTCCCGAGCGGTTTTAAGGAAGGACTTCGAAAATTCAATCTGCACAGACCTCGAGACTGCCCCACCGTCATCCGATTAATGAAAAAAAAACATAAAGATTGCTTTTTTATTAATTGTAGAATTACTAATCAAAGTTTCGCCGCGCGCGACGTTTTTGTGAAACGACCGCAAAAAAATTTTTACTCGGAACCAAAGCGATTTTAGGGAACTTTGGTCCATAGTATGTAGGAATTCGAGCCGTAAATATGATGGCGTTTTCAGAATCCAAAAACGTCTTCGTTGAAAAAAGTTACAAGCATCGGACGTTTTTTTGCCAAGTTTGGCAAATGCTCTCCGTTTTTACAAAACTTAGCGCGGGTATTGTAGGTTACGCTACTAAAAAGACATTATGCCTACCGTAACCTACAGTTGCCCTCAGACTTGCGATAAACGGACTAAATAACTCCAGGTGAAAGATTCGATCTGAATCTAAAAAAAAATTCTGAACACCCTGAAAAATTCCTAAGGTCCTTCACCGTTTCGTAGAGCAATGGAAACGTTCTTTTCTGGGATCTCCCGAGGCATTGAGGAATCGGAAAGAATTGGTGGTCGTAAAGACTATGAGAATCTCCAGCCGCTTCGCGGCTGGAGCGATAAATAAGGTAAAGCAATGGGAAGGAGTGACTTTCGAATTTTTGGGTGGTGTAGCCAGTAGAAGTTGTCTGCTTCAAAAAGTTTACGAGTTTATTTGCAGACATGGGGATCACAAGTGAAGGGTGCGAACAGAGAAAGTTATTTAAGAAGTGATCTGCATGTTTCCTTAAAGGGTAACACTACTTTGTGCACTACTAGGGTTGTCCTCGGCGAAAGATTCCACCTCATTATCGCCAAAGCTGAATAAATATGAGAAGCTGCGGCATCAGCATCATGACTGGAATTTGTAATCTGCAAGAAAGAAGGGCTCTTGTTGCAAATTCATCCATGACCCCAGGTTGCCATTTGTTTAAAGGCACAGTACACCCTCAGATGTGAATTTTGAGATTTTCATGTAATTATGTAGAACAGCCTCCCTGTATAACACGTGCCAAATGCAAGATTTCATTTCCTCCAAATAAGCGAGATATAAGCGCCCACCACAGCCCCGACCCCCTTCGCTCACCACCACAGGCCCGACCCCCTAACAGATTTCCGAACTCGATAGCTGCTAGATGGATGGATGAATTCCGACAAAACGTCGTTCTTCAGTCCATAACCGGACTGTCTCCTTATCCTGGCTTTCTCTCACGGAACGATTGCGAATGAACAGAAATACAGGCCTGAGACAACTCATCCACCAATTTTTCACCCTCAAAATCTAGGCACATTTGAAGAGCCATAACTCTGTTCAAAGGGGGTTTTGGACGATTTCAAAGACACCACTGTGATCAGCGTGTAACTCTCTCCAAGATAAGCATGAAATCTGAAAATTATTTTCTTGGGTGTCCTGTGCCTTTAAACAAAACACCAGAAGGACTCACTCATCATTTGTCGAAGTGTTCGTTGCTCTGGACAGCGGTCTGGACAGCGTATCGAACAACTTCTCATGAATAACCTTCTCTCGATTCTGCCAATTCATCCTCAACCTGTAAATGTTTCCATTCATGAGCATCTACAGTTCACGAAGGGGGTGTACAACGAATTCGACGCTAGCTGAATCAGAATCAATAAAACTTGCCTCAAGTACACGGAGTGAGAAACTGAGGCGAGTTCTTAGAAGAATTTCGTTCAAAAACCAGAGAGCATGTTTTCGCGGTCGAGAATCAAATCAACACCGGATACTCATCGGTTTGCTTAGAAATACAGATGCGGCACACTTGACGGGATAAGTGCAGGGGGGCCGGTCTACTTCCGAGTTATGAAGGCTCACCAGACACAAAATGTTTTTTATCGGGTTCCGCAAATTGGGCAAAGCCCAGAAATGCACGGAAATGCTTTTTTTCGGAATGCGTAATGCGCGAAAATTGGAGACTACTAATCAGCTGCTTGTACATACATATATAAGTAGAGCCGAGGTTTCCGCACATCTATGTGCCGTTTTCGGAAAGCGGAAGGTCAAAAAGATTCTAAATGGTGGGATTAGAGGGCAGAATTCTAGGAAGCCCTTCGTGTGCAAAACAGAAATCGTGCAAAAAAACTCAGGTCCAGAAGCGGGAAGTAACAATCAGGACAAGCTGACAGGCAGGGAGTGTTTAATCACAAAAGAAGATTCCCAGCCGGGCAGGATGAAGGTCACGGTAACCCTCCCCCCTATAGGGTCCGACCAGAGTTGCGTGACGCGGCCTTATGAAGAAGTGACATGAGAGGTGTGTAGAGTTGAAGCAGCAGTGTTACTCGCAGCGAAGATCGGCTATGGGGGGTGGAATAACGACTCCAATGGACGGCAGCGACTACCAGCGCTGTTCTAGGGGCGACAAGAGGGAACAACGGAGTTTGCACGTCTCAAAGGCGCCGGGCTAAGGGGTTCGGTCCATAGCCAACGTCCTAGCGTCAAGTGACGATGGGGTTTGCATCTTTAACATTTGTTCTTGATTTTTTCCCTAGCGGCCACTACGTTGGCTATTTTATTTTTGGTAGAGAATTTGACCTGGAGGGTAACTGCGCCCTTGACCTTCAACCGCTATAAGCTCGAAACGGTCTGGTACATTGGATAAGTAAGGTTAAAGTCCGGTGTGTTAGAAAGTGAGGTTTTATTAGCTGTATCATATTTACAAGACGGGGCCGTACTCCTTTGAAAAACAGCATGAGTAACACATTTACCCTTTGAACAAGTCCCAAGCAAATTTTTTCCACTTTTGAGACCAGTAGGCATCATCTTTGTTCTTTTTCTAGTGCTAAAAAGATCACAGAAAATTCTGCTCAAAACTATAAAGGGCGACGTCGATAATTGTGCGTCAACTTCAGACATTTATGTAACGTCGGCATGGATCCGGAAGAGACTTCTCGTTCACCGTTGAAGGTTGGCGCAAACTCGGTGCCATATGCTATAACATAGGTGCAATGAGTTTGCGCCAATCTCCAGTGGGGAACGCAAAGTCTCTTCAGGATCCGTGCCGACCATAGCTATCGGATGGGGGGGGGTAGCCGCGACGCTGCTATGATTGCTTTATCATGAAAATATGTACATATTTCAATGGGATGGTTCCCCAATGTAGAAGAGTGCCCATGATCACTGTTCGCCGTCCATCCCCCATCCGGAAACTCGTTTATCAGAGTATGCCCTGTCATTCGATGCTAAGGTACCCAGAAGTGATTGTGGGCGCCTCCAGTACTTTGTCAGACTAGTACTTTTGTTTGCCGACTAGAACTTCTGTTTTCCCATCCACGTCATAATTTAATAATGCATTTCTAAAAACTGTAAACTCATAAGTGTGAGTGACGCGATGAATGAGAGTGAGGTGGGAACGGCTCTAAGGGAAAAAAGGGACTAATAATCCTGTGGAAATGAGTCTATCGCAGTAGAGTTTCTTCAAAGCTGAATCATTCACTAATCGTGGCTTGGGCTTTAAAGTCTCTTACCAATAGTAGTTAGAGAGAATGTTCACGATAAAAACCGCATTTTATTTTTTGATACTTTGCGTAGCTAAGACCGCGAAGACGAGGAAAAGCCCTCCCAAAACTTTCATACCGGAGAAAAACTGTTTGAAGAGACCTACAAGGTATTTGACTACGCCTGCTTGAGGAACAGCCGACTAAGCGTCGAAAACGGTTTTACGCTTCAAAATTCTTGGGTAAGTGATTTTGTTTTCTGCTTCTTGCACCGAAAACTCTGGAAAATTAAGATGGGTCAATGCACATGCTTGAATGTCAGGATCTTACACTATAAAAAATACTCGAACGCTGCGCGCCTGAATCATCGTCCTTAGGGCGCCTGAATAGACTAGTCTTTTTTTCAGAGAGCCCAGGTTAACGCGCCCCAAGGACGACGACGCGCGCAGCGTTTTTCCGTAGCGCGCGGCGCATGTGCCAGCCGAACTGCTCCTTAGCCACACCCGCGGTGTGGATTCGATCAATATCGTCACCTCTTCATCTTCCTATTGACAAGGAGTGTAACATAATCTTCATATCCTGTTATTTAACGTGGGCGGGGTGATCTAATGTGTCGGCTGGTCCACGGGATTTTCACCCACTTCATAGCCGTCTTTTGAAGCACATCCATTCTTACTCTTCTCAAAATAACCCAAAGCCTACGCTTTTGCTAAAAAACGCGCAGCTTTTTTATTGGGAAAACTGGGTCTATAGTATGGCACAGGACACCCCAAAAAATACTTTCAAATTTTACGCTTGTCATCTTGGAGAAAATCATACGCTGATTACAATAGTATCTTCTAAATGGCTCAAGGCCCCTCTACAAACGGAGTTATGGCTCTTTGAAAATTCCTATATTTTGAAGGTGATGATTTTGTGGACGAGTTGTCTCAGGCCTTTATTCATCTTCAATCGCAGTCGCTGCACGACAGCGAAAAAGAATGAGGAGACAGACCGGCAAGAGAGTGAAGAGCGACGACCCGGTTGAAATTCATCCAATCATCCAGTCGCTATTGAGTTCGAAGATCAGGAAGGGGTGTGGCTCCTGGTGGTCGCTTATACATATATTTCTTATTATGTGTAGGAGTTGAGATCTCGCCTTTGGTGAGTGTTATACAAGAGTGGTCTACTACACAATTGACTGGAAATCACGGAAATCATATCTGAGGGTGTACTGTGCCTTCGACGGGAAAGGTAAAAGGTCTGCAGGATGAGGAAAATGGTAACAGAAGGGTATGCAAGGCAGATAAAAGTGCCGTGTTTATTATTGTATGCAAAAATGCAAATTTGAGAACCAGGGAAGAGCAGAAGCCTGAAATTCTAGTTTTCGACTGAAATAAGAAACCACTTCCAGAGGTCCAGAGTACCGGAATGACAGGAGAAAAGTTTTTAAACATTCAAAAAAGTACCAGTGAGTCAGTCTAGTCTACACACTTCTAAATATCAGGAGAGGAAAAGATATCAAAATTTTCTTTTTGAAGACCCGAAACTCATTTGCAAAGATTCGATAGTTCATCTCTTAAAGCTGCGTAAATATACAGAAACTCGAACTTCGAGGTAACCCAAATAATTGCATTAAAATGATGAAGATCCGTGAAAAAAAAACTGGCGAAATGAAGGAAACGTCGTTTCAGCTATGAAGGCCTGAGTTTTTGTACAGAAAGTGGAGGATCTGCTGTGACAAGCCACGCGGCGGGAAATCCGGACTTTCGACTTTCACGGCTTTGCTGGGTGATGATTTTACCGCGTGCTGTGAACAAAGTGCGGATACATAGTGACCAAAAACGTGGACGGCTACCACACTTTTGTGATTAAGAGTTTGGCTCAAATGCATGAACTTGTTTTTTTTCGCTCACAAAATTCCTCACCAATTTGCTTCAAAGTGGTCCGATTTCAATTTTTAAGCAATTTCTGAATCGCTTCCATTTAGTCCTATACGGTAGTACT
Organism: Aplectana chamaeleonis; assembly: GCA_029168955.1. Classification (NCBI taxonomy): domain Eukaryota; kingdom Metazoa; phylum Nematoda; class Chromadorea; order Rhabditida; family Cosmocercidae; genus Aplectana; species Aplectana chamaeleonis. The sequence goes on along the minus strand of JAPDOI010000497.1, from coordinate 340,053 downwards.
ACGAAATCACAGATTCAACTCTAAATGTTTATCGAAGATTGCATTCTCCTACCACAATAACCCTTACTATGAAATGATCGGACAGTCATGCCAACAGAAAATTGTCATGGTTTGACCTGTGGTCGATGAGAACAATAGAAGGAAATACATACACATTTTCAACAAAATACCGGAAACTTGCTCATAGTATGGCGTGTGTATAACTGAAAGGAACACGAAAACTACCTGCAAAACTCATTTAGTCAATATTCAAGTGATTTATGGCGAAACGGCGCTTTGTGAGAACGAAAACGCCGCAAAACGCTTTTACTGGAAACAATTTGCGCGTTACTGTGAAACCTGTGGCTTGCCTTTTTTCTTTTTGAAAACCTTTTTTCTAGAAAAATCTCTAAATTGAAATTCTGCTCGGACCCTGTCTTCAAAATGTTGAATGCACGCAGGGCCCGATGTACATAAATGGAAAATTTGTTATTAGCACGGAAAGGAAATCTGAAACACATATAAGTGAATGTGCATGGAATATGAATGAGGCATCAAAGCCTGAGCGGATAGAGAAAAAACCTATCCAAGGTCTTTAATTTGGCAGTTATTGTTAGATTTATGGATGGTCATTGCATTTACATGTATTATATCCAAGGTCTTTAATCAGACCTTATTACTGTGTGCAGGGAATGGATTTGGAATGAGTTCACCTATTCTTCACTTCCGCACTGCCGTTCAGTCCGCAAAGTGCGCTTGAGTGCGAAATCGTGCTGCGGCGCGGTTGCGAGTATCCTCAGACAGGGATGTGGGATCACCCGGGCGGTGGGATCACCCGGGCACCAAGGGCCAAAAGCGCCCGGGTGATCCCACATCCTTGTCTGAGGATCTTCGCAACCGCGCCGCAGCAAGATTTCGCAATCAGGGTGCACTTTGCGGACTGAACGGCAGTGCGGAGTTGAACTGTAGCTTTCAGAATGCAGACAATGGGCTGACCCTTACAGTTACTGGAAGGAGGAAAATGGCTAACAAATCGTTGTTATCACGGTCAAAAAACACTACTGAGGATTAGGTCATGAGGCTTTAAAGGCAGTGTGCAAACCATGTCTGATTTTTTGGTGGATATCGGCAGCTGCGGGGCCTAGCGGAACCCTAACGTTGAAAAAACTGCGAAAAATGAGCTCGGAACGGTCCCCTACGGCCCCAAAGTTGGACACCCATCAGCTCGTCACCCCCAGATGCACTTTCCACGCCCACCGACGTGAATAAATGAATGCTCGAGATTGTGAGATGAGCGATCGTTTCCGATCAATAGCCCCGTTCTTCCCTTTATTCTCAACTTCTCTCTCTACTCAGGTCAGCTCGCATACATCGGCTGCAAGAGACGGGAGTTACAAGCCTCGGACAACTCGTCCACCATGTTTCCTTAGCTCAATATTTGAGGGACCATAACTCCATTCCCTGAATGGTCTTGTGCGATTTCAGAGATATCATTGGAATCAGCATGGGGCAGTTTTGAAGATAGGCGGAAAAACAGAAAAACGAACACTGCCTTCAAAGATGTGTGTTCTACGTACGCACTTATTGATAATTTGGTTGTCTTGCACAGATGACAGATAGGTGAGCAAGGACTTGATTAGGTAAATAAGTGAGGAGCTAGAAGTGCGTGTTCACGTGCAAAACGCGACGGTATAAGACAGCAAATCCTTGAAAAAGACAAACAAACACGGTCCACGGAATTATGCGGAGGTGGATGTTCGGGAAGTTCCCGTGGAATGTTTGTCAAGGATTGGTACAAGAGGAAGCTCTGCCAGGAACATAGTGAGACTTATTAGATGGTGAAACGAGAAACAAGGAAATGTCATTTTAGTTCTCCCACTCACATTTCCAATTCCAAAAAGCATCATGAAGTGCTACATATGCGAGGAGGTGGGAACAAGGGAAGAATACCGACAGTCGAAAATCAAGACAAATGTGCAAAGAACGTGTATGTATGCATGCGGACCTCATATTTGATCAAAAAAAGGTGGAAATTATTAACTCGGAACCAAAAACAAATCTAAACAAAGGGCGACGAAACAGATATCGACATCCGTCCGTGGAAATTTTTTAGCATCCTAATCATGTACCGAAGAACGGTGTCTTGAGAGAATAGAGTGCAACTTTTTAAAAAGGCTTTGAGTTTCAAGAAGGACTCTCACCATTAACACAATTCCCTGTTATGAAATTGCATAACTTCGGAGAAATGTGTTAAGCAACACACCAATATATTTATTCGGCTATAATTTCCTTGTTTAGAAGAACGATTAGCCGGTAAAAGCACAGAAGACCCAGAGAATTATTTCACAGTTCTTATGCTGATCTTAGAGAGAGTCACACGTTGATCACAGTGGTATCTTTGAAATCGCACAAGACCCCTACGAACAGAGTTACGGCTGCTTAAAGATGTCTATATTATTAGGGCGAAAAATTAGTGGCCGAGTTGTCTCAGGCCTGTATTTCTCTTCGTTCGCAATTGTTACGCGAATGCGAGGCAGGATAAGGAGACAGTCCGGCAATGGGGTGAAAAACGGAGACTCGTCGGAATTCATCCATCCATCTAGCCGCTATTGAGTTCGGAAATATGGTAGGGGATGTGGCCCTTGGTGGTGAGCCAAGAAGGTCGGGCCTATAGTGGTCGCTTATATCTCGCTTATTTGGAGGAACTGAGATTTTGCGCTTCACATGTGTTATACAGGGGGGAGGTCTTCTACACAATTACATGAGAATCTCAAAATTCATGTCTGAGGGTGTATTGTGCCTTCAAGGGACTGACCATGACTAATCGTCGCTGCGGATTCGCCTAATCTGGAGCTAATAGTGGCAGAGATCGAACTTCCAATCTGTGACAATTTTGAGCGAATCAAATGCGATCACACTGTGAACCTCCGGCCTGAGGCGAATCTACTTAGAACATGTTATGATTCTTACAACTACCGCTAGAGCCTTGTCTCCTCGACCTTCAGTTTCGAAGTTCGCGGCGCCTGGACCTTGCCACGAATCTGCTACAGGTGTTGAGAGTTTTAGGGAGTCCACGTGGTATACGATGCATAATGCCGTCACTACTGGTGCCCTCATTAACCCTGGTTGACTGCAGTAGTCCGCATAAGGCATCCTTCATAGTTTTCCGCATAAGTGCGGTACATGCGTGAAAGGGAGGAGGGGTGAGTGGTGGGCTATAAAACGTTTCGTCTCACGTTAGGGGTCGTTTATACTTCCCCCGCCGAGCGGCGCGACGAAGTGCAGTCCTATGATATTGATCACGAACCGCCGCACGATCAATATCATAGAATTGCATCTCGCCGCGCCGCTCGGCGGTGGAAGTATAAACGACCCCTTACGCGCGTAACACGCGTGCCATCCATGGCGGCGCCGCCGGAAATTTCATAGATGTTTCCCGCGCGTGTTGCGAGGTCAAAAATTAAAGAGTTAACCGCTCGTCCCGCTTGTCGAACGCGTGCTGCGCTTGCCGTCAGGACTATGTATGAAAGATGACACTCAGAAACGCTTCCTTAGCGAAAAAAATCTCTCTGACACCCAGATAAAAGATAGAGAGGAGAGAGATTCGAGAAGAGAGAGATTTGGGGGAATCAGGTAATACATATACTTGGTGAGATTCTCAGAGGAGCTTCAACACCGTAACCTGTTGTGATCGTGTCGTGGATCATTCAGTGGTAGATTCGCGGCGCTGAGAATGGGTTAAACGGGAGGCATGCGGAGCCATAAACCTGCCTTGAACCTATCGTGCAGGATCGCGGGGCTTCGCGGCGAATTCTTCAAGAGTCACTGAGAGAATTCGTTGTACGTTCCGTTTATATTTTTCCCTTCATTCATTTTTTTGCGTTAACAGATTAATTCGGCGCTTCCATTTGACTCATAAATAAAGAAATAATCTTCATAAGATCGCGTTTCATACACAAGTGAAATTGGAACGAGTAAGCATAACATTACTAGCAGTTTCTTGAAGGTTTCGCTCGAGTGGGAAACCGCTACCGACTTTTAGTGCTGCGCTCAACGACTCATTTACAATGGTTGGGACACAAAGTTGAGTGTCAATGAAAAAAAGGAATGATGCAGGTGTGGATGAGAAAGAATCTTCCCCCGTTTAGAATTTGCTTTGCATCACGGGGTGTGTACAGTGCACGGCAACGGAAAAGGGTGCTAGCCCGGTTGTGTATTTTCACGAAGTAGACTGCAGCCACGGCTCGCTCGGCTTCAAGTGTGTCACTAATAGATAAGAAGGCTGCTGACACTTTTCAGAGTTATTGTTTTCTTTGTTTCTTTGATATAGTTTCGCGTTATTCCTTCGTTCATATACAGTTAAGACTCCTTGTGTATTTTGTGTGTGTGTGTGTGGGTCGGAGAACTTATGGTTTCGGCGTTTTTTTTTCTGAAATCAAGAAGAAATTGAAAATCTGCCGTAATTATGGCGGTCTCTTTGAAGAGGCGCACGTTCACACACCCTGGTCGACAGATGGCGAATTTCGACTTTTTTTCGATTTTCGGAGAAAAAAGCAGCAGACGTTAAAAACGATATGTTTTCCCCCACGCACCTAGTAAAAATACATCTTGAGTCTGTCATATGAATAGACGCAGAAGTACAATACCGCCGCTATCCAAGGGTAAAAAGTGGGCGAAATGAGCGAAGTCGGCAACTAAAGCGTCTTTCGACCACATCTCGCCTCAGAATGCTCCGTTTTCAACTTCGAAAGGACCAAAATGTTCTCCGCGACACAATCTATCTAAATGTATAGAAAGAAATTATAATTTACTTATGGAACGCTTTTTTAAGATGGGGTGTGTTATGAATTTGATAATGTTATCACAAGATAACGAGCTCATTCGATCAAAAGCAACCAAACGCGATCTCTAGCATGGTCAAAATGAAAATATATTTTACCTTGGAAAATTATGTTCCTCCCGAATTTCCCTTTTTGAGCGATTGACTAGGTCGCAACATGCTGTACATTTCGGCGTTTTCGAAATTGAAAACGGAGCACATTGTGGCGAGTTGTGGTCGAAAGACGCTTTAGTTGCCGACTTCGCCCACTTCGCCCACTTTTTACCCTTGGATAGCGGCGGTATTGTACCACCAACAAATAAAAATCAAAGCAATCTAAAAACAAACAGTAACCCGGAAAACAGCGGCTGTTCCCTTATCGATTTATGGCAGGCTTGGAACTGCGCCAACCATGGCTACAGTATTTCTTACTGGTAATATGCATCGCTCCCACCGGCTTTTTTGCTGTGTACTGTAGCTTTTTCAAATTTCGCTCACCTAGTGGTTCTAACACTTCCAAAAATCGAAATCAGTTTCGATAAAGGCGAAAATATTTCTCACACTTCTTGCAAAGGATTCGAATTTTTTGGCTTGTTGATAGAATGCACAGAATGGGAGGCGCCTAGTGGCAGTTCGGCTGGAGGAATTCGCGCGCCACTCCAGCGGCTACGCCCACGCAGGGGTTTTCCCCCGTGCGTGTCGCATGTATCAGCCGAACCGCCACTATACGCCTACCAATCTATGCATTCGATCAGCAAACCCATTTTGTGGATCAATAACCCAATTCTTTAGGTGCCGGGTCGACGAAAACTGCATTCTAAGCGTCAAAATTGCTGCGTTTCTCGGAGAATCGGTTCCACAGTTGATCCTGCTTTTATTCTGGAATAGATTAACACGCGCTAACTTAAAAAAGCTAGACGCAGAGATGGCGCGAACGATAAATGCACAAGTGGTAATCTCTTGTGCAACTGAGTGTAACAGTCCTTTGATTTTAGAAGTAAGCTGAATAATCAACAAATATCCCAGGTTCAAACAACACAAATAACAAACACAAAAGAGAAGGATTGAGATTCAACAAGAGAATACGATTTCAAGAAATTAATCCATTAGCAGGATAAGGTGGTTGGGAAGGTGATTTCATGTTTGTCCTGTCACTGCATCAATGCCTAGGGGCGACGAAAACCATAGCGAGTGCCGGGGCAAGTGCAACCTTTTCTTCCTCTGACTGCAGCCTATTCGCTGAGACATTACGGAGCAATTTGGAAGATTGGAATCTTTCCCTTCTAAGGCATCGATCAAGGGCAACGTGAATGATGGTCAATATTGGTAACTTTCCAGAGTGAAATGATAGGCAAAGAGAAACCTCGGCTCCCAGTGTCGAAAAATGGCAGAAATCGAGCCAGGAATGACAACAGCACGGCTGCGAACAAGGGTTCTACAGTCTCCGAAACTCCTCATGCCCCCTTCCCGCATCTCGACGTGAACAAATGGAGAACCAAGGCTGCGGCAACAGCAGATAATCAAATCCAGGAAATACTGTTGAGTGAGCTATATCGCTGGTTGCTTTGATATGTATAATTTCTTCATAGCAGTCAATTCTTGCACTCTCAGAATTCAGCGTAACCAAGGTGGCCCTTATTGACACAGAAATTTTCGCGTTCTTTGAAAGCATTTCTTGCTATATGCATGGGGCACAAGACCTTAAGGGCAGCATACACGCTCGTACACGTGATTGAAATAACTACGGAAATAGAATCGTGTGGCTCACAACACGATGCCCACGCATTTTCAAGCGTCAAAAACGACCCACAATGCCGTTACAGGAGTAGCAAGTTTGGCCCCGCCCGTATTTTCACGCCCCTGTATTTGCCTTTTCCTGCAACGCAAGGTTGCTGGGTAATCTTCGTCGTCGGTACTGTTGGTGGATTGCCTAACAAGTGAACTACAGCCGTCACTGATGGCGAAGATGACCTAGCAACCCTGCGTTGCAGGAAAAGGGCAAATACAGGGGGCGCGAAAATACGGGCGGGGCCAAACTTGCTACTTCTTTAACGGCTTTTTGGGTCATTTTTGACGCTTCAAAATGCGTAGGCATTATTTTGTGAGCCATACGATTCTATTCACATTGTTATCCCAACCACGTTTACGAGCGTGTATGCTGCCTTTAGGTATACAGTGGTGAACTGGGAAGTGAAATCTTTCGCGAACACTGCCTCATGTATGCATCCTTGGTTAAAGGCAGTGTTCACGATAAAGGTCGTCTTTCTGTTTTTCCGCCTATCTTGAAAACGGTCTCATGCCGATTCCAATGATGTCCCTGGAATAGTACAAGACCCCCTGGAAACGGAGTTATGGCCCCTCGAAATCTAGCAAGGGAAAATTGTGGACGAGTTGTCCGAGGCGTGTAACTCCCGTTTTTTGCAGCCGATGTGTGCGAGCTAACCTGAGTAAAGAGAGACGTTGAGAATGAAGGGAAGAACGGGGCTTTTGATTGGAAACCATCGCTCATTTAACCACGAATTCAGGAAAACTGTTATAGGACGTACGCGGAGTGGCCCAAAGGGTCGGCTGGCCCACGAGATTTTCACCCACTTACCAGTCGTTTTTCGTCGCACTTCAGTTCCTAATTTTCTTATTGGGACCCAAAGCTTACGTTTCAGCCAAAAAAAAGGGAAACTTTTTCTTCGTGAACACTGCCTTTAAACCAGGAGAGCGAGTACATATAAGCGCACGAAGTTGAGTGATGCGTTCTTATAATTTGGATACTTACTAAGCATTACAGAATATTGTGGAAAATGCCTAGCTGACTTATGTATGTGGGTGGCGCCTCGTGCGTAAAAGGTCAATGAAGCGGGTGAAAGCGGAAGTCGCGATCTGTGGCTATTTTTGGCATCGGCTGTCGTCCTCATTGTATCCACATATTCTTCGTGTCATAGAAATGGGAAGCTGCGTCGGTTCAACTTTGTCCGCATAGTAGATTCTCCTTTCTAGCCTCTTTGGCGGAGAATTGGTACGCACCTACATATGTCCCTATTCACCTAACAAAAAAACCCGCGCCGACCTGGGATTTTTTTTTCTTTCAAAATCGGAAGGGTTGAGAGACCCTAAAAGATAATCTTTTTCACAAAGCAAGATATTCAATTGGACTATGAATCCGAAGTGTCAGAGCCTTGAGAATCGCGTCGCGGGCCATCTCTTACGTAATATCCAAGCCTAATGACACGGATCACATGTACCAAAACTTGTGCCACCGCTAACTGTTTTTCTTTTTCTTTCCAAGCGTTTTTCCGATTTACGGACGCACGCTAGCAGCACGCAGTATGTATGCGTGCTTGTGCGGAGCGGAGGTTAGAGACAGCGAGAGAGCGGAGGGCAGACGGAGGCTGCAGCATCTCGCGGGCCGCACGCGTCATGAGTGATGAGAATTTCTATTTTTGTTGTACTCCAGTTGACCGTACCGGAGATTTCTCTGCATATCATAACTCTTTCTCTCTCTCTCTCTCTTGTTTTTAAACTGTCTCCTCATAAGTCTCAATGCTATATTTTACCGTTAAAAGGTATGCTTTGTTTGCGACTGCTTATTTTACAAGAGAAATGGAGTCTCCTTCAGACTCCTTTTCGACTGCGAATTCAGGGTGTGTCCGTCTGAATAGCTGAACAGGCTCTCCTGCTCCTCCACAAAATCTCATAGGACTATAGTACATACTCTCAAGACCCCAACTTTTATGGCCAGGTAGTATCTACTTCGAAAAAGTGATGTCTCTCCTGATCTGCTCTAGACGCAAAGACCAAACAAACTCCTTACATGAGTTGACGAGATTTTTTTTTGGGAAGGTTTTGAGCCCACTGATGGAGGACAACGTCTCATGCTACTATGTAGTATACTTGAGCAAATTGAAATTATTTTCGAATGATCGACTTTTCGACTTATCCGAAAATCGCCCTTTTTCCAATGATCGACTTTTCGACTTATCCGAAAATCGCCCTTTTTCCAATGATCGACTTCTCGACTTATCCAAAAATCGCCCTTTTTTGAATAATCGACTTCTCGACCTATCCGAAAATCGCCTTTTTTCGAATGATCGACTTTTTGAATTAAAAGTCGACTTTTTCATTCGACTTTAAAGTAATCTACCCTTCCATTTAGCGATTCGAACGGTATACGAAGACGTGACAGCCCTATTCAGTTTTTCGTTCCCGGAAAAGCTCCTTAAGGCCCCGGTCAGACTTGGTCGAAAAACCGACTGAGTCCTAAGGCCGAATTCATCATTGCGTTAGGCCCGGGTTTGTCGATTTGAGTTGGGTTTAGCTCGTGTACACGCGCGCTAATGCTGGCGCGTAACCCAACCCAAATTCACAAACCCACGGTTGATGCAATGATGAATTTCGCCTCTACTGAGTTCGGGGCGGAAAAACCGACTTGGTGTGCATTGGTCCTGCCTGTGTGCGCGCGTAGAACACCAATATTGACTGGGTGGATTGCGGACGCAAGCCTTACTTAGAGGAAATCTTTGGATGAAAATGAAACAATCGATGATTTTGGAAGCTGGCTTCAGAGTCTAGCGGCTACTGTCCAACGGGACAACGGATGGAATGTGAAACTTTAAAATCAAGGCGGGTCTCTTGAATTCACCGAAGTATGAAGCAATGAAGGTTTTCTCGTTCTCTGGGCCAAATTACGGTCCGCAGTTGCGAACTACAGCTATTGCATTATGCGAGACTTGATAGCCGTGCTAGGACCGCTTGGTCCCGGCACGTGATAATCGTGCTGGGACCGCTTGGTCCCAGCAAGATCATCACGTGTCGCATGATGCAACAACCGTAGTCCGCGATTGTGGACCGGAATCAGGCCCAGAGAACGACAGTACAGTCCGCGCGGATCGTGCTGATATTTGGCGCTCCCTATCGAAGGCCGGCGCAAACTAGGTGCCATATGTTGTATAGAAGGTGCACACTCCCGCCGCTTCGCGGCGTACTGGTAGGCGTGCCTCGCGATGTGTTCGTTATTTGACCGGATTTTGGATAAAAGATAATGACGTGGAAAAATTATGCTGCAAAACCTGTGCCAAGTCTTGGGAGAACACTTGAACAACAGCGGTCATCTCGAATCACCTCCTTCCCATATCACACGATTTCACCGGCGTTTGGCCCAGGGCTAGTTTCGTCCCATACACTTTCATCGGGCGCGCTCCCAGCTGGGTCCTGCACCCTTTTCCTGCGCCTGACGCACTTCCAGTTGGGTGCCGCACACTTCCATCGACGCACGGCGCACTCCAGTCGGGTCCTGCGCACCTTTCCCGGAGCTTGGCGCACTCACATCTGGGTTCTGCACACTTTCCCGGCGCTTGGCGCACTCCCAAATGGGTCTCGTACACTTTAACCAGCGCTCTGCGCTCTCCCAGCTGGATCATTCACCCTTTCTCCAGCGCTTGGCGCGCTCCTTTTGGGTCCCACACACTTTCTTTGGCGCGGGACGCACCCCGATTATGACCCGCACACTTACCTTGGCGCTTGGCGCAGTCACGTTTAGGTCCCACACACCTTACACGGCGCTTGGCCCACTCCCAGTATATGTTGGAGTATATTATACCCCACGCTGGAGCTGGGGTATGCGGTTAACACCGGCTCGTATACTCCTCAAAAACGTGACCCATGGCTGATTCGCCCTCGCCATTCAACCAAATCAGCTGAAAGACAACTCTCGCGAGGCCTTACAAAAGAGTTTTTCGCCTATTTCTTTCTGGTTCCCATCCCTTTACAGCACGTGCTGCCTCTGTATTCACAAATTTTATGGCAATGTTTTTTATATTGCCCCTTCACTACTTTTTCTCTTTTTCTCCCTTGAAACTGAAAAATCCACGCTACGTAATGTGACGATTTTGCTCTTCGATGATCAGCATAATCCACTCGCAGTTTTCCCTTTTTGCTTCCATTCCCACATCTATATTTAGAACTTTATGAGCTCTTGAAGGCGATGTCCACAATCAAAACAGTCTTCGGATTTTCAACATGAATCGAAAGGCCCGGGGCTCACTGAATCAAAAAAAGTAGAAAGGCGGCTAAAAACGAGCACGAACGAGTCCTAAACGGCCTTAAAACTGAGTGTTCCGCTCACGCCGTGCCCACTCCTTCATCGGCTACCGAAAAAGTGTGAAGCTGAGAACCCGACTTTAAGAAGGCAACCAATTATCAAATGGGATAAGCTTCGATGAGCGGAGTAGAATATAACCTCTTAAACGTATGTTGTTTCCCTAAAGTCGGTTATTCAGTTGTCGACGGATCGGTAGCAGTTGAAAGGAGTGGGCGTGGAGTGAGCGGAACACTCAAGTATGTGACGTGTAGGGCTATTTTGTGCTCGTTCTTAACAATTTTTCAACATTGTTGGGGAAATTAGTCTCCAACCTCTCGATTTCAAGTGAAACCTGATTTCATCGTGGACATTGCCTTTGAGTCAATATGAATTTAATGTGCGTTGCGTACATTTGAAAATAAGGAAAAAACTTATTAGATAGTAGAAAAAGGACAACAAAGAAGTTTGACTGCGGCTACACAAATTTTTGCATAGATTACGCGCAAAGTCGATAAGTGTGTCCAGATGGAGAAGCTAAGATTTCCAACATCTTTCTTGGTAACTAGGAACTCTTGAGACAGCGGTGAAACTTTCGAATAAGTCGGATATTTCTCTTTTAAAATGATCGACTTCTCGACTTATCCGAAAATCACCCTTTTTCGAATGACCGACTTCTTGACTTATCCGAAAATCGCCTTTTTTCAAATTATCGACTTTTCGATTTAGCCGGAATTTCCACTTTTTGAATAGTCGACTAAGTCGATTGAATCGGAGTCGACTTTTTTCAATCGGATGATGATTCGATCATTCGATTCGGCCCAAGTATACTATGTAGCACGTAATAGCAACTCAGAAATGGCGACAGAATGACACAGATTCGAAGGTGTGTATGCACATACTTTTCATTATGGCTCTGAAGTCTAATTGAGCACAGGAAATGCAGAAGTAGCCCTTTTCGAGAGAGTTTAGTACTTTGAACATAAACAGCAACCGGGCCATTTCCTTAATCGGAACACATTGCAACTCAAATTCGGGGAAAATATGTGAGACAATAAATCTATGATGTGGGCGGCAATGAGAGCAGGTTTAAAATCTCTGGTCGATGAAGTATCGCAGCTGACAAATAAGGGAAGTATTAGAGTAACAAACTATGTGAGCAGCTCCAAATTGCACGCGCTTGGAAGAGAAAACGAGTTCTCGACGAATTTGTCAAGACGCATGAGTGCCGACAAATCAGCATCCACAACAGCTGTCTAGTTTCAGGAAGAGAGACAGATTCGAAACGCGGTGCTCCAATAGGTGAGGCAGAAGTACACATTGATGCCTTTCTGATTCGGACTTGTACGAGATACAGCGATCCGCAAGCAATACTCAGAGGTCGTTTTGTTCATTCTTTGAATGACTTTTAGAAACAGCTATCACGTCGAATTGATTTTCCGTGGTGAAAGGTTTATGTCAGATTCATGGAAGAAGAATAACGGTCACCCATTGCACCCAACAAGGGGCCTAGTGTTCAATTAGACAAATCGCTCACAAATTCCTTTGCAGCCGGATTTTAACTACATGGTCTCGTTGCAGCTTGGCAGCATTCAAATAAGGATTGGTGGTTTCAGGCTACTTGAATAGATGAAGGAGCTCAGAGTTGAGAGAGGAATCAGCAAAAAATAGTTTTAAGTTGTCCACCTTGTAGGTGGTGAGGTCTACTGTCCTCACCGCAAGGAATTTCTGCTTCGTGCTGACAACCGCTGTTGCAGCGCGCAGTACAAGAGTGATCGTGCCTGGCCTTCTGGTCCCGGCACGATTACCCATGGTCCCAGCACGACTTCGATTGCTTTGTAGAATTCACGTTATAAATTTATTCTGGGGAATGGATGGTGCTGCGCCGGTAGATAGCCGCGCACAAATCGAAACCCCGTTGGCCAGTGGTGCCGCTAACACCGCTCGGTCAGGAGCCTGGTCCATGAGTCAGACTAAATGGAATACGGAAACCATATGTACGTTGTAACAGCGATTATTCTCAACTGCAGACCTGAATTTCACAACTAAATGGCAGAACAAAAACTTCGAACGGATATTGGTTTATGAAATAGATGCTGTTATCATGAGAAAACTATATCACCGTTAGAAGTTAGACTAAAATTGAAAGACATTTCAAAACACCTACAGAGTTGAGAAACCGGACTGCAGGAGAAGCGATTTTCAGAGTAGAAACGCGAATACGTCACTGAGCTTTAATTTCTGTGAGAACTGAAAAAGAAGCGCGTATGTTCGAAAAACTTTTTTCGACTCGCGACTTTCGATGGTAAGAAAAATTCGGTCGGCACCCATAGCGAGATGTATATAACTTTTTTCTCTAACTCGTTTACTCATTTGACGAAGGCTTAGAACAGAAATCATTCGGATCTCCGCCCAGCAGTCTAACCAAGTAGATGTTTGGGTTTCGTGTTTGCTAGATCAGCCGACTTCGCTCCCTGCGCTTGTTGCACAGGTGAAGTTTTAGAAGAGAGTGCATAAGTTAGAAGCTGTCTGTGAGCGTATCAAGGTGCCGTCAAAAGGCGGCTCTCCGTGCGAGCAGAGGAGTAGCGGAGAGAAGATGCTGACAGGGCGTAGAGTAGGGCGAGGCACGGAAGGGAATCACATACTAGCTGTTCATAAAGTATACATTCCGCTGACTCGGATCATCGAATAACCCGTATATTGGCCAAAGAACGGATTTGCGGTTAGGTTTCGAAAAGGGAGCTTTTGGCTATTCGGGTTCCTAAGTATCGGATCAGATATTTCTAATCGAAAGCGACTTCAAGGTATGGACGAAATGTACACTTTGTATACGAACAGATAGATAGCCGAAGCTATGATTCTTGATCGCGAAACTTCATGACTTGCCGCTTTACTGCATCCTTAACCGTGTTCATCTGATCGGAGTAACGGTTTTTATACAATTTGTGTGAAGAATCTGGTCCTTCGATTCTTGATTTTTCAAATTATGTTCGCTTTTTTTACATAAGCTTGAATTTCGGGTCGACCAAGTTTCCCAATTCAAGCTTGGAAGTTTGGTGTCAAAAAACGCATTTGCCGGGGAATGTTATTCTTTGTCTCATTTAGAAGATTGGAAGAAGACCAGTGATTTGGTATCAGTTGTTATGATGAAAGCATGAACGCACGTCCCACTAGTGAAGCGCTTTGAAGACACTTCATAAACGAAAATTTTCCGTGGAACGAATGCAACAAATTTGAAAAATTCTCATTTTATAAACTGGATACTCCAGCCTATAGAAACCATCACTAGAGAATGTTACCAACAACAATTGAGGCCATGAAGTCGCACATTAATTTTTGGACATTTCTTTATTGAGGAAGGCATGAAAAAGCGGCTTTTCGGGACGACACCGCTTTCGACATGTTGCGAAAATTGTCAAGGAAGCTCCGAAGACGCTTCAGTGAGATTTCTCACCCCATTAGATGTATTCACTGGGAATTGCTCCTTCAGAGTAGCTGTTGCGACGGGCGATCGCTTATAAAATGACCGAGGAGCACTTCACCTTTTACAAAAAACCAAAAATTGGTTGGATATTCAACAAACTACGCCGATCTACTAGGGGCATAAATGAGTTTTGAGGATTTATAAAGCTCGGCATAACTAGCGGTTTGACTTGCACAGCATTGAAACCAGAGCAGCATGTAAAAGCTTCATCAACTGTCTTTGAAAGTTCTTATTTGTAATTCTGCTAAGGAGTAAATGACATTCATTATTTGTGCTCTAACCGTGTCAACAGTAGTGCCACTCATTTTTCGACGGAAGCCGCTTTATGCTTCCAATGAAAGAAAAGAGTAGCTGATGGACATTACTCGTTACGTTAAAGGTAGTGGTGGCGATAAAATATGCTTGTCTTCTTTTCTGCTTAAAACCTTTTTCTGAATTCGGAGTAGTAAGACCTATGAAACAAGTTTGCGAAAAAGCCTTTGTTTTGAGCCTAATTTTGAGCCTGAACTTCCCTATCTTTTGATGATGGACGAGCCCATTCCACATCATCTCTAATATCAAGAATTCTGTCCTCGTCGAGTTAAACATTGAATAGAAGGCTAGTTTCTACTTTTCAGCTGTTTTTAATAATTAAATTTGCATTCATATCTGGTGGTGAGCATCGATGATTTTGACTGCTCAGCGTGAGACTGCGATCTTTTTGGGCGGGGCTGTGCACGTGTGCACGAATTGTATTCACGGATTGTATTTATTTTCGAATTTTTTTTTCGGGCTGTGCACGAATTGTAAATTTAGGATCCTAATAGTTCTATTTATAGCTCATTTCATGCCGCGTAACCTTCGTGGTCTTTTAGCCAATTTCGATTCAAACTAATTTTCATGGTTTTTTCCACAATTTTTTCATCGCGACCACTGCCTTTAAGCATATGGGTACATGTTCCACCAGTAAAACGGCTCTGGAGAATTTTTTTAAGTAAAGAGCTTTTGTAGGAAAATTCTAAACATTGAAAGTTCCTAAAATAAAATAAAACTGCCCGTTCCAGCCTACAGAAACCATCCCTTTTTAACACTTAGGAGATCGGTGCGCTACACGTCCAATCAATTCAGTGAATTTTTAAACTTAATTTTTGTTGTAAATGACTATGTCAAAAGAAGATCTATGGTGCCTAATATCTGCGGAAAAGTATGAAGTGGAAATACACCTAATACGGAGTTCAAGTCGTTCAAGTTCATGTGATAAATATGGTTCAGGATGCCTCACAACATAGTACTAACTTCCCGCTGTTTCGCAGAGCGGAAGCCTAGAACCGCATGAAAATACACAGTATTCACTAAAATGTAGAATCGGTAACTTCCTGTCCAGCACTCTATACCCATGGCACAACTTGAAAGCTTTCAAACCCAGTGGACGCTAGGAATGTGATGAGCTCCTTTCCACTCTCTCTGAAACGTTGTTATGCACTAAAGGAGCAAAAATTACAGAACGCAGGTATTTATAACTTTTCAAATTTTCATAGGTACAGCTGAAGGGTGGTTCCGACAAGAAGTCCACCAGCATTTTCAATCGACGACCAATACCTAAGTACATAAACACATGTATGTATGAATAGCTCAATGATTGTTCGTTGGAGTGAAATTGGGTTCTCAGAAAGCGATGACCGATTACGCAGATGGAACCAGACCATTGAATGGAGCTAGAATAGCAGGGTGGGAAGTGCAACCCATGACAAGTACATCAGAGTGCAACGTTGATGAAGATGGTTGCAAAATAGGATTGCGGCGGCCGGTACATGTATCATTGGAATTGGCTGATTTGACGACAAATTGCGTACCCAGAGACAAATGGATTATTCCGACTAGGCGTTCTTTCGTATAGGATCTCTCGGACACGGCCGGAGGACTGAAAATCGGAGAATTTACGTCGCTGAATGTGTATGCATGAAGAGAGCCTCTCTGGAAAACTCATGCTCTAGAACTAACAAACAACGAGCAAACACAGCATCCAGGCCCAGCACGTTTGCCTTTCCTCTTTGAAGCCTTTCGTAAATAAAGAAGAGTCAGAACGTAGAAACGTTTGTTGAACTCAAAACGTAGTCATAATTACTGCAGTAAGAAAAGAGTAGAAAAACTCTAAGAGGGATTAGTTTCTTGGGAAGGTTTTTCGTCTTTTTGTCCGTTTACTGCTGCATATGCACATAAGCATGAAAATTCATCCTATAACATTTCTGCATAGAAGAGAAAGTGCAGAGTTTGCCATTTTCGAAAAAAAGCGAAATTCAGCCCATCGGAGAATTTTTGATAATCCGTTTTGGTGCGATCATCTAGTCCTCAGAGTAGTCAAACGATCAATCAACCATACCCGATTTGGCGCTTTCACTGGAGGCAAAAATAGACAGTTCAAAATAGTTTCATTTTGAACCGCACTGTAAACTTGAGTGTAATGCTTGAGCGTGATTGAGTTTTATGACAAGAAGTTAAAAGCTTTAGATGGAAGAAGAAATGCGTTTTCAAATGCTGCACATTTTACTAGAAAAACTCAGTCGCGTCCGCTAAACATGCTTTATTCAAAAAGCGCAAGTATTTTGACACCACCTTAATATTAACACCAGGGCAAGATCAGCCCCAAACGTAGGCTATGTATGTTTAGTATATTGTTGCTGTGCCGCCGAAGAGGTGAGTTATCGGATGCTAATGCAGGGGTGGGAGCACTATGGTATCGCACTTGGTTACGCCCACTTTTCCGTGCCGCCGTGCAAGTTGAACACCGACATTGAATTTACTCCCCTTCCGAAATCGGAGAAGTCGTGGCGGCACGGGAATTTAGTCGTAACCAAGTCTGATACCATAGTGGATCCCCCGTTGTGATAGCACCGTTAGACCAATGGTATACTTTTACGACACGCGGTCGCGTCTCTCTGCACAGCGACAGCGACAGTGGCAACGACAGGAATCGGCACATTTGCAGTATGTCAGACCTCCGCGACACGTCGCTGCGACGGACATTCGACAACTGTTCCTATGACGGCCAGTGCCATTGCTCCGATGCCGATTTGTGCTAAATGTCATGACTGACGCTCATGACAGCGACAATGTATTCCATTGGCCTTATCGTGATACTCATCCTATATTTCGCTATCTTCGTCGATCGCGGGCGCGTGCGCGCGTATTCTGCGTCTCCTTCTCCCTCACATTTTCTCGCTGCCTCTCCCCTCGGTTCGCGCACGCACGCGAAGGAACAAAGCAAATTTGGCTCCGCGGTAGAAGAAATGTGCCTATTGCATTCTGTTACATACCTAGCATGTTACTGCATCGAGCGCATTCAATATCGATGAGTCAGGAAATTAACTGAAACAGAAGAAGAAGGAATCGCAAAGTGTGTATTGAATCTTCGCAATGTTTCACCCTGAAAGTTGGTATGACGTCTTTCTAAAATTTTTGTTGGTAGAGACTGTACCATTAGACTGTTGCTTACAACATAGCCGCCTAGGTTGGTTTTGGTATTCTTTGCCGTGTGGTGACTTGACGGCACTGTTCAGGGTAATCTTCGACCCCAGGGCAAGTAGCAATCCCCGAATGGGGTGACCTAAAACACGCAGCTACTCTGAGTTCAACTCTGATCGTTGCAATGGATTCGCAAATAGTCGTAGTGGGTTTCGATAACATGCACATGTGTATATCTTTCAGATATAACAATTTTTCAGCATTGAATGATGAGATTTTAGAATTTAAAGAAGTCATCAAGGCGACAGAATGTTAGATTTGAAAAGCGATTTTGATACTTTCTCGTTAGATGGCCACTTATCACCGATACGACGATACGCAGTACTTTGCAATAATATAGTCGAGGAACCAACCTTGTGTTTTTCCTTCACAAGGTAAACAAAAGAGTTCAAAGAATTTGTTTTATTATGGACTAGTTTTTCCTGTCTGCTTCACGTTTTCCAGTCCACATAGAAATCAGTGAGATTGTTCCTAGAAGAGGAAAACCAAGTTCAGACAAAAACCGCACTCAGACGAAAATTATGGAGAATTCAGCAACTAGTACACGCGGATCACATAAATTTTATGCCTTTTCTCGAAAACTAAACCATTTCGCAGCCATTGTTTTTAGATGGCTATCTTGGCAAATCTGATTTTACTTGCAGTGAGCGATTGTTGAAAAAATTCCGAAATTGGTTGAATATGGCCAGAAGAACTTCTAGAAAATTCAAGTTTAGCTCAGAATAGTAGTAAAGCTTGTGAAATCTAACAAGAGGCGTCTTCATGACAGCTACGTTCGTATCGAAGTAAGTCTCCCGCTAATCTTTGTCAGGAATCATTGAGTCATCAATTGAACCTTGGAGCGTTTCGTCTGTCTTTCCTGTCAGCTGGCAGCAGAGCAGGATGGCTGCCCGCCGGCGGGTGCAATCCTTCCTT
The DNA here is from genome assembly GCA_029168955.1 of Aplectana chamaeleonis. Classification (NCBI taxonomy): domain Eukaryota; kingdom Metazoa; phylum Nematoda; class Chromadorea; order Rhabditida; family Cosmocercidae; genus Aplectana; species Aplectana chamaeleonis. The sequence goes on along the minus strand of JAPDOI010000497.1, from coordinate 321,288 downwards.
GGCGCCCTAAACAGCGAGAATGGCAGCCCCGCTGTGATGGGGTGATAAGTGAACAGCGGACTCGTCGGTTCGCAAGCGCTCCATTGCCCTCTCTCGGGGCGCACTTTCCTCAAGAAGTCGCCACCCTTGAACGTGCACGACCCCACGTCCGCGGGATCGACGCAACCCCTCTTCGCATGGCGCGCTATTTCTCCTTCCTCTGCGGCGGTGTGCGAGGTCACCACCTGTTTCTTGCGGTCAGCCACCTCGCAAAAGAACGCCCACTGCTGCCAGGTGGCCTGGGGACTACAATGGCCATTAACTTGGGCGCCACGTGCGCATTTATATGCCGACGTGTTCACATCGACAGCCAATCAGTGATTGACACTGTGGCCACGCAGTGACAGCCGGTAGCTGCCACCTTCCGGGAGATTGCTGCCGGCCCAGGATCATTGGCTGAAACCATGCGTCGATCTCCGAGTAGGGCTGAAATGACGAAGAAATCAAGCAAAACACACCAGTGGTACACGAAATTTTTTACTCTCACTTTGCGCTTCTTTACCCCCAGTTGAAATGAAAAGAAAATAAAAACTTTTGCCGATTAATATTTTTTACCATTTTTGGTTGATACCATCATTCACCGCTCACAACTGCCAAGAACTCATTCATTTTTCTGGACACATATCCCCAGACAGGGGGGGGGGTATGCGTGAACGCTCATGAGCAGGGCAGGGAGCCTCCAGCATTCCACTTGCGCAACTTCGGGTCACCGTCGTGCCAGAGGTGACCCGAAGCACCTACCGTCCACATTGTGTAAGAACGTAACCTCTGGGTGCACGGTGAACATCTCGCCTATTTTTTTTACTGAAACGTGCTTAAAGGCATCGTACGCGCTGAAAACCAATCACCGTTTTTTCGGTTCGAATGATTTTCTGGGCCCACCTAAGAATGTAGGGAGAGTTTGTTAGGTCAAAAAACGCCTTATTGTAAAGATAAATGAGGACGAAAGTCTCAAATTTCGTCAAAAGAGGCCGGCCCTCCGTCAGTCATCTGGCACAATTTGCTGTCAGCCATCATGTAAGTAAATGATCAACAATTGATCCAGTACAGCTGAAGGAAAGTTGATGGAATACACTATACGATTTCGTGAAGGACGACTTTTTTACACATCGATTAACCTTTCCTTCTCCACAAAGTCACTTGAAAGGAAGATAAACTTCATTTGATCGTGAGATCGTCGGTCAAAACAGTGATCTCTAATAATCGGCTACTCCTTTTTGAAAAGTCGATTGAGTCATTTTGGGTCTGAAAAAAAGGGTTTTTAGTGATTTTCTCGCGGTTTTTGCACCGTAGCTGTTATATGTATAGGGTACTAGAGCTTTCATTATATATGGAAAAATCGAGAACGAAATCCATTGTGAACGATGCCTTTAACTTCTGATCAAAGAGGCACCTGAATTGGCCCGCCCCAGAATAGCTTCGATTAGTTGCGTTGCCCAGGCTGGCCGTATCCTTGTATCTCAATTTCATATCAAAATGACATACCACCGGACAAGTGTTGAAAATTTTCTTTTAAAGGGATTGCCAGTAACCGAACTAATACAACATATATGTACTACTACGTACCCGGTAAAGGTGACCCCAAATCTAAAAATATCACTCTATTTTCGGAGTTGGTAGAAGATCAGAAGATTTTTTACTGTCTTATATTGTTTCGAAAATACTGCTGTTGTGTTAGTGCTTAGTTTTTTTTTCAATTCATTCTTCAAGCGCCACACGCGCTTCATTGTTCTGTCCTATCACTGTCGATGGCGCACCTTGTGTAAATAAATAAATAAATGAATGATTAAACTTCTGTCTTTTTAAATTTCTCCCTTAAAGTTGTTTAGCCTTTTAATAATTCTCATGTTTGGCTTCCCAAGAGAGACGTGGGAAACTTCGTGTTCCTTCCAATCACGAGATTGGCTCCTAGCCCGTCCGTCCGAAGTTCGAAAGTTTGCCGTTTGCCGTTGTCGTTTGCCGGCCAAACGGGCCAAACGGACGGGCTCCTGTTGGGAAAACGACGCTAATGTACTCGTACGGCCCTTTCTGCAACGCTTACGCCGTTAGAAGCCTAAAAAGTAATCTAAAGTGGTCGCAATCGAGCACTGAATACCTGTATGGAGGGGCGGAGCCCGTATCGATGGGCGGAGCAAGGATGGTTTCGTGACTGACTACGGCTCAAATACGGTCATTTGGACTCGTTTTTAACGCTTGCAACTTCGTGAGGGCTCTTCTAGGGCCTGCACGACCCCACTAATGTAGTTATCTCAACAACTTTTTCGAACGTGTCTGCTGCCTTTAAAGGCACAGTACACCCTCAGATATGAATTTTGTGATTTTCATTTAATTGTGCTGTACACCCCTCCTGTATAACACGTGCCAAATGGGAGACCTCAATTTCTTCAAATAAGCGAGATATAAGCGACCACCACAGGCCCGACCCCCTTCGCTCACCACCACAGGCCCGACCCCCTACCAGATTCTCGAACTCGATAGCGGCTCGATGGATGGATAAATTCCAACAAGCCGTCGTTCTTCAGTCCACTGCCGGGCTGTCTCCTTATCCTGGCTCGCTCTCGCGCAGCGATTGCGAATGAGGAAAAATACAGGCCTGAGACAACTCGTCCATCAATTTTTCGCCCTCAAAATCATCGGTGTAGTGCATCTTCGAAAAGCCATAACTCTGTTCAAAGGGGGTCTTGGACGATTTCAGAGATACCACTGTAATCAGCGTATGACTCTCTCCTAGATGGGCATGGAACCTCAAAATAAATTTTCCGGGTGTCCTGTGCCTTTAAGGTGCGCAGGGGGGACGTATCTTTTCAATGAAGAACCTTCATAAAAATGTCAGAATGCTATAGTTTTACGTACATACGAAAAGATAAATCTTCTACGATTTTCCAAGCAAATTACCGGGATGCTGTGAGCAATTAAAATTCATTCGTATGGCCACTTCATGGTAGAAACAATACGTGAATGGGGTAAAAATCAAAACAGAGAAAGGATCTCTCGACTGGACAGGCGAACATTTGTGCAAAGCTTGTAGTAAATTACCAGATCGAGTGGTCGACTTGTTATTCGGTTTCAATTGCGGAAACTGCCTGCAGACTAGCCAAACGTATCAAAGAACAAATAGCTAATAAAACGTGCAGTGGCTAAACAACTTCTCTTGGGCATTGAATTGATTGAAGCAGTTAAAGGCACAGGACACGCAAGGAATTAATTTTCAGGTTCCATGCTTATCTTGGAGAGAGTCACACGCTGGTCACAGTGGTATCTCTGGAATCGTCCAAGACCCCCTTTGAACAGAATTATGGCTCTTCAAAGATGCCTGGATTTTAAGGGTGAAAAATTGGTGGACGAGTTGTCTCAGGTTTGTATTTCTCTTCAATCGCAATCGTTGCGCGAGAGCAAGCCAGGATGAGGAGGCAGCCTAGCAATGAACTGAAGAACGACGACTTGTTGGATTTCATCCATCCATCGAGCCGCTATCGAGTCCGAGAATCTGTTAGGGGTCGGGCCTGTGGTGGCCGCTTATATCTCGCTTATTTGGAGAAATTGAGATCTCGCGTTTGGCACGTGTTATACAGGAGGGGTCTTCCACACAATTACATGAAAATCTCAAAATTCATATCTCAAGGTGTACTGTGCCTTTAAAGAAGGAAATGGACTACCTTACTGTCTTTCAAGGTGAGTAGGTACCTCGGCAAAGAACAAATTTTTCAAACTGCGGGGGTCTTTAGTAGGCTCTCAACTTCGCTTATCCCCAGCGGTGAACGGTTGCTTTCTCATCAAAACACACTTAACACTAGTGATATTTTGCCGAGGCGCACCGCACCGCTGCTGGTGACAATTGAAATCGAGCGCTCACTACATAGAGACTCCCCAGAGTTTACATATAGAGTCTACCTTGCTGCCGTCACGAAAGGATTTTTCGGACGATCTTCCCTACAATTGCAAAGTGCCTACTGTGGTGTTATGTATGTACAGCATCTAATATTCCGTTTAATCAATGGACAGGCTCCAAAAAAACGCCTTCGCGGAGGCCGCTCGACACGCACGCCGATCGCGCGAACGGACAGTCTTATTCGGACAGACTTTACCTATACATAATATTGGAGTTTTCAGACCTGAATTTTCTCCGCGACTTCACACTGCGTTTCTTAACCATACGAGTATTGGTTTTTCAGAGAAAATAAAAATCTTAGGTGGATTACAATGATGCTTTTTGGATTCTGTCTACTTCCAAAATAAAGCGGAGTAAAAAATTTTGTTTTTGGATACCGACTCCAACCAATTTTATGACAATTTTTTCAATTTTTAGGCTGTCTCAAAACCGCGCGAACATTTGCGAAAGTTAGTTTTCATTCAATAGAAAACGCAATGCTGAACTCGGAACACGAATATGAGGTTTATTATTTAGTTTCTGGTCTATGCTGTAGAGTTACGTTACGGTAATTTCATTTATCAACGGTAACCTATCGCTTGTTACTTCGTTCAGAGCACCAAAGCTCGAAAAGTTGCATGTCGCTCGGAATAACCACTTTCCCCGAGTAACCTTCTCTAGTGAGAAAGTTAACCAGCATCCACTCCTTGCGAGGATGAGCGATCGCACCAAACCTATGGCCATCATGGGCACACTGTTTCCTGGCCGCTCACGCTCACTTTCCCTCGCTCACGCCCGCTGTCGCGCGCTCATGCCCGGTCCGGGGATGAGGTAGCGAATGTTGAGCTAACTATTTTACCCTAAAGTAATGTGCCTTGACCCTGCTTAAAAACGATGCATCTTTTGTCCCGAAATCCCATCAGGTCTATCACAAAGCGTGGTAAATGTGCAGCCAACGAGCCGACTCGTGTAATTTACGACTAGGTCAAACCTTATCAAACTAATCAATTCGAGGCGGAGGGGTGCTTGCAGTGTTCATTGCCATCCAGCGTTCAGGAGCGTTGGACCAAGCAGGGAGAGATACCGCAAGGTATGGACGATAACTGACTCTGATCGCATAGCATCGATACTCTAACGTAGCCAGCTCACAGTTCCTGCCTCGACCCTCTGAAGATCGAATGCGGAAATTTTGTGAAAAAGGCATAGTCCGGTCACATTTCGACTATTCCAAAGATATGCTAGATATCGAACTGGGCTAGGTGAACCCCAAAAAGAAGTTTGTGAGGTATGAGCTGTTTCTCATGGAGAAAATGACCTGCAAGTTGAGAGTTACGGTATTAACGGCATGACCACACCGTCAAAATATCAGTGTTTCTACGGCATGTGGGTAATCGTCTCGCCGCCTCGCGGCGGGGTCACCGCATTTACGGCATTCATGGCGCTGGTGGGAAACGATTCCCACCGCCGCAGATGAAGAAATGGCGAACAAAGGCTGAAAAAAAACATGGACGTTGAGCACACTTTAGTAACTAAGTATATAGTTAGCTAAAATGACTGAAATAACCTGAAGAAGACCGTATTTCCTGCGTTTTTCGCACATTTTCTGAGATAACCTGTCACCTCCCCTCAGATTTAGAGAAAAATCTCAGGATTAAAATTCTGCCCGGTCCATGCCTCTAACAAATGGCAGCTTGCTCCAATCGTGGAGACGCGAACGGAAATCGAGGAATCATAGAGCAGCCTTTGGTCATAAACACTAAACAACATCGTACGAGTATGTCTCAACGACTCCTCGAATTCTATAAGCGCAGTGGAGGACCAACAGACGCTTAAGCTTTGGGGCGATTGTGTTTTTTATGTACACTCAAAAACGCCACGAATTTAGAAAGTCCTGTACAAAATAATTTCGAGTCCGTGTTCAGCAACAACGATTTGCTTCGTTTTTGTTTGAGACCTAGCGTCTGAAAATCATGATGTTAATACGGCTAAGGTTTTCATATTCACCAAAAACGCCGATTCATGATGTGTTCGTACGGCGGTGAAGCGTAATGTGCAGTAGGTACCGAAATTAGAAATAAAAATAAAAAGCAAGACTTTGTTGCAGAAACCTGACCTTTGAGTCATTTTCATGAGAGCGGAGAAACTTTGTATACCAGTAAGGGAACATCTAGTGAAGTGTGGGACGAGAACTTCCCAAGACTTCAGACCAATCTTCGATTTGAAGGAAGAACCCACTCAGCTGTATGATGAAGAGTCCGTCTATTCACACTTGTACCCTTCTTTCCAGCCCATCTACATATGTGGGTCAACAACATAATTTCATATTTGTGCATACAAGACAACTTCATGAGATTGTTTCAGTCAATCCTTTGTCCGACAAAATAATGGGATCATCAAGGCTTCAAAGTGTGCTGAAAGCCACTAATTTTGAATGTGAAATCTCTTTTGAATGTCGTGCACAGGCCATAAAACGGCCAATGTCTCACCGTCGACTGCGTACCACGCGCTGCGCGACCGCACGTGCGTCGGAAGCAGACGAGGTTTGGCCGCCGCGCGACGAGTTTCGGCCGCCGCGCGGCGGCCTGAAACGTCGCGCGCCGCCCAACACTCGCCGCGCGGCGGCTAAAACCCGTCTGCTTCCGACGCGCAGGCGGTCGCGTAGCGCGTGGTACGCAGTCGACGGTGAGACATTGGCCGTTTTATGGCCTGTACCATGACAGGGTGACAAGGGCAAAGCCTTGTTTTGATGGAGCTGGTCATACATTTGTGGATGCATCAGTGGTAGACGTCATTTCTCTGAGAATGTGATGACGCGACCGGTTGATTTGAAGAGAGTTTTGTTGACAAACATTAAATGCAGGCTATTACGTCATAATCGTCCTAGTATAACAGGTGATCACGCGGAGTTTTCGGCTCAAACGGGGGAGTTTTCGCGTCTTGTCCGCTCATTCTCCCGTTCCAAGCCGAAGTGCTCTACCTGTTCAACTACTGTCAACCTACCGCCGACGCCCCCGAGTACGCGAGAATGTATGGCATTAATTATGACCCCCACATCGATATTGAATTACTTTTTTTTCGATAGGATCTGGTTTCTTTTAATCGAAAAAATGCAAAACACGACTTGTAAACAGGTGAAAAACAGAGAGTTTATTTTGGGCTGAGAGAGTGAATGATGCTGTGAGACACATGTTGTCTGCTTTGATGCTCGGAAGGTGTGTTATTGGGTATCGCAATGACTGTCGGCGACCGGAGAGTCCAGATCGAGCAGCCATCGAGCGCCCAGCCAGTCGGATCATAGACCAAATGACGAGCGGTCATTCTTCAAACAATGAACTGGACGCTGCCGGCACATTGAGGCTTCGAGAAAATTCACTCGAAAACAAAATGGAACAACTCATGCGGAATTTTTCCGAGCGTCAATGCGAATGAAGTCTATTTGAATGAGACTGTCTGTCCACGCGGTTGGCGTGCGTGTCGAAAGGCTGTCGCTGAGGCATTCCTTGACTAGTCTTTGCTCAACTGCAAATAGTTTACGGATAGTTTCAACCACCAGTTATCGTTTAAAAGTGCTTTTGTTAGGAATGCATGTAAGCGTTTCTGTGTTTTCACGACTGCTAGGCTACATCGGAAAACTAATCATCCAGTTTTAGAGGAACAAACTTTTTTTGTTGAGTGTAGAATATCTGATCTTAGTTGGAAGGCCTAGCCGTTTTTTCAAAGATATGGAGTTATTCTGAAGGACATTGATGGCCGTTAAAAACTTCCTACTTTGCACCCGATTTTGCGACTTTATTGCTTTTCAAGGTGCAGTCTTAGTGGAACCCTTTTTTATATTGATTTTCAAAACATTATTGCTGAAATGGGAAGACAAGTGAACAGATCGCTCGATGATCAAATATTGGCCGTTTGGGCCAGACAATTACAAATGCGTACTTATCATATCTGCCTATAAAATCAAACATCCTCATATGAATCGATTAGCATGATTATTAGGCTGATAGTGCACAAAATATCAGCCAACTGTGAGAAGGCTCATCCGAAAAATGCCATAGCGATGGCAGCTCGGCACGCTCGCCGACCGCGGGAGCGGACAACCAACACAGGCAGACTTTGAGTTGTTTTTATTTTATTTATTCAAGACGCAGAGCTATTGCTCCAGGTAGAAAAAAGTCACAGGACTAGGTCAAATATATATTGAGGAAAAATTGTTTCTACAAAACAATAGTGGAAAAAAAGAAATCGGGAAACAGTGATCAAAAACTAAAATAAGATAACCTATAAAAAATTTTTATGACGGGTAGAGTAGAGCTCGGAAAGACTTTATAGACATTTTTAATATGTCAGCCTTCAACATAGCCTGGAATCCACGAATTCCTTCTTCCAGGGTTAATCAGCGCTTGTTTTCTACGAATGGGTGATTCTGTTAATATGCACACAACAAAATCAACATTCGAATACTGGAGTCAGACGTGGTAGGGAGCAGGGCTGTGCGTTATAACGTTAACGTGTTAACGCATTAACGGGTTAACGCGGTTTTTTCTCGAAAACGAACGATTAACAATTAACGAAAAAGTCTTGAATTCACGTTAATTTATAATTCGTTGATTGTCGTAGAATTATAGCACCAGGGTACTGCACGAGGTGCGAGTCGGCCAGTTTTACTCAGTCCTCCACTCCAATGTCAATTTCGCCAGTAATCTCCCCCCTAGGAGAGTGAGGTCAAGTTTTGACCTTGTTCTACCCCTCCCTCTCCCCACCTAGAGCTGATGTGTTCAAACAGTGTTTATCTAGCAGGTTTGACTCTAGTGTTTGCTTGCAGTTAAATTACTCTTGTCGTATTAAATTGGTGAAGCTAGTGCTATGCGAAAAAATTGCGGATGTTTGCAAGGACGAACAGCGCCCATCGCATTTATGTGGAGAGGAGCTTAAAGTGCAAAAGTGTACGTATAGTGCAGTCCAGCAAATTTCGCACTTGCCAATTAGAAGAGGTCGGCAGAAGATCAATATGCATGAATTCCTATGCAAAACGCTCGCCACCGGTTCAGCGAGAGCGGTTGTGCTGCCACGAGTTTCAAGCACATCGATCTTTGACCAACTGCTTCTCATTGGTGCAACTTTTGGTGGACTACGTTATAACTGGTTACAGTCTGTGCCGTGTGATAAAATGCGCATGCTTGAGGGGGGGGGGGGAGTTCGGTCCCTCTCGACGTTCATAGTTATGCAGAGTACGAATCACGATAGAAGAATATTTGAGTCGAGCAGGATCTATTCACCCTTTGTATACACTTTCACCATCTAGAATGGAGGGTGAACACTGCTACAGTGTATGGGCTCACACTTTCTCAGGTGCGATCGCGCCCGAAGCCGAACATTTTGAAAACTATCAGTCGAACGGGATATTTAGGTCAAGCTTCGCTGATTTACCCTGCATACGAAGTTTCACCGTCTGAGATCGAGGCTGAAGGGCGCTACACTGTACTCGTAAACGTCGAAGGAAACAACATGCGTCTTCGAAAAAAGTAGGTTTTAAAAAGTTATAAGTTAAGTAGTAAATGAGTTATTTGGAAAAATTCTGGCTTTGACAAACTAGACTTTATACTCTACCGTCCGCAACCTTCTGCAAATCTGAAGAGTGCCCTTTAGGAACATTTACCTGTTGTGGGTTCTTCTCTAAGATGCTCTGTGGGTCCACATTTGACAAAGTAAGTACTGAGAAAACGCGAATATTGACGCAGAACCCACACCAGGAAAATTTTCGCAAAGGGCACACTACAGAGGTGCCGTAGGCTTCAAACGGTAGGGTACAGAGTGTAGAACCCCCATTTGGTCTTTCTCTGAGGGTCAAACATCTCCGGAGCTCACAAACTCCTGTGGGGCCCTGTCCCGCGCCGAACTCTGTATGGCACTGAATGATGATGGAGATCTGATAATTTATTGACGTGGTAATGTTTTTCTTTTTAATGGTTTAACGAAATGCAAACTTAACGTGTTAACGCATTAACGGGTTAACGCGATTTTTTCCGGAAAATAACGATTAACGCTTAACGAAAAAATTGATTTTCATTACGCACACCCCTCGTAGGGAGTGTCGAAGATGCTTACTTTGAGCAATCGCGTTTCTCAGCCAGCGCGTAGCTAGATGCCTCACACGGAAACCGGAGATGCCCAGGGTTTCGGAGGCATCTAGTCTATTTTTGACACGAGAAATTAAGTAAATTACAGAAAGATTAGCATCCGTTGGTACAATTTTAGCTACAGCGCCCGCATATTCTACGTGAATTCTCGCTACAGCTCTAGGTCGATCGACCCACCCAGTGATCCATACTACAGGGTGCGTATTAAATACCCGTACACGGTTCGGACCGCATAACTCGTCAAAGAAGCAAGCGAATTGGAAGCTATCCTCACTATATTCTACTGACAACAAAATCTTTAAAAATAATCAGATATCATCCGATGTGGCCGCCTTTAGCTTTGGTGACAGCTCGAAGACGATTCGGGTAGGCATCCACGGCGGCCCGCAGCACGTCCTGAGGAATCTCAATACAGGCTTTCTTCAATGAAGATTTGAGTGCGCTGATGCTGGTGTGTTCTGTAGTGCAGACTTTTTCCTCCAAAACGCACTAGTCGCAGTAATCCATAACGCTGAGATCTGGAGTTTGCTGGCCATTCAATCGCGGCGATGAAATCCGGCAGTTTCTCACGACACCAATGGTGGACCATCTTAGACCCGTGAGCTGGAGCCCAATCTTGTTGGAACATCCATTATCCTCCCTCTTAATGATGCATCAACCACAGTAACCTATGCTGCCCAAGAATGGCTTACAGATAGGTGTCAGCATCGATTTTCACACCTTTTCCAACAAAAGCGAGAAGCGTGCGAACCGCGTTGTGTTTTACCCTGCGCGAATCGATTCTTCCCGCCTCGGTAGTTTCCTTACTGTCATGTGCAAGAACCCAGACGTTTTGGCTGTTGTAGCTCTGTTCCACGGTAAACAGCTTTTCATCTGTGAAATGCATCCTCAAGTGCTGATTATTTTCGGACCGCCGCAGTAGTCCCTTATATTTCCTTACTCTCCCCTTCTTGTCTGCATCGCTCAGGCCATGGCTTTTTTCAGCTTATAGGGACGCATATGGACTTGCTCCTCGACCACCTTCCCCACGGTTCCCTCCGACACGATCAAATCTCGAGCCATTTCTCTCATACCCCTCGTGGTTTTGCGTTTGATGCGTCTCTTCCGAATTTTTCTTAGACGTCTTGTCGCTACAGTCACCGTCCGTTCTGGAGGAATACGGTCATCAAGCGTACTTTAATTGACCGCACCGTAGGCGGTTTGGCGGGGAACTTTGAGAAGACGAGCGACCCTCGAAGCCGAATGTCCGGCACTTCTGAGCTGAAGAATTGCTGCTCTTTTCGGATTCGGAGCTATCATGCTCTAAAAAGCTAATGTGAGATCCCCAAATTTTGTGCAGGTATTGCAAAGGGTTTAGCCTTGCGAACACACCACAAGCGAGTCAGGGAAATGAAGACCTCACTTTCAAAAAAGTCAAAAGTGTACGGGTATTTTATACGCACTCTGTAGAAAGACTACCCCAGCTGCCATCGACCGCATTGCCGTTTCTACCCCTGCAGCATACCAGCAGTCGAAATTATCCTTAGTAAAAGCTTTGAGAGAGTGACATGGGGTCACCTTCCACGACCAGTCACAGAGTGTCGAGTAATCATTCCGTTAGTTGATTGGTCCAACACTGTTCGAACGGTATCCCTGCGTTCCGAGTAGCCAGCGCGGGTTTGAGATTGCATTTCAACACAGGGTGTCGTTAAACCCGTGAATTCTCGCTACAAAATTAGAGCGGGAATATACGCGTTAAGCGACAACGAGATCAATGCATCGAATTTAGCCTTTGTTTTTACGTAGAATACGCGTAGAATTTGCACACACAAGAATATGCGGGTTTAGGCTACATATCATAGCTAAAACCCATAAATTCTCGCTTCATGGAATGGGGCGGCGTTACAGACCGCGCCCTCGGAGGCATCTACCTACGCGATGGCAGAGTTAGAAATCACATCCGCTAGTAATCATCAGGTGCATTTCGCAGTATTTTGGCCCGCATAATTTTTTTCACGATTTTTTTCGGCAAGGAGTGCGGCGATTCTGAACAAAAAGGTATAAAATAAGCGTTTTTAAAAGTTTGCAGTGAATTTCCAGTGCAGTTTCTTTCGATATGTGGAATTTAGCTGCAATTCTGGAGTATTAACTTAAAGGATATTTCATGAAAACTTATCCATGAAAATCTTCAATTTACAGAACTTCTTTGCCCTGCGAAGGTACCCAAAGCTACTGAGATTTCAGCCATGTCAAATTTGTCGCTTCGACATGAACGGTGAAGGGCGAAGTTCAAGGGTTAGTTGCTCGCCATCAGTACCCATAGTGTTGCAAAATGCATCTGCATCAAATATTTATCACACTGCATTCGCACAGCTATAATGAAAAAAAGAAATCAGGAAACTGATTAAACACATGAGCAAGGAAACTTGTTCAATACTCATTTTTTTTTGAAAAAGCTTCTTTCTATTTCTTCTCTATTTCTCCTTTCTTGTTGTTCAGAAATCGGGGCTCGTGTAGGGTAATGGTAAGAGGCCCCACTTTCTTGCACACGGTCGAATGATCGGTCCTCGACCAAGGTCAACAAAGCCTTCTATCTCTCTAAAGTCGGTAAAACATGACCAGGTCTGTCTGAGAAGACAAGAACACTGACTTGAGCATCGGTTAACCCCCCCCCACTTATTTTAAAGGCAAGGTTCATGATGAAAAAGTTGCCCCTTTTTTGGCAAAAACGTAACCGTATCCCTCTAAGAAGAGTAAGAACGGAAGTACGACGAAAAACGGCCAGGAAGTGGGTGAGAATCTCGTAAGCCTGCCAACTCATTGGATCATCCCGCCCACTTCATGTAACAGTTGTCCAGCGTTCGTTTCACCAAAGGAACAGGCACTGAATTTTCGAAAATTCTTTATTCCGGGAAATTCTAATAACCAAACATGGGCATTTGACTATCTTATTTTTTAAGAGTTTTCGGTACGCGAAACAGAAAACAAAGTCCCATATTTGAGAATTTCAGAGCGCAAAACCATGTCCTTTGTTATGTTTGGCGCTTTGTCTGCAGTCTCACGTAACACACCAAATAAGCATAATTAAATTTCTCAGAGATCTCTTTAGACAGTTTTTCTTCGGTATTTGAGTGTTCTGTGGAGACTTTTTGCTATTAACCTCTATATAGGTATGTAGTGGACTTACCAGTCCAAATCAGCGAAAGCTATAGTACGGCTTTTTCGAGCACTGGCTTTAAATGCCCAGTACCCATAGAAAGGCAAATCGAATGTGCGGCGCATCTCTGAAGGGATTGCTCAATGCCTAGAACTTTGTTCTTCACTCTTGTTTAAAATAGTACACAGCGAAGACTGTAGTTCGCATGTTCAAAGGGCAAGGACCTAAATTCTGGAGGGTGCCTGGAGAGCCTTCGAATTCAATCATCAGAGCGCGACTACTGAAGCGATGGGGCTCGGTAAAATACAACTGACAATGAGGATGCGACGAATATCGCTGGTGATAATATGCAAGGGCCCACTAGAATTTCCCCAGTTCCCTTCGAGTTGTGATCTCAAAACCGCTACTGAATTTCATTTTCATGAGAAAAAATGTTTGCATACAAAATGCAAAGTTGGACTTGTATGAGTTTAGTTTGTTTTTTGATACTTTAGAGGCAGTGTTCACGATGAATATCATGTACCCACTTTTACGCCGAGCTTACGCGCCTTACTAGTTTCCGCAAGCACGCGCTATTGACGAAATGTACGCGAATCGAATAGGCTGGACGTGGCGGTGTGGCTTGGCAATTCGCCATCTAAATTGTATTTGGTGGCACAGGCTCGTCAAAACGGGGGCGGAGCGGGCTAAGCAGGCGTACTGGGCTAACGAAGTCTTCAGATCGCGGCCGTTTTTATCGATATCTAGCCCGTTTTCGCCGCTTTCTTCGACCCTATCCCCTCCAGCATCCGCCAGCGTACTGTTTCACACTGTAAACTTGAAAACGAGATTCACCGTGTGCACTGTTTTTAAAGGAAACCAAAGTGCCATCGTTATGCCCGTGCCCAGGTAAGTATAGGTCTCAATTATCGGTAGCGTTGTGAATGCTGAGCCCTTGAATGATCGTGTCTGTCCGATTTGCCCGAGTAGATTGTGCAGGAGGCCTACTAAAAGACATCCGAGGTATTATCCCTTTGTTGAGCACTGTGGGTCAGGGTTCAGCACGGCGTTGCGATAATGTCCAAGAAGTTACCCCCCCCCCTTGGCCGGACCTCTGCATTACTACCCTCCTACCTCCACGTTTTGTGTCATAGTCCATCCACATAGACTCATATACGGATTAGTTGTGAAACTTCGTCTGGTCCCATAATCCAATCGGAACTGAATATTTTGAACTGAAATGGAAGTTTTCAACTTCAGACCACCATCTTCTAGCTGGAGTAGTTTTCTTTTCTAACCTCTATCAAAAATAAACTCACCTTGGGCCTGTACGAAATTTCAATTTTTCACGGTTTTCAGGGTCCAGGTGTGTGGGCAAAAAAAAGTATTCGCCAGGACCAATTTTCTAAGGTGTTTGAATCCAATGGAGTATTTCGGAACGAAGTTTAGTGGTCGGAAATTTTTCGACTTGGTCCGGACCGACGATTTTCGTGTGATTCGTGCGCAACGAAACAGGATTTTGAGGCATCCATATACTTACGATGCGGTCTGCTGCGGACCTACAAAAATAGTATGTTGTAGTGCGATTTGGTGGCATCCGGAAATTATCACGAGATCTAAAAAACTCATAAACCAAAAAATTTCCTAGTCGCGATCGTGCTCTGAGGCGTTGCTTTTGTCGGTTCCTTGACGGACTGTCCACTTCAATGTGCTCTCCTGGCTCTTGTAGACAACCTAAGAGCGCTCCGCTTTGAAATATGTTGGAGTACACACGAAACGGTTTCGATAACGATTAAGGTCACCCCCAGTGCTCACTTCGGAAAAGAAAACCAGACACGCAAAATCGAGCTCAAAAGACGGTTGCTCCCAGAATCCAATCGTTACTAAATATTTCCGCTAGTTTTCAACTTCAGACCCCCATCTTGGAGCTGGCGCAGTTTTTTCGAACCTTCTATCGAAAAATTAACGCACCTTGAGCCCATCTGAAAATTCAATTTTTCGCGAACTTGGTGACGGTGTTCAGCCAGTGAAATTTTTTTTCAGATAAACCCAAAATGAGTTGCTTTTTTGATAGACGGTTCCAAAAAACTACTCCAGCTTGACGATAGGGGCTCTGAAGTTGAAAACTAGCAAAAATATTTAGTTGCGATTAGGTGAGCGAGGGTGGCTTCAGTTGTGCTTGAAATCGTTTTTGTGCACTTCAACATATTCCAAGCAGAGCTGGATGGGTTCTCTACAAGAGGGTCCCTTGAAGTAGTAATTCTCTTACCATTTTCATGTTTTTAGCATTCTAAAAGCTCACGTTCAATACCGCTCCTTACACTAACACCCCACAACGCAATCGATTGAAGCAAGCCTTACATGCATTCTGAGCCTTTTCTACCTGGAACACGTTGTTCGGAAAGAAATTCATTCATTTTAAGCTGTAGATACAGTTGATTTGGTCCGCAATAATCGCTTTTTCCCTACAAAATTTTTTCCAGCCCCTGATACGAGCCCCCTATCAGCACAACGTACCCCTCCTGTTGGTGTATCGGTGCGTCTTACGACCGCCCTCCTTGCGATGATTCCGCGCCGACCGTTCATTTATATAGATACAATTTGTCACTATCACATCTAGGAACACACAGTTCATCTTCGTAAGTGCCGTTCAGTCCGCAAAGTGAACGCTGCATTTTGCTGAGGCCGTTATTGCCTTTGGTTCCCGGGTGATCCCACCGCCCGGGTGATCCCACATCCCTGTCTGAGGATACTCGCTACCGCGCAGCAGCACACTTTCGCAGTCAGCGGGCACTTTGCGACTGAACGGCATTGCGGAGATGAACTGTACCGTTCTTTTCACTGTTTTGAAAATCAACCCTTTCTGCTACTACATTTCCAGTCTATTCAGCGTCCAGGTTTGATGAGAAGTGCTTGAGAGTCTCATCTTATGGCTATTATATATGCATGGAGAGCAGCGTTCCGCCATAGCTCAAAAAAGTTGTCGCTTTTCGGTACTGGGTCGTTTGGTAGACTCATATTGGATTGAACAAGCATATGTTTTAAAGTCCATAACTAGTACCACTAAATGCAGCGCCGCCAGATTCAATGGGCCGTCTCAGACGGATGGGTTTCTCCCGTCCTGACTAGAAGTTACGATGCACTTGTTTTTTTTTTGCGTTTTCCCCTTTCCCACTCGAGATCGCAAACGTATTTCTCTTTTGAGAGCTGGAAAAATTTCCGGTTTTTTGACTAAAACGTAAGCTCTAGGTCCCATCAAAAAGAGTAAGAACGGAAGCGCGACGAAAAACGGTTGGGAAGAGGGTGAAAATCTCGTAGGTCAGCCAGCTCATTGGGCCACCGCGCCCACGTCCTATAACAGTTGTCCTGCTTCGTTTCACCAGAGGAACAGCCACCGAATTTTTGAATATGCTTCATCACGAAAGTTATATCATTCCAGCATGTACATTGGCCCCTCTTATTTTTAAAGAATTGTTGGTACAGGAAACAGAAAGCAAAGCCACTGACCTAAAAAATTTGAAGCGCGAAACCACTTCCCTGACGTCAGGTTCGATGCGTTATCCGCACACAAACAGGCATAATTAATTTTTTCAGAGATTTCTCTAAACGGTTTTTTCAGTATTTAAGTGTTCTGCGGGAGACTTTCCCCCATTAACCTCTTCCTAATGGACCTCCCTACCCAAAAACATCGAAAACTTTAATGCGGTACTTTATCGGAAACACTGCATTTGAGTCCGATTTATGACTTTTTGGCAACGTTTCGTCTTTCCATATCTGAAAATAATTTTTCTACGGCTAACCCTAGCGCTCTGGAAACCATTGCATGTGAGACACTCTGAAAAACATGCAGGATCATTTTCGCTGTCGAAGGTGCTCCGTTAACCTTCACTTTTCTGGCACGTTGTGGATGCGGGCGCCGAAACACCTTGAATCAGAATTTTTGAAAGGAAAAATGAACCATTCCTAGGCGATCGTTACTGACTAAGGAAGATCTTCGCACCGCAACGTCCACTGCAGAGTTTGTTCCTTCAGGTATATCTTACCATCAGCTGGAAAATGTGTTTTCTGAACAAAGTGCCAGCTGCACGCCAAGTGAAGCAATAGATCGTTCGTGTATTGAGTTAATTCAACTCCTTCTTATCCCGAATTCGTTTGCAGTGGCGTACCTAAGGGAGAAGTTTGAACTCCAATTCTATTTAATATATTTACTTATGAACTGCCACGACTAGTTACATTTGGTAAGGTTGAATGCCTTTGCTGATGATTTCAAAATTTTCTCTCCTATCCAGACGGCAAATGACAAGAACTACTTGCAAATCGCGTTGCATAAGGTGGTAAGTAGTTCTAGAGACTGAAGTATGTTGCTTTCAAGAGAAGAAACTGAAGTCTTGCACATTGGAAGCAATACTTCAGATGCTGTTAATAGCCATAGGTGGCCATCAGCTCGAGGCTGTCGATGAGCTAATGGATTTGGATATCCTGGTACGCAGCGATCTCACCTTTGATGCTCATTGTGCTAAGGCTGTGTCTAGAGCTAGTAATGTTATGTATAGCATGTTCAGAGCCCTGTTCAGCAACAACGAAAGGGTGCTTCTTAAAGCCTATAAAACGTATATACGACCACAACTTGAGTATGGAACTGTAATTTTCAACCTTCACAAGGTCGTGAGCATCCAAAAAAGCTTCACACGCAAGGTGATGATCAGGATCAGGGGTCTCAGCTATAGTGAAATGCCTTGTAGCATTGCGGATAAAAAGCTACAACTTGAATCGCTGGCCGGCACAATTAGAAGGTTCGATCTTCTAATGGTTCATAAGATCTTGCGTGGTCATGTGGGACTCAAGCCAAACGATTTCCTCCAATTCAGGGCGTCTATCACAAAAGGCAGCAGTTTTAAGCTCGTCCGCAACAGAGCCAGGAGGAGTTTGATTCGCCACTTCTTTGTTATTAGAGCAGGGAGTGAGTTTGAAAAGTTACTCAATAGGGGCAACCTCCCTTCAACTCTTTCGGCGTTCAAACGTAGCTTGGATCTGTACTTGACGACTGAGGATGATTGAGCCTGTTTCAATGCATATTTCTATTGTATCCGTTCTCTGTTTTTTTATATTCAGTGCTTTTCATTTGTTTTTCTTTGTAATTTAATTGTGCTGGCATGACCTGTAATAAACAAATACAAATACAAATGTTGCGTTTGCCCTCAAAAGTTTCACCCGATGGAAAACTTTGAACAAGGTGAGTCCGAGGCTTTGGAAAATCTGCTCTGCTAGCAAACCTCAGATTCGTGATTAACACCCTCGAATAACCGGTTTGGGGAAATCTTGGGTCAAATCTGGGACATTTTCTCAAACACTTTCAAGACCGCGTGATTGATATAATAAGTAAGCGCTCATTCTAAAATGATCGCAAGGAAAAAATGCCTGTAACTCTGCCCAAAGTTCGGAAAATGTGCCTCCACCCAAACTTTGCCATCAAGCACTTCCACGACTGTAAAGGCAGCAGACACGCTCGAAAAAGTTGTGGGGATATTTATGTTACACGGGTCGTATGGCACCAATCAAAACACTGACCCCGTTGGAAGCGTCAAAAACGAGTCAAACCTACCAAGTTTGAGCAGCATCGGGTTAAAAATTCCCATTAGCTTTGCAGTCTCCATCCCCCAATACAAATTCGTTCGGGTTGATTGTTCAAATACGGTCACTTTAGCTAGTTTTTAAAGCTTCCAACGACGTGAGCATTCTAGTACAGGCCGTTAGAGCCTATTAGCCCCTCTACCACAACAACTTTTCCGCTAGCAACGCAGCGGGCATGCTGCGGTGTAACTCGTCCACTTTCCCTTCAAAAAAAAACCGTTATTTTTGTATTCGCATCCGGTCTTGGCCGGTTTCTTTCGTTTCCATACAACCAGCTCCGAACCTTCGATTTCAGTCGCAAAATCGATACCGTTTTAAACGTGTATCCTGCTTTTAAACGCATCTGCAAAAACAGATGGCACTGTTGGTATCTCTTGAGTATCTGTAGTAAAAAAGCGTACTAACCCGTCCGGTGCTGCTGGCTCGAAGGAGTTACAAGCTTAAGACATTCGTTTTCTTTATTTGTTGTACCTTTCAAACGTATCCTTACTCTACCGTATCGAGCAAATTTTTTGCAAAAAAAAGCGTTCTGCAGCGTTTCTTGCGCCCAAAAAGCGCCGCATCTCCATCACTCACTTCAAAATCAACGAAATGAGTTTTTCAGGTAGTTTTCATGTTCCTCTCAGTGAGGCAAATACAATCGTGTGTGTACAAAGTCTTATTAACGTCCGCATTTATTTATTTATTTATTTATTTATTTATTTATTTATTTATTTATTTATTTATTTATTTATTTATTTATTTATTTATTTATTTATTTATTTATTTATTTATTTATTTTTTATTTATTTATTTATTTAATACGTCGAAGACTTCAATTTAAAAATAGGTTAAACATTTAAGTCTAGAAAATTGTCGAAAAAAAATCAAGCAAAAACCTTTTCTCACTGTAATAGTTCGTTTGTCATTTAAAAGGTCAAGAGTTGATGCAGTATTTTGAGGGGGAGGTGGCTGAATAATCGGTAGCAGATGCTGCCTCAGGAGCTATGATTATAGCTGAAACTCTCGAGTTAGCAAACATAATGATTCCTGCATCAGCCGGCTATGATGCCCTCATTGTCAGTCCCGGAAGACATCATTGGGGCTCACCGGAACTTCGGAACACGAGTATACTGACAACCATCGTGAGACCGGAAAGCTGGGCATGAGTATAAGCAACTGCGGAAAAGAAATAGCCCAGAAAGTAAGTCGAAGGGCCCGAGAAAGCAAGCAAAGGTCGTTGAAGGACAAGCAGGAGTTTGCAATGGAAGATAGAGGGAATTAGATGATTTGGAACTAACTTGAATTGACTCTGGGAAGGCTTTCGAATCCGTTTCTCCAACACTGTTCTGCTTCTGAGGGCTACCAGCATTGTTTTTCAAAGAAAACTCAAGAACGAAATTTATCGTGAACAGTCCCTTTTACTTTGGGAGCACCTTACAAACAGCCCAATATGTATGTCAAGAAAATTGCTATTGGCCCAAAACCTCTATATGGGGGTAATTTGGGTTGCTGAGCAGAAATCTAAAAACCTTTGTCGATTTTCTGAGGAGTATGAACTGTAGGTTGCGGTAGGTATAGCGCCATTCAGGGGGTTTGATCTACATGGTGTAATATCAAAAAAAAAACAACAAAGCGAATTCAAATTCGTCTTGAACACAACCTTTACAACAAGATGTTTAGCCAAATCTGGGAAATCGATCAAGCTACCGTGACCACCGTAACCTACCCAAATCAACCTAAAGTCTATAAACGAGCGTCAGACTAATGTTGAGCACTGCAAATAATTTCCAAAGAACAGTTTTTAGCCAAATCTCTATGTAGTAGTGTTTCGAACAACGTGAAAAGTCTCACTTCGCTTCAAAAATTTTCCTATATTGTGAAGGTCTGAGCCAAATCCGCCGAATTCATTGGAATCATGACAAATGCACCTCATATAAGTGATCAGCACCTCGAAAAACCAAGAAGCGAAACCTTGAGTCAGATCTAAATATTTCCCTGCAGCGTACCTAAGTTCAGGATAAAAAATAGCTCTTGTAAGTAATTTCTATGTCATCTCTATAAAAGTATTTTCTGCCTTCTCTAACCAGTTTCGGCCACGAATTGTTAGATTAAAGGCAGCATACACGCTCAAAAATGATATTAATTTTATGGAATGAATCGAAGGTCTGAAGCTGTTAATATTCAGAGATAACGAAAAAACCGGAAAAAAATCAGCTGAAATGAAGATATAACGGTTCGTTCTACATTGGCCCAGAAGTGGACGAGTTTTACTGCATTGGCTGAAATAGTTGAGCTAGCGGCAAATTTGTTGGGATAACGACGCCAATGTATTCGTACGACCCTTTATGGAACGCTTATGACGTTAGAAGCGTAAAAAATGAGCCAAAATGACCGTAATCAAGCATTGAACACTGGTATTGAGGGGCGGAGCCCGTATCGGTGGGCGGAGAAAGGATGATTTTGTGACTCAATACGGCCCAAATACGGTCATTTTAACTCGTTTTCAACTCTCCCAACTTCGTGAGGGCTCTTCCAGGGCCCGTACAACCCCCACCCCATACTATTGATTTTGTCATTAATCGATCGTTTACATAAAAATTGAAAAAAAAAATAGAATTTTTCAAAAAAATTCCGATGATTGCCAGAATAAATACTATTGAGTAAGGCCTTGACAGTAATTTTCTACTACAAATCTTCGTGCCCGAAACGGGACAGGGGCTGTCCACACACCAGGGCTGTGCGTAATTACGATTTACGGTTTACGATTTACGAATTACGAGCGTTTTGGCAATTTTTTTACGATTTACGATTTACGAAACTTCGGCCCAAAATCGTAAGGAATCGTAACAAATCATGAGAATGCGGTTGAGGGGACAGTGTGACTTTTCCATCTAGGGCATAGATGAATTCAACGCTTTTTTCACATGCCTGACAATTTATTTTTTTTCCAATTTATATTTTCAATGATGCCCTTCCCTGGCATTCCTGGTCGATCTTAGGGAGCAGTAGGTCGGACATGGCGAAATATAATTGTTGATAACGAGATTTAAAGACAGCCGACAGGCTTAAAAATGCTATCGATTTTATGGTTTGAATCGAAAACTTGTAGTTACTAGTATTGAAATTTGAAAAAAAAAACCCTAAAAACTCGATGGAAATGAAATGACAACGGGCTTTTCTTCATTTGGTTGAAAACGGACAATGCGCTCCAAAGGCACACGAGCGCAAATGTGATTGGACTGCCGATGTCACCCCACTCGCATGGCCGGGTTCTCTGAGAGAAATTGCCGCTGCGGCTCCGCGATAGTGCCGCTTCGGCGCCTACAGGCACCGAAGCCGGACTATCGCGGAGCCGCGCCGGCACTACCGCGGAGCCGTGATGGAACTACCGCGGAGCCGTAGCGATGATGCGGCAGTGCCGCTTCGGCTGCGCGATAGTGCCGCAGTGGCTCTGGAAGAGAATCGGATATGAAGTTTCCAGTTAAACACTCAGTCCATTTAAACAAAACAACTGCTACTGATATGAAGTTGTTTAAGAATGATAGTACAACTACGGTGGGAGGCTAAGAACAAAAATACGCACCTGCGCTCGTTACGTCATCTGTCTAGTAGGGACAGAGATTACCGCCGCTTTTGCGCCCAAGGGAGTACTGAATGTACCTCAAACTATGGGTAATTGAACCGGCGACAACTTCGTTTCACCGCACAGGATAGTACACCGTACTCCACGCGGGTTCACTGCTGCATCCTCGCGGAGCCGGCGCGGTTCTAACGCGGAGCCGGCGCTGTTCTAACGCGCAGCCGATGCGGTACTCTCGCGGCGATGTCGAGGCTCAAGACACGGCAGCAAAATCGTCTGATCACGCAGCGGCTGCGGTACTATCGCGGCACAGTCGATGGTCGCGGTACTTTCCCGGCACTGATGCGGCAAATTTTCTCAGAGTTCTGAACGTTTACGCCGTTTGAGGCCTCGAAAAGAATCGAAATAACCTTTTTTTAACTCGACCTCTGCGTCAAAAAGTGGTTTTGCAAATGTATATCCCTTTTGGAATGGTCACCTTGTCCAAGTATCATTCCCTTGAAAGATTGAACCTATAACTATCGAACAGCAAGTTTTTCTCATCGCAGTATTGCCCTCCTTGGCTTCCATTGAACCTTGTTTGGTAATGCCATAATTTCCTATGTTTTCGAGTCCAAGAGTTGGAAAAAACGTGACACAGGTTTGGTGCCTGAATAAGCTTGGAGTTGCTATATTGTCTATTAAAGTCGTTGTGTCTCACGTACATATGTATACTAGAACTTTCTTCAAGCGCTCAAAACAGAGTTAAACCTAACCACAAACCTCTTTCGATGTGGAAACACCTCATAATTGAAGTGTTGAGGTGTTTCTAAATCGAATGCGATTTGGGCTATGTGTGGACTCATGGCACATTATCAGTTACGAATTACGATTTACGAATTACGAGGAAATTGGAAAATTACGATGTTTGTTTGCAGTTCGAAACGCCACGCTACTCAACGCAAGCGAAGTGGTCCCGAGTGGATTTAGAGCCGCAAAAGGCGGGACAACTCCACCCTCAGTGTGTAGAGAGCCCCTGTCCCCCCCCCCGAAACTGGCCAGATATGTTAGGCGGAAAAGACCGAAAATCCGAATTCACAAGAAGAGCAAAAACAATAATTACGCTACGCTGAGATTTTCCGCGAGCGCTTTTCAAGTGTGCCCGAATGAGAATGGCGGCCCACGCGGCCGGCGTGCTTGGCAGGCGGCCGTCGCATGTGCCGCCCTCGGACGAGTGTTGGATTTCAACGACGGCCGTCCCCTCTCCCACCGTCTGCAGAGCTGATTGATCGGCGCAGTGCTTGCTGCCAGCCGATGCCGGCCCCGTTCGTAGTCGATGGCGGTGGGGACTTTTTGCATGCTCGTCCGAGAGCGGCGAACGCGACGGGGGCCGCCATTCTGATTCGGACGCACCTTAACTATTCATCAGCTGACTAAAATATGTATCCTATCATATGTTGATATGTGTCGAGGAAAGCAACCAGAAGCACTCAAAGGCCTCAGTACTGTAGATTGTCACTGAAGTTTAGCTTATAATTCGCAATCAAATCGTCATGCTCCGGCCCAAGTGGAAGGGAGCATTATAGTTAGAGAATAATGTACGCTTCCGAACTGTACAGATATCGCACTTCTAACAAAGCTGAAATTTCGAAAAATCATGGGAAAAGAAGGTGAGGGAAACTTTTTCGACAGCCTAACACGTACACTAACGTCACAGATATAAAAAAATCAGTGCAGTTTCCGGTGCTAGAGGGAAAACCCGACGGAGTAAAGGTTTTCTGAGACTTGCACCGGTCGGTTGCGAATCTTCTTTCAATGCAAGCCCTCTATTGAACCTGGTGAATTCAGCGCCCGCAACAGGACCATGAAGCATCTGAAATACATACCTTCGTCAGCGTTATCCAAGGAATTTGCAATCCCCCGTAACATCGTGCCCCCCAATTGCCGACTAAATTCTGTCGACCAAAGTTCCACAGTCGTAGTAAGAATATCCGCCGGTGTCCGCTCAGCAATTTACATATGAATCGTCGTAGCGGACGTCCGACTAGAGGCGCCCCATTGGACTTTCGAGTACGACACGCACTACTTACCCAAACACTTATAGCAATAAAACGAAATGGTGCGAGAAACCTGGCCACGTTCAGAGGTCGAGTGTCGATTCACTGAGATTTTGAAAAACCAACGCGACACTGAAATCCGATTTCAGTAATCAATATTGGTGACCACTCGCTTCGAAGGGTACTTTGCAGGGGTGTGCGTTAATGAGAATTATTTTTTTGGTTAAGCGTTAAAGGCACAGTTCAACCTCAGAATCGTTTTTCAGTTTATTCGCTTAACTTGAAGACAATTTCGGCCTGATCATGATGCTGTCTTCAGAATCGCTCAGAACCCACTACGAACGGAGTTATGGTCCCTCAAAGATCGGGAGTTCGGACGATGGGATATTCGTGGACGAGTTTTCTGGGGCTTGTTTTTCTATGTCATTCGCAATCATCGCACTGGACCAGACTACATTATAAAGATAGACCGATTACAAAAGGAAGAACATAGATTTTGATTGAAATCCATCGCGCGTTCCGTCCCTATTGAGACCGGAAACTTCGAAATGGGCGGAGCCAATGGATGCTGATTTGGGGGGCGGGGGGAATGGGTGCTCGATTTTTCTCGCTTATTCCAAAGAGTTGAGATTCCGTGTTTGGCAGGTTTGCTACACACAACGAACGGACCATAATATCAAATTTTTCCCACGAGCTTGGACTGTGTCTTTAAAGGCATAGTACGCGCAAAAAACCGTATCTCATTTTTTCATGTTTTTGCGCAGGCGATTATCTGACATACAGAGTGAGAGTGGGAAGGCTCCACAAAACCATCAGCTTTCGCAAATAAACTCGTGTTAAAACGTCTCGAATTATTCGCTCCCCACCCCTCCGTCCATTTCGATGTGTCTTTGCAATACGTTGGAAGTTTTTTTTTCACAAACGTCGGATGTGTTTTTGCTTTAAACTTAATAAGTAGGTTAATTTCTCTTGCCTTCCGTTCACTGCAACTTATTCCAAAAAAAAGAAGTATCCACGGGGCAAGTTTTATTGTTAGAATTTCCCGAGTTAAAAATTTCAAAGGGTGAATCATCTGCGCCTGTGATGGCGCTTCTGTTCCCTGTGCTAGATGGTTTGTGAAAATTGGTGACGGACCGTCAGTTTGAACCACTCCAACTTCAGAACCATATGTTTTTGAAGCTCAAAACTTCACCGACGTGGTCAAGCGGGCTCATTCATGAAATTGAGCCTGAAAAATGGAAATTGGTTTTCAGCGCGACGATGCCTTTAATCGTTAATTTTCGAGAAAAAACCGCGTAACACGTTAATTTTGCACTTCGTTAAAAATTTTCAAAAAATTGAGAAGAAAGAGCGGAATTATTGGTCTTATTCAGACAGAATGGTCGATAATTTCAAGTTTTTTGCACGTTTTGGGTCCTGAAAACAAACATAATTTTCGCCCGTTCGGCACTCGTTTTCTGAAAGCCAAAACTTCCTAACTCGTTTCGAAATCCTAGGTCCGATTCCCGTATTTTCGTATTCTTATTCCCCTACACCATTGTCCGTAGTGAGTGCGCCTGAAGCCGAAATCAAACAGACTTTCCTGGGGACGATATTGCTATTGGAAGGTCAGCCCCGTTGACCAACCACGACTGATGCGGTTCACAGCCAGGAAGTTTTTCCGAGTTTTATTCGATGCTATTTGACGTTTCCTTCCCCGTCGTGAATAAGAGCGAGAGCGATTTTTTTCTGGCGCAGTCAGTTGAGGCACTGTCAATCATCATCTCTGCACGCAAACTTTTGTCCAAATATTGGCGTTTTCCGTCATCACGCACTTAAAATGCTCTGAGCAATGACAGGAAAACCGTTCATCTTTGAGTGGATGGTGCAAATGTAAGTACGGCTGACATGAACGCATTCCGAGTCAAAATGAGCCGAGAACTCTGACGCGGTTCTTTGTATGCCTACTTATGTATTACTACTTATATTAATATGTAGGCAAGAAATGTCACATTTCTGCTCAGCAGCCTTGAGGTGACTTGTTGTCCAAACTCAGCAGTTTTTCTTTGAGAACTGTTACTAACAAACGTATGGTCCGAATTAAAATGTCCGCCCATGTGGTCAGCGGAAGTGTAAAGCGGGCGTCGCAAAGTTTTTTGGACTTGTGAATCGATTGACAGGAATACTAGACAAATAGTGAGTGACGTCCCAGTCAGCGTCTGCAGCTGTAGAAAACATCGTCCGAAGAAGGCTTCTGTGACGGTGGCCCGACGCGCACTCCGGTCGCATGGGCGGACAATCTAACTTTGACAGACTTTACAAAAATGTTTCAAGCGACAGTGTTGCGTCATTAGGGTTCATTTTGGATAACTTGCCAAGGGCTGTTTAAGAAGTTGAAAGAGATCTAGTATCCAAGTGAGGGGGCTATCCAACGATTTAGAATTTGTTAGGGTTTAAATTCCAATAAAACAGAGCGAAGTGTCATTTCCGGACCGTGTTATTCTGCACACATAGCGCTGTGCAGCCGCGCATTTTATTTCTTTACTGTAAGACACACTAAATGCTTTCCCTTATACTATTTTGCGTAAACTTCAACCTCAGCAACCATTAGACCATTATTTAACCCTTTGAATAATTTTTAACTGATCCAAATCCAATTCAAATTGGATGGAGTTATCAAAAAAGAAAGCTTAAGACGCGGGAACGCATCCTCGCGGGCCATCTGACCGACTCTGCGGGCGGTATTGTATGGTTTCCATTTTTGATTTAGTCCGGCGCATGGGCCACGCCGCTGGCCGTGCGGGGTTGGCGGTCTCACTAGAGGATGGGGTTTCGATTCGCGCGGGGGTTCTACCGTCGCAACCCCGTCCATTCATCAGACTAAAATAAGTACGCGAGCTCTACGTAGAGTGTGGTCGGGAAGATCTCAAAATTTTTTGACGTAGAGGTCATAAAAATCACCAACAGCGTAGCGGATCAACAGGCATTTGAAACACATGTTGCATTAGATTAACAGCAATACATTAGAGCAAAAACAGTTGCCAAAATATTTCCGAACTCAGGTTGTTGACTACACTACTTCAGAAAGGTTGCTTCAGAACAGGGTCAAGCAATGTTGGAAATTTCGCAAAGTGGGGGGGTCGCCACCAAATTTAAAAATTTGGTCGGGGGTCGCACCGTCGGATTTTTTCTTTTCCTTTTTTTTCGATTCTAACCCAGTATCACCACAGAATGTTTCCTACCCAACCACGAGTTGTTCAGACTGGTTTGTCAACCGCTGGTGACCTAAATACTCGTCAAACTTGCAACTGTCCAAATACCGAAAAATAGTTTTTGGGGGCCTTCCAGTGTCATGTACTATGCTCTGATGGGCCGTAACTCAGCGGTTCAGTAAAGCAGATTCAGTAATGAAGCAGAAAAAAGCAAAGCCGGTCATATAGAAGGAGAAATAAAACAATTTTACAGTCGGAAAAGGCCCTTAGAGCCTTGGTTTTTACTTCTAGAAGACGGCAGTCGAGCAAAAGATACATCTGCTGTATGGTTAACGAAAACTACATTAGCTGAATTTTTTCAAAAAAAATTTTTTCGAGTTTCTGCACCTCACTGTTTTCATATATGTATATCACCACGTACGAAAAAATTTCACAGAACCGCCGAGCTACGTCACCTCAGGGCAATGCCAAAGACACTAAAAGCTCCGAAAAACCCATTTTTTGGCTATACCAGAAAATCCGATTTCGACGAGCATTTAGGTGGCCAGCGGCTCAAAAACCGGTCTGATGGGGTTGAGACTGTGTGAAAAACCGTTTAAAGTGCTTCTGGGATGATTCCAAGCAAAATTGGGCCGAAGTGAAAAAATCATTTTTGGGCTATTTCTACTGTTTCATACAGGTAGGGAGAGAATCGTCCTCTAAAGATCGAAGTACGATGATTTATATCGATTTGTTCCAATCCCTAGCTACCGCAAGCTGTCACTTTCCAAAGATTGTGGAAAATTCTGAAAGCTCAATTTTTAAAATAGTAGTTAGGCGTTTGTTAGATGACTTACTTGACTTAATCGGTTGGCTTTCTCCTGATGCGGTCATTCCGCATCTTCACCGAGGTGTGCCGTCTTAGTAGTCAGCCCTGTCCATTATTCACGGTCTTCAGCCACAATTTGAACACATTCCATCCAGATGTCACTATTCCATTTCCTGCGAAACGAAACATCGCGCCTGAACTGTCTTTCGATGCCGAGTGACTTCAAATCCTCTTTAACCACATCCGTCCAGAACTTTCGCCTACGCCCAGGTGGCCGTTTCCAAACAGGATTTGGAAGCATTCTTAGAGCGTGTTGTACGAGACGATCCGGCGTTCTTCTTGGTATACGCCCGAGCAGTCGAAGTCTACTTTCCATTGCTGCTTGAGATGGCGTTAGGAGATGCTGGCACCTCCCTCGTGTCAAGCGTTGATGTACTGCGTCGATTTGCTTGTAAAGGTCTTCGTTATGGCATACACGCGGCCAGAAATATCCAAGCAAACGCCTAAAAAGCTTCCTCTCCGTGCGATCCAACCTTTCCATCTGCTTCTTCGGTGTTGCCCACGTCTCCGATCCGTACATCATGATAGGGCGAATAGCGGATGCGTTGCTTTCAGCGAATAACACAAGGTAAAAGCAAGCTGTAATGGCTTCGAATACCGCTGCCACGATTCAATTACTCTTCTTACGACGAACACTTGGTCGATGGTCGATCTTCCAGGTCGAAAACCGGCTTGCTCATCTCTGGTCGTCCCTTCACGACGTTTGATAAGTCGCTCGAAAATGATACGTTCTAAAACCTTGTACATGACACGAAGTAGAGAGACTCCTCTGTAGTTCTTAGGATCCGTGACGGATAGCTCCTTGTGGAGAGGTACGATGATCGCATGTCTCCGCGAATCGGGTATCCTTTCGCCCATCCATATAGCACGGATGGTGTTGGTCATTTCACGAATCCCAGATGGAGGAAGAGCTTTCAGCATTTCAGCAGTGATGTTGTCTTCTCCACCTGCCTTTCCATTCTTCATTTTCCGGACACAATCCAAAACTTCAGACTCAGTCAGCGGGTCCTCACTGACATCGTAATGTGCTCCCTGAACATGCGGGAGCTCAGGTACTGATGGCGCTGGACGATTTAGTAGTGAACTGAAGTAATCCTACCATATTGGCAGCGTCGCATCACCAACTGCAACTCCATTTGTAGTGTTCAAGACAGGAGAACATCTCTTCATCTCCCCGCAATACTGTCGCAGCAACGTGTAGGCTTTCCTCGGATTCTTCTCCTCCCAAGCCTTCTCGAACTCCTTAGCTCTACACGTCCACTCTCGCTCGCGGTCACTTTAAAGCTGCCGACGCAACTTCCTCCTCAGACGCTTCCCCTCCACGAAGTTTCCTGCAGTTCGGAGAGGGCATACTCTGTAGTAGGTAGATGTTTTCTTCTGAGACGTAGGCGAACTTCTTCTTGGGCTGTACAACCGGGAGTGCCTCTTTCGAAGCGTCCTGGATGCACTTGACAAAAGAATCCGCGTCGCAATGTTTCTTCTTAGTCCGTACTCCGATGTGATTAGAAACGCGTTGTCGAAAAATCCTTCTGCACTCTTCATCTCTGAGACTTGTCATGTCAATCCTCTGGAGAGACTGAGCCGCTTGCTTTCTCTTATGAATCCTCACAGTGAAGTTTAACATAACAGGACGGTGATCCGAATCGAGTGCGACATCCCACACAGCTCTAGATCTTCGAATGTCCGATACTGGAATATTCCTCGTCAGGACATAGTCAAGCTGTAGTTTCAAAGTTGTCATCTCCCGCTTCCGCTGCTCTTCTGGAGATAGCTGGGTTGGTCCCTGCCACGTAAGCTGATGGCGGCGATGATTCCTCTTGAATGTCGATGCAATAATCAGACCACTGCGTTCACAAAAGTCGACAAGGCGGTAGCCATTGTCCGATGTTCGCTCCACTGGGTAGAACCATTTACCGAGTACTTCGGATTCCTTGTCAAGTCCCATCTTCGCATTTGCGTCAATCCCCACGACAACAGCATGTTGACAAGGTATCCTGGCCAGCAACGTATTGAGTTCCATATAAAACGCATCCTTCGAATTGTCTTCGGCGATTTCAGTGGGCGCATGAGCACTCACTATCCACAGATTGAATCCTCTGTGATTGCGCAGTCGTACGAATGCATTCCGGCACGACGTTGAGCCAAACTCCTTGACCATACCATTAAAATCCTTCCTTACAACTATTGCACAGCCTCCCACTCTCCAATCGTCAGCCTTACCGCAGTGGATGGTGTACTCTCCGACGCTGATGACGGGTCTATCCTTGAGGCGGGTTTCCTGCAAAGCAGCAAACGGTGCATGGAAATAGCTCAGAAGCCTTGATAGCGCAGTTTTTTGGATATCACTCGATAGCCATCGACAGTTCAGGGTGGCGAAATTGTGGCTTGTGGCCAAAGACTCCATGACTCCTTAGGTACGGATCCTAAGGTGTTATGGAGCAGAGGCCTCAGTGTGCCGTACGGCGACACCTTCATGCAATGAATGGGGTACTTTCGCGCTATAGTTGTGCAGGCTATATCGCTCGAACGTTCCCTGTGTACACTCAAACGTCTGCTGGGTTCAGCAGAAGCAGGGGCACCAACGAGCAGGTACCAACAGACTTGTATACACACCCCCATCTGTTAGATACAGAAAATAATGTTAATTAAATTGTTTTGTTGTTAATTGTTTTTGCACTAAGGTCAAAACCTTCACAAATATCACTGACCTCAATAAAAAAATTAAGAAATCGAACAATTATAATCAGCGAAAAAATATCATATCTAAGGAAAAAGAAAGTGGGCGGAGCAAAAAAGCGGAATCAGCGCGACCATGGTGGAGGGGGGAGTCGCCACTTTCGGCATCGCTGGAGGGGGGGAATCGCAACCATGATCGCAGATTTCCAACGGGTTGCTTGACCCTGCTACGGAAGCTTGTTGATTCGCACACCTTGTCAACGTAATCTTCTCGCACTCGAGCCACTCAAACCAGGGCGTCCACGGTGTTTCGTATTTGTCAGATTGAGAAGTCCATTAGATACGCACCCGGTGAGAACGATTTTTGAATCTACTTGCTGTTGAAATCGAGAAATTCCTCTTCACACACGGCTGTAGCTGATCGAGCGGCGGCATTTCGGTGGCACGACACCTGTCCCGAGCATCGCAGAGGCCAGGAATGGACTATGAGGGACAATTTTTGGTGTCGCGTTCTTTTGGTGACCATTCTCAAGCGGCTGGAGCCGATTCTGTGTTACGTGGCTACGACAGGAATAGGAGTGTGCGACCGACATCGATGAACTTTGAAAGCGCCGTTTTAGTTGTATTGAAGGCCAAGGGTCCGGTTTCAAGTATTTGTTGTCATTATTTTGCATAATGGCATTGTTAATGCTCTAATACAACTTTCTGTTTCAAAAATGCGTTAGCCCTTTGAGGTTTCGATGGTTTTGGTGAATTATTCGAGCGCCTACGAAATTCCGGGAACTTATAAGCTACACTCCACCCACGCAGTCGAAGCAGAATTGTTGATTGACCCGAGAATTTCGCTTGAGTAAATGAACGCAGACTTCGGGAAGACCTAGAGACTGCACGCAACAAGGTTGTGCTCATGGAGATGCAGATTGCAGTAGCATACATTTAACCGACGAAAAAATCTGACGCCTATATGTATTTACTTGTACTAGGTTCCACAGTTGCTCTGTGGACAATAGGGATTCTCCAGGAATACTTTGTCTTCCCTATTGAAGGTTGGCAAAAACTCGGTGTCATATGCTATACATAGGTGCACCGAGTTTGCGCCAACCTTCAATGGGCAACCTCTCTTTGAATGTCCCCTCTTTGAATGCGCTGAAGTCTTTTTGAGGAGGGCCAGAAAGTCCCTTCGAAGTCACATTTCTGCGTTTACGCTCTTTTGTGCAGGTAGAGTAGGGTTGACTTTTCTCCTGCTCTCTTGATTTTTTTTAGTTCCGGCTGCTGCACATCAGAATTGTACTGATGAGTATTTTGCGCTCCTTATTGTGCATATGCGCAAACGGAGTATGCATATGTGATAACATATTCTCTATTGTTCGTCCCCAACAAGATGGAGCGATGTCTTCAAACATCTGAACACACCTAACACGAACTGGTTACAGATCGCGCAAAATCGAACGAGATGGAAGATGGCAGCTCCACAAAACAACCAAAACGAACGTGTGCCTCGAAACAATCAGAGTTGTGTGCCCGCCGCTGAGACGATCGCCGACTGACAACGGGCAGTCAAGTATCAAGTAAGTAAGTAAGTATTCTCTATTTTGCAGCAAAATTTATTTTCGTCGATCGCGTGCGTGCGCGCACGTATGCTGCATCTCCCTACCCCCGCGCTTTCTCGATGTCTCTACGCACGCATGGAGATAGAGTACATTTGTCTTAAAAATATAGGATACGTGAAAAGGTACATTGAAAACACAATACACAAAAAGAAACTACTAATATGAAACATGTGAGTGGCTTCGCAACAAGCTATCAACTCTCTTCTTGACGGACTTTTTTCCATGTGTGTTCGCTCAGAGCGACCAGCAATGCCTAATTCTAATACCGTCAACAGCAGGGCCCGTAGCAATCCCACCGAAAGGTGGGAGCTCATAGCTGCCTCCCCGGCGTGAGGTGGTGGCTCACGTCGCAAGTGGAGTAGGTGGTGGCCGCCCTATCCTAATGCACGTGTGCGTGCTGAGGTGGTGACTTCGTTCGCAGCCGAATTTCACCCACCTCGGCACGCAGGAATGGACCTGAGGTCTGAATGGGAGCCACGAGCTGCGAGTGGAAAGTAGAAATAGCGCGCATATTGCAGAGGCGCGTAGAGAGGGAGCCAAGTCATGGGTCGTGCATGACCGAGGTGGTGGCGGCGCGGGGAAGAGAACACGATCGTTTGACCTTTTCTGGCGACTTTTGACCATCCCCGTTAAGGTTTAAGTGAAATTCTTAGTTTTGCACTGATCATGCGAAAATCCCCCCAATGGCTGTGATTAGGGCATTGGAATGATAACCTCCCCTAACATGTCATAAATCTTGGAGGAAAAATCATTATGTAGCCTACAACAACGGAAAACACTTGAATGAGTGGAGATCATTGCCACAATCTTCTTAGCTTCAGTCCCGCGTTGGCGCAGGGTCAGCTTTCTTGGTGGCTCGGCTGCATTTCGAACGGTCCAGCGCATCAATAGTTGTCAGATGTTCCTGCAACATATCTCGCTTTACGCAGTCTAGCCACCTCGTCTTCCGACTGTTCGCCGCACTCCATATACTCGGTCTTCCTATTATTGAGCTTCAGTCCATAGCACTGCACATCTTCCTTCCACAAGTGACACGCGTTTTCAAGATCGTTCCGGGATGTGGCATCACATCATCCGCATAGAGCAGGCTCTATGGGTGTGGGAGTTGGAGATCTTTCGTGACCGTATCCATACATAGTATGAAGAGGAGAGGAGATAGAGCAGAACCCTGATGAACTCCCACACGTGTACGAAAATCGGAAGATGTTCCTGCGCTACAACGAACCGCGCTCTTCGTGTCAGCATACAGCAGACGTATCCATCTTACATACTCTTCAGGAACTCCGTGGCTGCGCAAAGAAAACCAGATCAGTTTGTGTGGCACACTATGAAACGCTTTCTCCAGATCCAGAAAGGCCAAGTGAACGACCTTCTTATTTTCCCTATGCTTCTCCAACAGCAGACGTGTTGCATGAATTGCATCGACGGTTCCACAATTTTTAACAAATCCACACTGATTAGTAGTTACACTGACAGAGTCGCATAATCTGGCGTCCAATACTCTTTCAAAGACCTTCATCGTATGGGAAAGAAGGCGAATAGGACGATAGGTCGAACAATCAGCTACATCTCCCTTTCCTTTCCACAGCGGCATAGAGATACTGCTACTCCAGCTAGATGGAATTTTCCCTTCCTCTACGACCATATTGAAAAGTCGAGACAGCAAACAAGCGACATCATAGCCCATGAGCTTCCAAACATCTGCCTGTACGTCGTCCAGGCCCTTCGCCTTGCGAATCCTCATTCTTTTTGTCGCCTGCAGGACTTCTTCCTTTGATATGTTACGTACACGTCCTTCTGTCGGCTCCCCGCGCGGGACGGGAGGATGTGGAAACTCCTCGTTCGACACTTGGTCAAAGTGCTCGCGCCATCTGTCCAGAACTTTATCTGTTTTATATAAGATAGTCACACTCTGATCCTTAATATAGCGCACAATTCCTACGTGTTTCGGAGCCTGCTGTCGTTTTTTCGGAGCGCTAAACGGTACACCGTTTTCTCGCCAGAGGCCGATTCCAGCTGTTGGTACACGTCCTCGTAGTGCATCGCTTTGGCAGCAGAGACAGCTTTCTTGGCTTTCGATTTAAGCTGCTTATGATTTATCATCAAAAATGTTGGGTGTAGGTAAAATTCTCGTGATAACTTGTGAACGGTTTCCCAGCTTCTAAAAAGGGCAGTGCTTCCTGAAACATGAAGTATTCAGAAACATTGAGATCTGCTTCTATTCTTAACTCATTTTATGTAGTTCGATGTTTGTTAAAGGCAGTGTTCACGATAATCTTCGATTTTGAGATTAATCGCTAAATCGATTGTTTGGCCCCCGAGCAGAACTGGAATGACGAAGAAACCGAGAAAAACGCACCAGAAGGGCCCGAAATCCTTTACTCTCACTCCGCTTCTTTACTCTCAGTGGAACTGTTTTTTGTGACAATGAAATCTTTTGTGGACCCGTCTTTTGCAATTCTCAATTTTGTGTAGCTCCGTTCTTTCCTTCGGACCCTAACTAATACTGGTGTGCCCAAAATATTCTTCCATTTTTGATTAGCCCCATTTTTCACCGGTGACAACCACCTTGAACATGTTTATCCAACCAGACAACTAGTCCATGTTATAGAATAATGTCACTGAAATACGACGTTTTAATGCGTTTCTCGCCGTTTCTTCGTAATTTTGGTAACAATCAGGGCTAACGCATCGTTTAATGTGAAAAACTCGGGAACAAAAATCATCGTGAACACTGCCTTTGAGCGAATAGCAGCGTTATCATGTACAAACATGGTTCCTGGAGAAAAAAATCATAAGTTTTGTAAGAACAGGTATAATTCTGGAACTGGAACATCGGATGCTTAGTTTAGAAGGAGGGAAGTATAGCACGGGAGGAAAAGGGATAATTCTCAACGTCAAGTATCACTCTGGCTAATTCTAGAGTAATCTACGGACTTTTCGAAAAAAAAAACAGAAATTGTGAACTTCTTTGCAAACTCGAAAATTTATTCTTGTGCAACTGACGAAAACGTGTAAACAGAGATAGCCGTGCATAGTTTGTAATAAATTTATCAGAATAGGATGAACTGCAGACCTAAAGGGAATGGTTTTCATGGAATAGATTGCTGTTGACTGTCTTGGTCATCTCACACCCTGGCTAATACGAAGAATTGCACCCCAACATGAGCGCGCGGTTCAGTTGCTGTGCGCGCTGTCGATACGATCATCGTGCGTGGTTCGACTCCGCCATGTGACTGCTCTTTGCAAATAGAATTATCCTGTAGGAAGGGTCGCTCCGGGTTGGCGACAATAGGTGGCATTTGGGCACGATGTACCTCAGGTCGGCTGCCATCTTTATGTGGTGGCAGCGGGGGGTTTGCTACGGGCCCAGCAGGAAAAGAGGAGATTTTTGGGCAGCGGACACTGTACATCAGAGTTGAAGAAAAAAAAGTAAATGATGGTAATCAACTTTCCCAGAGGGTGGAATTATTTTCAATCAGAGACACTAAATGCTTTTGAGGGTGTTTCGGGTTTGCATGAAGGCGAAAAAAGAGTCAGTTGCTGTGTTGTTAGCATCGATGCACTAAAACCTACGAATACCATGGTGTGAGGTTTCTACCATCCTGGATAGGCTAGGGAGTCGTTAGCTAAAGACGAGGTTTTTTCAGCGCACGCTTGAATAAGCATATTTCCAGCAGTTCTTCTCCAGGCGGGAGGTGGCAGGTGACATATGAGACGTGCTGATCGACAACCATAATGGGCCTGAAGCACTTGAAGTGAGCGGTTTTGGCTGCAAATGAACTATATACTAATAGGTGGGAGGGAACTTCATATACCCGTCATTGACTTCCAGCAAGCTCACTCGCTCTCGCATCACAATGATAAACTTCCTACCTTCACATACGTCTACTTACATACTTCTCTAACTTAGTGGCTCGGGGAAGAACTAACTATGTACCACGTTTTCCAAACTTGGTTTGCTTCGGAAGGTCCTGTTTGGATGTGTACGTGCATTTATTTGAATGCAACGCCAAATTGCTCTAACAAAGAGAACTTCCATTCTCAAAGCAGTTGGAATGGAATTTCCAGGCAGAAGAAGAGCTCTCATTAGAATTTGATCTGGTTCGCAAGATGTAAGGTACATCATTGACCCCTCAGTGTCGCTCATAGTTCAAATTGCAAAAGCTCACACGAGGCCTGAACATAATTTGTTACTGATAAAGCAAAACTCAAAGGCACAGTCCAACATCTGGATCGTTTTTTAGATTTTCGTTCGCCTTCGGGAGAATTTTGCGCGGATCACAACGGTGTCTCCAGAATCGCCCAGAACCCACTGCGAACGGAGTTATGGCCCCTCTAAAATTTGGAAATTGAAGTCAAAGAATTTCATGAACGAGTTGTCCCGGGCCTGTATTCACGTCATTCGCAGCCACCGCACTGGAGCTGACCAATACAAAGCTAGACCAAAAATAAATGAAAGACCGTAGGTTTTGAATAAAATCCATCGCGCGCCCCGTCGTTATTTAGGTCGGGAACTTGTCGTTGGGCGTTACCCATTTTTTTCTTCTATGGGGGCGTGGTCGACTTTTTCCGAACTTTTTCTCGCTTATTGGAGCGGATTGAGAATTCGTGCTTGGCAGAGTTGCTATGCACGGCGGTCGGATTATAACATCAAAAGTTACCCTTGAATTCTTCAACGGAATGATTCATATGGTTTACTAGCGTACAAAAATAAGCTCCTAAAAGGATGGAATTCCAAACGCAATCCTTACCCTTAAAGGCAGTGTTCACGATAAGAATTGGCTTCACTGCCTATCTCGAAGACGGTCCTATGCTGATTCCAATGATGCTTTTGGAATCGTACAAGACCTTCTAGGAACGGAGTTACGGTCCCTCAAAAATTGAGCTAAGGAAACATGGTGGACGAGTTGACCGAGGCTTGTAACTTCCGTCTTTTGCAGCCAATGTATGCGAGCTGACCTGAGTAAAAAGAGAAGTTGAGAATGAAGGGAAGAACGGGGCTATTGATGGAAAACCGTCGC
This sequence comes from Aplectana chamaeleonis, assembly GCA_029168955.1. NCBI lineage: Eukaryota > Metazoa > Nematoda > Chromadorea > Rhabditida > Cosmocercidae > Aplectana > Aplectana chamaeleonis. Next base: position 283,534 of record JAPDOI010000497.1, on the reverse strand, counting down.
TCATCTCACAATCTCGAGCATTCATTTGTTCACGTCGGTGGGGGTGGAAAGTGCATCTGAGGTGTGACGAGCTGACGGGTGTCTAACATTGGGGCCGTAGGGGACCGTTCGGAGCTCATTTTTCTTAGTTTTTTCAACGTTAGGGTTGCGATAGGCTCCGAAGCTGCCGATGTCCACCAAAAAATCAGACATGGTTTTAATCGTGGACACTGCCTTTAAGCTTTTCCTTGCTCCATCTTTTGAAGGCAGTGTTCAAAAGATGGAGCAAGGAAAAGCTAAAAAAAAGATTTAAAAAACCGTATTCCTGTTTTTGATGGTTATGGGTAGCCAAGTCTACGAAGCATAGGCTAATAGGGAAAAATTCCCCAAAAACCTAAAATACCGGAGAAAGAACTGTTTGAGGAAATCTCCAAGATGGTTCAATTCACACGACAGATTTTTACGGGATTAGGAGTATTCAAAAATTTGACTGTTCCTGTGGTGAAACGAACGGAGGAAAACTGTTATATTACGTGGGTGGGGCTATCCAATGGGTCTTGTTTTCATCCACTTTCTGGCTGTTTTCCGTCGTACTTCAATCCTTACTCTTCTCAGAGGGACCCAAAGCTTACCTTTCTACGGAAAAATGGGCAACTTTCCCATCGGGAACACTGCCTTTAATGGTCCATGAGGCTCGTGACAGAGTATGCTACAGGTAGTCCCAAGAAACATGCGAAACTGCGGTAGAAAACGTCTTCTTCTAGTTATTCCAGCCATTCTTGTGAATCACTATGTACCTATCGTCCATGTTACTAAAACGTTCGCCGTTGTCTACAGGACACGGATGAAATGTTACCTCACGCACTGCTCCCTATGGACATTCAGAAAGGGCAGGGATAGTCCCTTGAGAACCGCCCGTCGCCCCCCTACATGGGGCCATAGACAGCCTATCCAAGGAAACGCTTGTGATGTATACATCCCCCGAGGAAGGTCTCCATCATCGATTCCGCTATCACATCCTATCAAAATCCCACAGACTTGACAGTACCATATCAGTAAAGCATCAGCAGCCTTATTACGTCATCCCTTAAACGGTGGTATGCCTCCTTTCGGAACTTGATAATGAGGCTCGATTTCACTGGTTTAGGTTCGAATTTTCATTCTTAACGATTCAAAAACAACGTTCCGTAGGAGTGCCCATCGACCTAAACAGCCGTAGACATCTCGAGTTTCCGTCCTGTGGACAACAGCTCGCTCTGCATCGAACCTTAGCACTCGGCGGGATTGCTGGTCGATGGGCTGTTTAACAGCCGGTCGCCCCCTGCTCAACAGAACACAGGGACGGCCCCGCGTAGAGCTACTTGTTTGCCAGCGGTGACTCATTCTGGGCGGTATGACGTCCTGTAGGGAACGGCAAGTGTCTGAGTTATAACCATCGTCCACGGATCCTTCGAGACTGCCGTGTCAATTTCTAAGAGACGAGAAATAGCCACGAAATAGCCGAGAAATACAGCTTTTGCAGAACTCGGCGCATTTCAGAGGCATGATTCAGACTTCAACACCTCTTTCGGTTCAATCACCAAAACATGAGGTACTTGCACCTCGTTCAGACTCTGGAGGCCTCGCTCAAACGCTGGCGGTCCTGATGGTGGCTCGGCGAGCGGCGACCGTCGCGTCTTGGTAACTTTCTCGGCTACTTCTTGTTCATTCCGTGAAAAGCCGAGAAATAGCCGCGAAGTAGCCTAGTCGAAACTGTTTTCGTGCTATTGCCGTCCTCTTCCAGCCAAGAACAGTTAAAGGCAGTGGTCACGATGAAAAAGCTGCCCGTTTTTTGGCTAAAACGTAAGCTTTGGGTTTCTCTTAGAAGATTAGGAACGGAAAATCGACGAAAAACGGTCGAATAATGGGTGAAAATCTCGTGGGCCAGCCAACCCATTGGGCCACCCCGCTCACGTTCTATAACAGTTATCCTGCGTTCGCTTTACCGTAGGAAAAGGTACCGAATTTTCGAATATTCTTCATCACGAAAGGTTTTAACATTCCAGCATGTTCATTGGCCCCTCTTATTTTCAAAGAATTGTTGTTACAGGAAACAGAAAGCAAAGCCTCTTACCAAAGAATTTTGAAGCGCGAACCCATTTCTCCGATGTCAGGTTCAATGCGTTGTCCGCAGTCTCCCTGCGGACAAAGCATCGAACCTGACACACAAACAGGCATAATTAAATTCTTCAGTGATTTCTTTAAACAGTTTTGCTCCGCTATTTGAGAGTTCTATTGGGACTTTTCCCTATTAACCTCTTTCTAATGGACTTACCTACCCAAAAACATCGAAAACTATAATACGGTTTTTTATCGTGAGCACTGCTTTTAAGGCCTTCTTGCTACCTCTCTTCCGTGCAAGAGATATCCATTTCTCATCCCGGTTTTCCGCCAAATAGGCCGATGTTTGCTCATACCGGCCTGTTGAGACGGAAGCTCTGTTCCGTGCTCTTTTCGCTGTTGAAGTGGTCTACTTTCTAAGACAAGAGATTCTCAAATCATTCGTTTCCTGCTTACGTAACATTAAAAGCTTGTCCGCCATTATTTCCTGTATTCAAAAATTTACCGAAGACGCGAACTTCATAATCATTCAAGGAAACTACGTTTGTAAACTTGTATTCTCCCAATTGTATGTATATAACTGACCAGAAGGTGGTCATTGTTGAACCTGCTCCATTCAACGAGCTCCACAGTACTACCTCCAGTCCGTTACCCAACACAAGACTGCTTATTTCTTTGCGACTGCAATCACATCCCACGCTTCCAGCTTACGAGTCCGGTCCCTCCTCTTCTGTTAAGGCTCTTCTTTTGGGATCTTTCTGTAAGAAACCAGTTTGATAGCAAAACAGCGACGACATTCCGCCAACTGTTGATTGACTTTAAAAAAAGAAACGTACTATACTTCCGCTAATCTGAAGAGTGCTTATGAACTGACAGAATATCATGCATAAAGCCCTCCTGTTCAACTGACGGTTGGTGGTTCCGTTTCGAGTATTCGTGTGCTACGTTTCCATCTTTCTTTTTCTAACAGAAAAATTCCAAATTATCTCTACCACAAGTATAAACCCTTTAGTGGCAATTATTCACAGTTAATATGTGAAATACAGTTAATAAATTACACTACAACGTATGTGAAGTTCATGTGTATAGAATATATAACAAGCACGGATAATGAAAGAATTGCCATATTCTAATTATATTCGACCCTATATTCAAAATACTAGAAGTAAGTAAATCAAGGAAAGGAAAGGTATGAAGGAGAAGTTGACAAAGTTCGTTTCGCCCCTGGCCTCAGACGAACTTTATCAAACAGCTCTGCCGGGGCTCCTCAGTGAGGAACAGAACTGTCGATGAAAAAGAAGTATGAATACGAAAGCATGAGCCGAGCAGAGTGAAGTAGTGTTAGAAACGTTAGAAAGAGGTTAGAGGGCAAGAAGCTATAGAATACTATCAATATCAGAATGAAGTCCATATGTTCACAAGTCCTTATTTTGGACAGTACCGAATACAGACCTATCAACAGTGAAGACTTAGTATGTTATGCTTTTTACCAATTGTATTATACTTTTCTTTTCATCTCTTAGGTTAAACTTATATGTTATCATTTTTTGTTTATAGATGCATTTTATCATATTTACTTCTACGAATTCTGGTGTATATAGGTTTCCAATCAAAACTGTTTTCATTTCTTTGAGTTTTTCCATGAAGGAATCTAAATTTGAAGAGATATTAGCTAATCTCAAGGTCTCCGTATAAATTGTAGATGCTTTGACTTTTATAGAGATATCAGAATGAGCATGAGGAAGTCTTTTAACTCTGAAATTAAAATCATCTGTCTTATTATACAACTTTGTGCGTATTTTATTATTAATTATTTCTATACTAATGTCTAAGTAATTGCATTTATAGGGATTACTGTGCGTCTTTGAGCTCCAATACATTCTTGTATATTAGTGAAATTTGGTTATCCACAAATGTTTCATCTTTATTATGGATTATGAGCAAGTCATCCATATATCTAAAAGGTTTGAAAAGTACGTTATTTTCAATTTTCGCGCTTATAGAGTACCTATACTCCAACATGGAAACTGTTATATCGGCTAACAATGGGCTGAAGTTACCTCCTGAGGAACTCCTTTCATCTGTTGAAGCACTAGTTCTCCGAAACGACAGTAACTGTTGCGTAAAAGATAGTCAACGTGATATATCAAGTCTGTGATGGTATAATATCTGTAACCGCCTTTATCTAGCTCAGAATCTCGATAAAATACTCTGTATCCATTGGTAACTATCCATTTTTTATTAGCATTTTTGAAGCAAATTTTCAAAAATTCTTTCATGTTATACAGAATAAAGCTGTGTGGGAGGTTAGTGAACATGTCAGTAAAATCAGCAGAATAAACTTGAACCCCATTGGTACTCAATCTACATAATTCAGCTGCTATGTTAATGTTTGAGATAGACCAATAGGTCTTGAGTCCTCCCTTCCTTTGGTAACTCACATTGGTATAATTAATAAAATGTGTCTTAAGAAACGTGAAAATTTTTTGCAATTCTACTGCTAATGGTTTCATGCTGCTGTTTCTTGTCCGTGAGAGCTGTAGAAATTCGCTTCATCCTTTCTGATGTTTCCCAGCACAGACAGTAATTCATATCCATAACAAAAAAACTACGAAGAAAAATCTAAGTCACAGAAACACTAAAGCAACCAATTTGCTTCGTGCTGTAACGGCCTTCTCCTACAACATGCGACTACATCCAAATACCCCACCCAAACCAACACCTTAAAAGCAGTGATCACGACAAAAAACCGTGATCAAGTTTCCCATGTTTTTGTGTAGGTAAGTCCACTAAGTAGAGGTTAATAAGGTAAAGTTCCCTCAGAACACTCAAATATCGGAGAAAAACTGTTTGAAAAAAATCTCTGGAAAAATTCAATTATGCCTGTTGAGACTGCAGACAATCGTCATACCTGACGTCTGAAATGGTTTGTCCCGCTTCAAAATTCTTTGGTAAATGACAATGATTTTTGTTCATTGTACCAAAAACTTATAAAAATAAGATGGACTAATGCACATGCTGCTACGATAGAACCATTCGCGATGAAGAATATTCAAAAATCTGGTGCCTGTCCCTGTGGTAGAACGAACGCAGGACAACTGTTATATGAAGTGGGCGTGGTGATCCAATGGATTGGCCGAGATTTTTACCCACTTCCTGGCCGTTTTTTGTCATTCTTTCTTTCTTAGACTTCTTAGAGGGACCCCAAGTTCACGTTTTTCCAAAGAAAAGCGGGCAACTTCAATGTTCGTCTAGTGATGGGGTGGGGTTGAAGGGGATATAACGGAAGGAGGGTTTCTAAGAGTCAAAAGAAGTGTAGTCCGGAAAAGTTGCGAAACTTTCCAGAAATGAAATTCACGCTTCCTAAGGCGATGCTAACTAAGGTTAATTTTCTGGACAGAGCCTTCTCTGAGCTTTCTTCAAGTGGCTTTCCACTTCTACTCAAGTTGGTTTATTCGTAAGCCCAGAAACAGCCGTTGCGCCCCCTCCTTCTCGGACTTTGAGTTCAACCCACTGTCATCCTGGAGATGATTATCCTCTCTTGACCTTCATTCTTGCGATGCGCACAGATTCACCAATTCATAAAGTCGGTGATACCTTAATACGGCAGGTACCCTCCTGTATGGAACTGCATGCCGCAGCGAAAAATGCAAAAACCGCTCGCGTGATCCGTCATAACTGTCTGAGGATCCTCGAAACCGCGACGCAACACGCTTTCGCAATCAGCGTGCGCTTTGCGAACTGAACGTGATTGCGTAGATGAACTGTATAGTCTGCACTTATCACACTGGTTATTCGCGTTCCCAATTGTGGGTTAGCGTAAACTCGGTGCACGCGTGTTAAAACATATCTGCAGAGAGTTTGAGCCATCGCTTGATATTGAACGCAAAGTAGCAGTGCGATTCTTGCCGACAGTACACTCGTTTTTCTAAGCGAAGTTGACATGATGCAACTACGGGCATGTCCGCTCTATGTACCTTTCTCAAGTCCGCAGTATCTTTCCGGAAACTGTGTACATACAACCTCTTTCAGGGTGAATCAGGTCAGTCCCATCTCTCCGCCGCGGTCCGTAGTGGACTGACTTTTCTTGAGAGTATGTACCCTCTGTTTCGGAGCGAAATTCGACAAACGCTAAGGAACAAAAGGAATGTGCTCCTAAGCAGAAGGTGCGTTCTCACTCTTCTAAAACAGAAATCATATTCTCTCTGAAAAAGAAAGAGCAGTTTGATTTTTTTCGGTTCTTGCGAAATATTTGCAATCGCAGTCAGTCCGGGATCATCCTCCCCGTCGCGGCGATCCGATCGCACCGATGGAAATTGCACTGCAACCCGAATAGGATATGGCCTCGTTGCGTCGCTCTGCAAGGAATCAAGAAGGGTGCACACTTTTACAGCTGCGCGGCGCGACGGCATGGTATTTTGAGATTTGGTCATATTGCGTCTTTTTTTTTGAAAAAAATAATCTCTGCGGTAATTTTTTCATGCATACTTTAAGTTGAGGTCTCAAAAGGATAAAAAAACCTCAACTGTACTTTCAGCGGCACTGCTTTGCTTCCTTCGAGTACTTGAACAGAGTTTGGACCGTACTTTTGGAACGTGCTCGCATGTTAACGTCTTGAATGATACCCTCACGAAATTTAGTATGCACACCGACCGCCTTTTTTTTCAAATCTTAAATGGTCCATCAATGATTATAATTCATCTACATAATGTATAGTTACAAATATTCAAGATAAGTGAATATGTATTAGAAAAATCAATTACGCGATGGCATGCGACGCTGGCCGGCATGGTTGTTAGACCGTTCGAAACTTTTTCATTCAATTGGCATGTTTTTGTCTCAAACCAGGAGAACTATTCAACAGATCAGTTCTGAAGATCTTCTGGCAACGTAATTTTGGCATGTGACGGGCCGAAACGATGGCGTCACGGAGCGGCTCAGCCAGCCAATTTTGGTATTAGGCGGGGATCAGTGTGGCACAGGTTTCGGGGCCAAAGAGCAGGTTTTTCACAAGAGGGAGGGCCAGAGCTATGTAAGTCGCCTTTCACGGCCGCGGCTCAGCCTCTCGTCCTGTTTCTGTGTTCTGTTTTCGGAGGTTCAAGACATGACAGGAGAGCCTATTGTATTCTCTCCGGTCTTTCATCCGCGGCGATGTTTTTTTCCTAGTTTTTGCCTGTGTTTGCCGTTGAGATTAGTCTCATGCGGCCGGACTCGATCTCATCATCTTCAGTGGCTACCAACTCACCCTAAACTTTTCTGTGTTAAGCTTGTGACTCAAAAATCCTGACTTAGGGACATTTTGAATCAGTATTGGAAGCACCCGGAGAGAAAAGTGAAAAAACGCAAGAAGGAAGTTGCTTTCGTGAATTGGGATTAGAGACCGTACGAGTTCCGCTTCAGATAGTGAAATTCGGACGGGTTTACTTGGTAACCGAATCACCTGGTTGCTTGCACTTTCCCTGTGCTTTCCGGTGTGTTAGCGGTCTCAATTACCAATTTTGAATCTCGAATTCCAGTGCATACGAACAATTGAAAAAATCTGTACAAATGTTTAAATTATGCGCGGCAGGCGAATAGTTACCGGCCATTCCTGCATTCTTAGATGCACACTTTAGAGAACGATTTTGGTGCCTAAAAAGATCTCCATAACTATACAGCATTCAAAAATCTCAAAAATAGTTACAATTCCGAAAGCAAACGGTTGGGAGCGGAATATCCAGCAAGCCGGCCTCGTACGCGGCGTTATCCAACCTCGTAGCGATCGAAGTATGCGTGGCCGTGTTGCTTAGCCCTTTGCTATCGGATTCCTCCACTGCATTTCAAACTCGTCTGAATTAGGGAGGGGCAAGCTTTCTAGGAGGGTCGGGCTTGTCGTCTTCTCATAATCAGTTGTTTTTCAGATTCCTGGCCGAAACATTTCCTTCCAGGGTCTGCCAGTGTCGTGTTTCACGCTAAAAACTGCACATTGTTCTCATCTATAGACAACGATCAGACTAGACATGGGATCAAATCGAATCGTTATTGAAATAATAACAGAACACTATAGATGTTTGATGATGTTGAACTCGACACGAGGTTGATACAGTTCTTTATGGCTAACGTTTCGGAGTAACCTCCTTCTTCACAGCCTGAAAAGATCAAATAAGAAGTGTGTCTACCCGGCGGGGAAACATCGCGGCCACTGCATGTCAGGATCAAAGAACACTTGGACGGTAAGGAGAGGAAGCGGGAAGCCACAGTGCTTGGGGCGCATCGGGTCACTACCCATAATGGGGACAACTTTGACATCAAGGTCGAGATAATAGCCCGAGAAACTGACACCGCAGCGCGAAAAACCCTAGAGGCATTTTTTCATACAGGCTTATGACCCGCAAATTAACCGGAAGGGAGAAGGTCTGTATATAACCCGGGAGCTCAGGCCATACGTAAGACTCGCCTTCTAACATCTCAAGTGGTGGTCTACAGCGTTTCCTTCATCGACGCTTCATGCTGCTCTGATCTATAGCGAGTTCTTGGCTAGGTGCGGTACTTTTCTTTGGTTTTCTCTCTAACCTACGTGACAGAAAGTAGGTTTTCGATTTCAAGTGGGGATTAGGAAACGTTTGGCCGGGTAGACACATTTCTTATTTGATCTTTTCAGGCTCTGAAGAAGGAGGTTACTCCGAAACGTTAGCCATAAAGAACTGAATCAACCTCGTGTCGAGTTCAACATCATCAAATATCTATAGTATTATCATGCCGAGGTTTATGGAGAGTCGCACATGGAGAATAATAGAACAATTCGGATAAATCGAATATTCTGGTACTCGAGTACTCAATTCCTTTGGAAATTTTGATTGATGTTTTTTTGTAAATGGGATTCTAACCGGAGCTACGACTTTTGCTTTTTTCGATAATGTGATTCGATCAGAAAATCAAGTTTTGCAGTGTTTCGAATACCCGATTCGTTAAGAATTTCCAAGTATTCAAGTTTTCGAATATACGGTCTGATAGAAAAACTTGAGTGTTTGATTCTTCGAATACTCGCCTTATTCGGAAAACTGCGATTCGTCCAATATTGGGTCACGACAATTCAGCACTGAAACAAAAGTAAAATACATTTATGCATTATTCGAATTTATTCGAAAACCCGATTTTATTAGAACAATTGATTAAGTTCTCCCTATATTCATTTGAATCGAATACGTTTTTGAACTTATTCATTCATTTGAAAAAAAAAATCGAGAGGTCTTAATCAGATTCATTCATTCGGAAAAATTTTAAACGCTTTCATCGAAAATTCGTTTCAATCGGGAAATTCGAAACTGCTTCATGCGAATTCATTCATCCGGTAGTTTTGAAGAGGTGTGTTAGAAATCAAAGAGGTTATCCGAATTATTCATTCATTCGAGGTGCTTTTAAAATACGACATTCAAGTTATTCATTCATTTGAAATCTGGCATCGAACGGGGCCAGATAGCCGACCCAGAACGAGTCTCTTCCTATCAATGTAAGCTAATTTTCAATTGAATTTAGCTTTGAAGAACTACATAGAGGGGGAAAATGCAGGAAATGTTTCTTATGGAAGGATGTCTTGTTTCATAGACGCCTTATTCTTCGAAAGAACTTTGATACGACAAATGGGTAATCGGCGAAAGATGTACTCATTCCTTCCTCATCGAACTTCGCTCTGCAGTTGCGGACAACCGCTTTAGCCGCACGCACCGTAAGTGTAGTGTAACCACGGGTACTGGTGCTAGGACCAGGAGGTATCGGCACGATTACCTTCAAGTTGCGCTCTGATACAGCGGTCGTCTGCAGCAGGAATTTCGCTGCGATAAGGGCAGTACGACCACGTCTCAAATAAATGACGAGAATTCCCACGAAATTGCCGCACCGATCACACAGATATTCCTGAAATTCAAGTAGTCCTTCAGGTTTTGCATCCAGTCAGGCTATCATAGCCATGTTATTACATCAAAACCATTTCCCGACTCAGCGATGTGATCCCGTGCGAGTAGACGAGGGGGTTTCGCGCACTGCCTCCGACCGAATCCCTCCCCTACCACCTGCTGCTACCTCAAACAGCCTCGACGTCGTCTTTTGTTCGATGCTAAATACGCATCGCCATATTCAGATCGTATATCTCAGTCAGGTTGCCGGTCTGAATGACGGCCAGTTGCTCGCGCCCATTCATTGCAATGATCGAATGTGAAAGCTCCAACCAAGTACACAACTCGTCCTCGCCTTCGCCTTCCTTGAGAACGAAGTGAAAAACCTACCGCCGATTCATGCACCTTCTGTTCATACAATTCTGCCTCTTACTGAAGGTGAGGGCAGTTTTCTCGTGCTCTGGTTGTTCTCCGCTTTCTAATGTTTCATATATATCTAAGCCATTTTTACAACATTCAAAATTGTTTTCTCTCCAAACCTTTTGATTAGTGTGTTTCCTTCTTAATTTGGCCTTGTGGTTGTTCTAATTGTTGAATTAATTTTTTTTTCGGTCGAACCCATTATTAATTCTGTCTCCTTCCTCCCTCTCCTCATGAACTACGCGTCATATCCGCAAAAAAGCACGTCATAACTACGCAGATTGTTTCGTCCTACTTTCTCAGCTCATTCATGACCTCTTCTAACTGTGAGACTACTAAGAATTCTGTTTTTCAATTGGAATTCCTCATTTGACTTTACAGTAGTCTACTAGCCCACGATTTCCATTTGGAGGTATTATTTGGATGTCGAAAAAAGGTCTACATTCCAATTTCCATGCTTTCAAGTCAAGTATGAAGAATTCTCCAAAAAAAATTACAAAAAATAAGCATAAGGTGAAAGAAGATGGTCTTCATTACATCAATTTTTTTTCTTTATTTTGTAATGCATGGCTATTAGCTCATTTATGTAGTATCGTACTATTTGCAGTTTTTTGTCATCTTGTAATTTTTGATTGCAGCAACATTGGTTTTTTCACGGTCCATCTAAAGTCTGTCCGAATGAGACTGTCCGCCGACGCGGTCAGGGTGCATGTCAAGCGGCAGTCGCGAAGGCATTTTTCGGGCGAGCCTTCCCGCAGCTGCAAACAGCTGACTGGGATCAGCTATTTGCTACCTTTTCTACTATTTGTCTAATGTTCTTGCTAATCGATTTGCGGGTGCAAACAATGCCTCTCAGACGGCCGCCCGACACGCACGCCGCCCACGTGGGCGGACAGTCCCAATCGGACAGACCGTACTCTTTACCTGTGGGCTTCATTTGTATTACACAACTTTCCCCAAGGAGACTCTTCCGTAACCTGATAATTATTCAACTTATATTCGAATTATTTGCACATTAAAGGCAGCGTTCACGATGATCATCTTCGATGACTTTCCACAGCAAAATGATGGGCGAGAAGGATGCCAGGCTCCCAGTGCCAAACGAACGGTAGAAAACGAGTCAGGAGTGGCAAAATAACGGCTGCAAACTAGCATTTCGGAGTCCCAGCACCGCCCCGTGCTACATTTCCGCCCCCTCAGATTACAGGAATGATCAAGTGAAGGAAGTGCTGATAAGTGAGCTGATCGCTTCATTGCACTGATAGGTATCATCCTTCTAGCGGTCAATTCCTCCACGATCAAAAATCAACGTTAACAAAGGAAGGACCTATTTTAGCCTTGAAACGTCGCTTTCGCGTTCTTTTCGAGCATGCCTTGCTATTTACCGCATCAGACCCTCCTCAAACCCTGAAAACATTGAGAGTGAAATCTATTGTGAACCCTGCCTTTAAAGTGTTCACGATAAGAACCGTTTTTCTGCTTTACCGCCTCTCTTGAAGACGGTCCCATGCTGATTCCAACGATGTTTTTGGAATCGTACAAGACCTTTTAGAAACTGAATTATGTTCCCTCAAAAAATGAGCTAGTGAAGCATGGTGGACCAGTTGTCCGAGGCTTGTAACTTCCGTCTTTTGCAGCCGATGTATGCGAGCTGACCTGAGTAAAGAGAAAAGTTGGGATTAAAAGGAAGAACGGGGCTATTGATCGGAAACCATCGCTCATCTCACAATCTCGAGCATTCATTTGTTCACGTCGGTGGGCGTGGAAAGTGCATATGGGGTGTGAAGAGCTGACGGGTTTCGAACTTTGAGGCCGAGGTGGACCGTTCCGAGCTCATTTTTCTTAGTTTTTTCAACGTTAGGGTTGCGCTAAGCCCCGCAGCTGCCGATCTCCACCAAAAAAACAGGCATAGTTTTATCGTGGACACTGCCTTTAAATAACGCTTGAAGGCAGCGTTCACGATATTCACTGTCGTAAAGTTTCTTTAGTGAAGTCATAGGGGGGAGGAACCTGAGGTCCCAGTTCAAAAAAAAACGGCATCAAGCGAGTGTGGAATGAATGAAAAATGGCTACAAGCAAGACTACAGTGCGTTCAGAAATGATAGACTCACCCTTGAAAATCAAGGTTTTCAAAGTGCTTTACAGTTTAGCGATCCATACTGTTTACCATTGGATTCAACATTGCAAAAAACCTGTGCTTAATCAATCTTTTGAATACTCCACGATTTTGAACAATTTAAAGGTAAATTTTCGGTTTTTTCACCGCTCAGAGAAGATAGGCTCACCCTGCGAAAACAAATATTTATTGAACAAAACGTGAACAAACAATAAAATCTAGTATGATATAGGTCCACCACCGTTAGCAATGACCTCGAAAATTCTCTTAGGCATATAAAGTATCAAATTTGATATGACATTCTTATCAAGGTTGGTCCAGGCTTCGAGAACAGCAGCTTTAAGCTCATCTACAGTGCCATACTGCTTGTTGTTCGCATAAACCTGCCGCACAATTATGCCCCAGATATTCTCTGAGGGGTTGCAATCAGGGCTTCATGCAGGCCATTCCATCACATGAATTCGCTGCTGTTCCAACTAGGATTTTGTAGACCTCGACACATGTACTGCAGCGTTATCCTGCTGGAAAGTGAAGCGCTGACGTCATATTCCAGAAAAGAATGGCAGTAGATGTGTTCTCAGAGTTTCCTTTTATTCCTCCGAGTTCATCCGACAGGAAGTGAAGGCCATCTTCAGAACACCTTCGCTGCAAAATGTTCCCCAACACATAAGCGAGCCACCACCAAAATTCCTCCTGCTAAAGATCAACGGATCCTTGCGGAGATCCCTTCAGTAGTACCGAGCTACATCAGGACCATCAAGATTAAATTTTTTCTCGTCGGAGAAAATAACCTGAACAATTTTAAGCTCATTTTTTAAGTTTTCTTGGCTTATGGGAGATCGCCTTACCTTTGTCCAGTCGGTTGCCATGTTCTTTCTTGCAAATTCCAGTCGAGCTTCTTTATAGTTGGCGGACATTGACGTGGCCTTCTTCATAACTTGGGGGACGATGTTTTCATTGCCGTTCAAGGTGTTCCAGACAGTTGTTTTAGAAACATCAAGCGATAATTCAGACCTGACTTTATTCAGCGACAGCGTGCTGTTGGAACATAGGCAAATGATTCTTCGGGCGTCCTGACTGGTGACCTTCTTAGGGCGTCCGGTAGACTTCGCCTTTCCATAAGAAGCCGGGTCTCTAAGAAACTGCCCAACACAGTGTTGCGAACGTCCGATTTGGGCCGCTATTCTTCGCTGACTCAGTCCAATGGAGGCGAGGGCACGAATCTGGGCTGGTTCAGAAGTAGTAAGAGCAGTACCACGTCCCATACTAGCTACAACTATGTACGATGTACCCTCGTCAATGATATAAAATGGACTTGTAACGAGAAATTTTTTGAATTGAGAAATGTGATTTTTACAGGGTGAGCCTATCATTTCTGAACGGTTAAAAATGCGAAAATTTATCTTAAAATTGTTAAAAATCGTGAAGTACTCATAAGATTGAGTATGCACAAGTTTTTCGCACTGCTGAATTCAATAGTGAACAGTATGGATCGCCAAACTGTGAAGCGTTTTGAAAAGCTCGGTTTTCAAGGGTGAGTCTATCATTTCTAAAAGCACTGGATTGATTCCCCCGGAACGCCTCCCTCACCAAAAAAGTCCATTCGATGTTAACGAATGAAAACTCGAGGTTGTGGTAGCAAATTATATTCAAAAGAAATCAGTACTATCAGGTGAGCGAAACCTCTCGATTGTGTTGATTCCATGGTCAGAAGTCAGCGGAAGCAAGCATGACCCTTCCCTTCTAGCCCAAAAAGTTCTTCCTAGGCACGGCTGTTACTTAGGGTTCCAGAACTTCCTTATTGTTTGGTAAATTCGGAAGTAAAAATATCGTGAACACTTCCTTCGCGTGTGAAAACGCCCACACTAATGCAAATACTTTGTGATTAGTTGTCGGATCAGTAATTCCTTAGGCCCCAGTTGTACAGCGACGTTTCGCTGCCGCTGATTTCCACGGCAGGCCGGCTATTGGTCAGTTTCAAAATCTCACGAGTTGCAGACCTACCGCAAGAGCCAGTGGCAGCGGAAGAGCAAAGTATAACTAGGGCCTAAACCAAGCCGTGTTACAGTCTCGGATTCCTACTCTGTACCCTCGTCGTTCACATTTTTTCACAGCTCGGGACCTACGTATTATAGTTGTACACGAACGAAAAATTCGCAAAATTTTCGAAAGATTTATCGAAATTCTTTTTGTTCGTTTTCGTTCGTTCGGGAACTCGTCGAACGAATTTTTTTTTCCAATTTCGTTCGTTCAAAATTTGTCCACCGAAAATTGTTCAATTTTCTTTCGTTCGACATTTTTTTCGAAATTGTACAACTATACTACGTATGTATTTCTGAGTGGATAAAATTGTTCACTTCCACAATAGTGTATTGCAGAAAAGAAGCTATTTTCCTAAACAAGCTTCTTGATTCATTAGTGAAACTTTCAAAACTTTTGAATAATTGATAGATTCAAACTCTTTGGTATTGGCCCCAGTAGATTACTTGGTAGTCAGTCTGTAGTGAAGGGCGTCAAAATATGCAGACTTACCGTCGAAACCAGTTGCAGGCGAGGTTTATTTTCTCTTAGTCTACTATCGAGACCATTTCGGCACTTCCATTCTGACAACAGATTATAGTATGAACACCTGTATGTGTGTGCATATGTTTCCCAATGTTGTTTACATGATAGCAATTGATAAGTAGGGATTTTATTTTGCTGGGTGATCGGCTCCTGTCGGAGCCTAATAGTTTTGTGTATTTTTCTGATACCTCGAGGGATCGTTAGCTCTGGGGCATTTCGAGTAAGCTCTTTATTCGAACTATCACAATAAGGAGCGGTCGATTTTTCGTGGGAACATCCTTATCACCAGTCACTCTTCACCAAGGTCCACCGCTTTGCTGCCCGTGATAACCGTAATCGAGAGCTCACTATAGATTCCTCAGAGATTATATCATTGGAGTGTAAGGCCACAAACGTCAAAAACATCAAAATGTTGTTGGCTGTTGCGCGTAGATTTTCGTGTGCACCGTTGCGATTCGATTGAGAAACTCAATTTCTTCTAGTATTCGTTCTTTTATAGTCATCAGGTTTCGAAACTTTCCTACTATTGCGATAAAATGTTGAATATACATCTGAGCATTGGGCAGTTTTGAAATGTCAGCACAGCTCCATCCACCCTGAAGTGGATTTTGAGGAAGGAACGATTGGCCGGCAAGTCCTGCAGTGTCCACTTTCTCTTTTTGCGTACTTTTCTTTTTTTGCTTCCATCGCCTTTAATACATACTTTTCGCAGCTTGTTGAAACCTTGAGTACGATATTTAGTGAGAAGTTCCTCCTTATGTACTCCAAAATGAAATCTAGCAGAAATGAGTGAACCTTGGGCACTGATTCGAGACGAGTCGTGTGGTATGTCAATCATCGCAATATGCGACGGAGACTCAAGGTCTTTTCCTAGCCAGTAATTTCGGTCAATTTTCAAGATCCTGCCAACAATTCTTCTCTTTAAGTGCGTATTTCTCCTCCACAGTAAGGATAACCCAGTGTTGTTAATGTATATGACCGGTTTCTGATGCGGTCAGCCAGGCAATCAGTAATTTTCGTGGTTTCGCAGCTCTTATGCATGTCAGCATAATGAAACAAAGCCCTCAGATTCTCTTGAGTGAGGTTTTGTTCATTTTTCTTAGTTTTTCGGTCCACGTTTAGTAAACATAATAGATTTATCAACAAAAGGCAAGTCATTCCCAGCAGGGCTGTGCGTTATAACGTTAACGTTTTAACGCATTAACGGGTTAACGCGGTTTATTTTGGAGAATTATCGATTAACGCTTAACGAAAAAAGTCTTAAAATCACGTTAATTTGAGTTCGTTAATTGCAGTGGAAATATGGCACTGATTGATCTGGTTTAATGGCAGATTTAGAAACTGGGGCCGTGCACATCGCTTCGGATCGCGGCGCGGTCAATTTTCGGTTGCTGTGAAATATATCGCTGACCTCAATGTGTCCTATTCCATTGTCTATCTATTCTAGTTATTTCTTCCCAATGTCGAAGAATTCGATCTCGTGTTCCAAAAAGTGAATGTGAGGCCTGATCTCCCTTTCTACGGTTGAGTCAGCTATCAAATGAGGGTTGGGAGTGGAAAGGCCACACACTTTCTAGCAAGCGGCACACACTCTGTATAGAGCTCCACAAGGAGCGCTACTCAGTTTCTACTACGCGTCGCACGTCCTACATAAAGCGCTACTGACTTTCTAGGACGCGACGCACGCCTATTTTTTACAACGTCCTGCTGACGCCATCTGAGCGCTTATCCACTTTTCACGACGTTCCGACGTCGTCATCTGAAGCCCTACCCACTTTCCATGACATCATCTGAAGGCCTACCCATTTTCCACGAAGTCCTGACCGTATCATTCCACGACGTCATAATGAGGTCATATGGAGCCCCACCCACCTTTCACGGCGTCCTGACGACGTCATCTGGATCCCTAACTATTTTCCACGAGGCAGTGCCTACGGCTTCTGGGGCCCTTCTGTTTTCCACGACGTCCTGCTGACGTCATTAGAAGGTGTGTGTTATTTTTCTGGGACCTCTGGTGATTGATTTTCGTTGTGGTCAAGTAATGGTTTGAAAATTTTTAACGAAGTGCAAAATTAACGTGTTAACGCATTAACTGGTTATCGCTTTTTTTTTCTCGAAAATTAACGATTAACGCTTAACGAAAAAAATATTTTTCATTAACGCACACCCCTGATTCCCAATACACAAGTGGCCATCGCTGGTTCCTCGTTTCTGTAATTGTTGTACGAACGTTCGTAGGGAGGACATTCTCTAAAACCTCCATTTGGGAACCTATCCGAACCCAATGTGGGATAAACGACTGAACTTGAAATTCCGGTTAAGAATCAATTTTTATGCAGGTAATCGGCATTGCATCGATTTATTCCTCCACAAATTAGTCCAAGTTTTTTTAGTCCCTGAGCTTGATAAGAGCAGATTAGGGATTCTTTTACCATGAGAGCATTTACTGCTATCCATGTCACATCGGAAATTGGCCCTTCAATTTGGGTGGTTCCAAGCGTCCAGCGAGCAACATATAAAACTGCTGCTATTCAATGAAAAAAGGGGAGAAATGGCCAAAGTGAACAACTAAGGCGTCTTTCGACCACAACTCGCCTCAAAGTGATTCATTTTCAGTTCTGAAAAGACCAAAGTGTTTATTGTGCCGTAATCTATCCAACTACATGAAATAATTTGGGAATTCCTCAATGGATACTCCTTTTCAAGATGGAGTTAGTTATGAATTTGATGATGACATCATCACAGAATCACGAGCCTGTTCGACCCAAAACGACGTTAAGCGAACTCAAGCATTCTCAAAATTAAAATATACTTGGCCTTGGAAAATGAAGTTTTTCCTGAATTTTGCGAAACATTTTCACATGATTCATTGGATCGCGACATGGTATCGCGGTTTCTTCCCCTCGTAAGCGTCTTGCCCAAAAGCGTTGAAAACACGTGAACGCTCTTGGGTAAGAGGCCCACGAGGGGAAAAAGCCAATGATCCGTTCGGAGCCTTCAAACGAGGGAAGTGCTAACTCTGCACAAGGCAAGGAGAGTTCAATGAATGCAAAGGAAGCAGCAAGGGCTATAGAGGAAACGCAAATGCTTTCCAATTTTTTCAATCCGTTGTGTCTTCTGTAGCGAAAGAAAACCTCAGAACAGTCCCCGAACGGATCTACAACGTATTAGGAGAGGGAGAGGAGCGCAAGGACAAGACATTTGACCGATCAGAACCCTTGAAGAGATAATCCATATACGCGAAGTTTTTACAACACTCAAAGGGGAGCGACTTACACTAGTTTCCAATGTCATCGTCTGGTCAAGGACTGAAAATGAGCGGGTAACTGCGGAGGAGATCACCAGATAGGTTTTTTCGGATTGACCTGTATTTATTAATAAATATCATGTGTCCGAATATATGCCTCACTCCACACCTCACCAGCGTTCTGCAAAATCCAAAGGCCTACTATGAATTGAAATATATATCAGCTGTTAGCTATGGAAGACGTAGGATTTTTTTCTTCTCTCAAGATTTTCTAGTACTGGTAACTTGGATGGCTTCCTCAGGCAATTCACCGCCCCGAGCCGCACTGGATAGGAACACGAGACGCCAGACAGGGCGGCTCGGGGCGCCGAATTTGCCGATCTCCGGGCCACAGCTGTTGCCGAACGGGCGCCCGCAGTTCGGCTCGATCTCGTATCCTGTTGCTATAGCAACTCCAGTTTATAGTCCTAGAAATATCACAAACCGCAGCAGCTCTTCCGTACAGGACCGTTCTTCTCTCGTTTCACTTCTTACTCCTTACCATTGGTTCGCCTAACATTATACCCCGAGTATAAGGGCAAATATGGGTACAAGCTTCCGGAATTCGCAAAGCAAACCAGAAGCTTATACCCCTAAGAGCCCTATACTCGGAGTATACCCGCTGACGAGCCGACTTCTGTAGAACACACAGCTATTCCACTCGAAAAAGTAGCCTTGCCAATGTCAATATCGCGACAAAAGCTATCCAAATCGGGGTCAGGGATGTTTTTTTCGCATAAATTCCAGCTAGTGTCTTTTTTAGCCCTATTCAAGTAGTTGTACTGGTTATTTCTATAGCCTTGTCATCGTAGTACCCCGGATTAATTGAAAAACCCTCCCAAAACTCATCATTATTACTTTTTCAAATGTATTTTTCTCGAATCGCAAATATCAGTCTCCCTATCACTCAATTTAATACAACTCCAATATTAACTTCAAAGGCATCTCGTAGTTCTCGATAACTTTTTACTTGGTATAAAAACGGAAACAATCAACAAACAACATTATTAATGTGATCTTTCATTGAAATCAAATAATTGAACAGTGATTTCATGCATAAATTCAACAAAATAATACAGGCTTGAGCAGAACAAAAATAAAAATAATACAGAAAATGATCAAAACAGTGAACGCACCTAACGCTAAAAAGGCAGTGAACAGAGATCAAAGAGCAGAAACACTTGAATTCGACAGAGAGCCATTCTGTGGCCTCGGAATTCCGATTTCGAAAATATGAAACTTGTTTCGATTTCCGAGATTTTAATTATGTTCCGATTTCCGATTTCGGATTCCCGAAATTTTAATCCTGTTTCGATTTCGAAATTCAAAATTCTTACTCCGCTCATCCTTGACTGGGACTGAGAAAATGTCAAAGGTCCAGAAATGCAAGGGGAAATCTAAGGTATTAGGGCATTCTATCTGATGAGGGCCTTTCGCGTTGCTGCAGCGTGCCGAAAAGCCGAGTCTGGGAGCGGAATAACAGATTATGTTGTTTAGTCAGACAAAAATGCTCTTTGAAGACCAATTTTTAGTTGTGATACAATCGATTAAAAACCGGTCTCTAATGACAGTTCTGGATCAGCTACAAAACTCGATTTGTTGTATGGATACCGGACTAGCTTTTCTGCACTTCGCAGCAAAGCGAAGAGCCCTAATTAGAATCTCAAAAAATACTTGTGATTTTATAATTATCCTGGACTTTGACATTTTTCAAGGACACCTTCAAGTTCGGCGATCTTAGGCTTAAAGCTGCGTCCATAAAATTTTGGATGCATTTTCAGTAGCGGACTGTCAATTAAATGTAATTTGGGGAGCCTAAACTGCGCCTTGTGCCTTCAAGGCGTTAAAAACTCCACCCTCCTATTGTAGCGCTCTTCGGTTTTATTATTTTGGTAAATTTGTCTTCACCTGCCAAAAATACATTTATACCATCACCTTTTTCGCCATCAAAAAGCATTTCCCTTAACACGGAAAGATTACCAAAAATCTGTTACAATTTCAAAGTGTGTGCAGCGGGGGCAGGCAAATGGCTGCTGCTCCATCAGGATCAACTGCTCTAGATCGCCTCAGTTTAGGTTGAAATCTTACCTCAACAGAATCCCGACTGACTTTGATGTGTTCGTGTTGTGTACGTGGAAAACACCGGAAGTAGAAAACGGGTAACAAGGATACTAGAGGCAGTGAGAATAAGGTAAAAGAATACGCTGAAATAACCATACGAAATAAATAAAGGAGGATCAAGCCACAAATGATGAGGGAAAGACAAGAAGGAATGAATCAATAAACTAAGGTTGTGTTGTGTGCGTACGTGGAGGATGTAGACGTGTTCTCGCGTGTTTCGTAATCAATAAGGTGGAGAACAGCTGTGGCCCGGATAGCAACAGAATACCAACAGGAGTTGCCATTTCAACACAAACACAGGTCCAGTTCCTTTGGGAACTGCAGTTGGTCAGCTGTTGCCGATGGCGGAAGTGGGAGGAGCCAGTTCGGCTCGGGGCCTCGTATCGCCTGAGCATGTCAGATCACCAGGCAATGGTTTCTGCGGCTGAATCATTTTGGATGCTTTATCCTACCGGACTTCAACGGGAAATATGACTTAAAAGCAGGGTTCGCGATAGAAACGACCTTCGAGCTCTCTTCAAGAGAATGTAGATTTGGTCATCACAAAAAAGTAAGTAAAAAACCCGGGAATCGGAGCTAAAAACGCTCAAAAACAAGGTAAAACGGCTAATTAGGGTGTCAGCTGGCCCCTTAATTAACGAGATATTCATTAGTGCTTGCTTATGCGCCTTTTATTTTGCTGTTAAAGTAGTCAGTAGTCTCCTGAAGTGCTCAGAAATTACTTCAGAAGCAAAATAAAAGATGACAAAACATGCATTCATAGAAATCTCGATAGTTGGGGGCGGGCGCACACCAAGCAACAACTTGTTCCTGAGAGTTTTTTCTACAACTTTTCACTTACTTTCATATTTTCGGTGGCCAGATCTACCGTCTCATGAGGACAGCACATCAACCGTTTCTATCGCGAACCCTTGCCTTCAGGAACTGTTCGTTCCCATTCCGTCTCATCGTCCAGGCTCAAGCTCGTGATTGTTAAAAATTGTTCGTCAGTACAGAGGCTGACTCTCGGGGTTGGGGATTAGACAGGACCTTGAACTTTCACAGCAAAGAATAGCCAATCAAGACTCCAATGGCATGAACAAACGTTTAGTAGATCTGAGCTCCAAGGTTCAGTCTTGAAAAAACACTCTCAGGTCACAGGTCAAATGATTCACCTCACGAGTCAGATTGGGTTAAAGTCAAGATCCGGTCAAACTTCGGGTTAGGTAGATTGGACCGGCCTAGCATGATAATCATGGCCAGAATGACCGATGTTTACACAGCAGTTTTGACGACTATGTACGTGGACAATGACTATAACATTGACGCTGAACACACTTCTCTGGCACAGTGGTCGACGGAAATGGCTGGGATAGCTCAAAGAAGACCGTTTTTTACGCATTTCTCGCACATCCCTTGGGAGTACTTGTAGCGTACGCTCCGACTCAGGGGGAAACTTCGATATCAAAATTCTGCGCGGGCTCTGTCTTTAAAGAGGACCCATCACAACCGCTTTCTCTGGAGTTATCGGCGTTTATCCAATAAGGTGAATGCTCCGGCTGTCCAAGGCACGAAATTGAAAAAAAAATTAGAACAGCCCTCTCAAACTTTATCCCCATTTCACTCGAGCGCAAATCCGTTTTTCTGATAAGTAATCACGTGCAAGAGAATAAGCGCAAAATGGGTAGCAAATGAGAAATAATTCTAACTTGAGATAACTTTAAGCCTCGAAACGTACCCGGAGAAAGGAACACGGTTTGGGGAAAACGCTTCTTGAGAAAAGAAGTCTCCCATTCATCATTAGGTCTAGTGTATACTTCCCGCGACGGGCGACGCTACTTAGTGTCTGTCATCCATATCGACCGAAAATCAATATGTATGACATCCACTATCGCTTTCTCCGTAAGACGCCTGTCACTGGGCCTTACCTTTTTGGTACAGGAAATGAGGTCCCTGTAGCGTTCATCAACTTGATCGAAATGAAGTAAAGTTATATAACCTCTGGCATCTGACCTTGTCGACCGCGCTTCATGAGTGGGAAACTTGTGGAATCGTTCGGCATGCTGTTTCTCAGACAAAAACGTCACGAAATGCTAGAAACCCATGAGTTTGTGAATCTCAGCCATGCTCGAGAAAACGATTAAGGTGTTCGAAAAAGAAGTGGCCGTTGGGCGATGACTCAGGCGAGTAGTGTAAATTGGGTTCGTTTTACCAACCAAGTGTATCTGGTTTTTGGGGGATAATAGACTGATGTGCGGACGGGTAACAGAATGGAAGGTATCATGGTGATGGAGACCGGCCTGATTCCTGCTTTTCTTATGAACCACCGCCACTTCAGCTCAGCTGGACATAGCTGTGGTTATTTCTCCCACCAATTTTCTGTACTCTCCCTAAATGCCCGGTTGATGCGATCCGCAAATGCTTTGCACTGTCTTCAATCCAAGCGGTTGTCACGAAGCTATGTAAGTTGCAATTTTGCGGAACCCTTCAATTTCTTTCCTTTTCAATTCTTTTAAACAGTTTTGATTTGTTTCTTCTTTCTGCATACGATTGTGCTGATTGTTGTGATCAGGAGGGCGGTCTACTCGTTTATAGCGAAAAATGTGCTTCGTAACTATGTAATGTAGATAAGCAGAACTTTTTTTCCAGCGATGGATCCCATTTAGATGATATCTCTTTGTTACTCTAACCGAAAAAATCAATTCACTGAAATTCGCTGGTTATAGTGAGTGGCTCGTTGATCGGATAATCCGACGAGATCGGCGGTCGTGGATGAGTTCAACGGGGAGCTTACGAAATCCCCATATTTTTGCTGTTGGTTCCTCCCGCTATCTGAGCGACCCTGAAAACTCATGTTAGAAAGCAAATCAAGGCAAAAGCCATTGTGCTTGAATCATGGCTCCGAAATCAATAAAGGTAAAAGTGAAAACCATTATTGATTTTCTGTCGGAAATATGTAGTTCTTTTGACTTACTGATTTCCCTAGTTAGGCAGCGTCCATACGTGGCGAGAGCGTACGTTCCCGCTGTTGTGCGCCTCTCAACGCTCCTCAACGCTGGAGTAGCCCGTGTCCGCAATTAAACACTGACAAATACACCCACCACGTTTCGATTGACAAGCTTTGACCGTGTGATCAATCGCTCGAATCCGCGCTAAGGTTGATGATTTCTCTAGATTCGCGTATTCTGTGGTGGGGCTATGGGGAACAAGGGCAGCAGTTCTGCAACAGGTTTCTTGTCCCCTACTTTAGGGATGGAGCAGTAAGCTCGAAACTTGCTGTTTCCATCTGTGAGCTGGCGTAAGCGCGCGAGAGCGAGCGGGCGTGAACGCGCTGGGGAGCGCGATAGGGAGGGCGCTCGAGCGTCAAGTAAAACATGTGCCCTTGATGTGCTTCGATTTTTTCGTAATCGCGCGCTCGCGCGACGTATGGACGCTGCCTTATAGGCAAAGGGTCACGATGAGAATTTTTCGGTTTTTTTTTTGTTGCGGCGACATAAGCTTTGGATCCCTCTAGAGAAATTTAGGACGATATTCGGAAGAAAAACGGCCAGGAAGCGACACGAAAGTCTCGTGGGTCAGCCAGTCCATTGGATCACCCCTCCCACGTCATATAACAGTTGTCCACCTAAAGGGAACAGTGGTCGAAATTTCCAATTTTTCCTACCTTGAAAAATTTTAACCTGGAGCGCAAAACCATCGCCGACGTTTGGATTTTCGGAATTTGGTAGTTCGCCGAACACATCAAAAGACGTGAATAATTAGTTGAGAAGTTTTTTTCAAATCGGTTCTTTTCCGAAAATTGAGGGTTTCGGGGGGAACGTTCTTCTAATATTCTCTTCTTCGTGCACTTGCCTACACACTTCAGAATGAAGCGATACAAGGAGACATTTTTCCTTCTTTGTCTTTCGTGCCAAATTCAGGCGACTATAAATCCAAACCTCGAGGTTCAATATTCTCTAGACTAAAATGATTTGTTAGGGCCTCTCGAAGGAACCAAAGGGAAAGAAACAAATTGAAGCGATCCTAAAGTAATTTTATTCTTTTTACTAGGCAGACTCGAAAAGGGTTTCAGCAAAAAAGCGCGCAGAATTGTGGAGTGATTTTGATGTTGAAAGTGTGCACCTGTCTGCTCTACCACCAAGTATCGGGGGATATTTCAAAGAAAAATGTCAGTGCTTTATTGAGAAGCTTAAAATTTTCTCGACTCTGTAATGCCCAAAGCAAGTCGAAGAGTTCTAACCATTTCTATGTTAGACCGTGTTCTGTCGTCTGTCGTCGAAAGCTGCGTAATATCCGTCAAAAAAACTTTTTTCGGAGTCTTTTTGTATTCCCACGATTTTTCAGTTTTTCGACAGGTGGGTCACCTGCACTGATGTGACCTTAGTCGAACGCGGAATCGGTCAGTGATATTTATATCAGTTCGAGGTCTGGGTGGAGGCATTTCCGCTTTGTTGCGGCGAATTCTCGTTAGCTGGTCTGGCAGGTGATGCTGAAGAAACGTTCAGCGATGGGGCTTCTCACAGTTTTCTACTGGGAATGTCTTTCCCTTCATTCAAACCAGTACTGTCCTCGCCGCGTCCTATCCCTTCCCCTTCACCCTTCTTGGCCCGCCAATCGTCCCTTTCTCCCTGTCCCGGTCCCGGCCTGCCCCTTCTCACCCCCGTACAATCCCGTAATTAATCATCGCTATCCGTTTCTCTGTACTCGCGTCAACACAACTAAACCCAATGTTGCAACTGCTGGGATCAGCTAGCACCTCATCTACTCTCCCAGCCTTGTGTTCTCGTTGACCCAGTTCCATGAGAATTTCAACTTCTTCTCCTTCTTCTTATTCAGCCTGGGAAGTTCGCGTTCGCCCAACCAAATCGTCCAAGGATTCCCAGTCCACTTCACTCATTACTGCTTGCGATACACCCCTTCACTCTTCTGCACCACTTTTTCCTCTTCCAAGCACTATTATGAGGTCGGTTTCTACTGCGCGACATTCGGTTTGCAGTGGGTACAGCCCACATTTGCCTCCTTAGAACCCACCCCAGGGCAATTCCTTCACGGGGTATTGCCATCTACCTGATCAACCTTATTGCTCTTCCTGACAGAGCTCCGTGTGCCTCTCTGAACAAAACCTGATTTCTCGGTTTCTTCCTCCCATATATATTTTTTTTAGTTTCCCGAAATCTTTTGACTAGTTATTTAATTCGGTAACGTCATTCTTTTTTTCCTTATTTTTTAAATCTCTTCTTAAGCAGTGTTCACGTAAGTTTTCGTCTTCGATTTTCCAAAACTGAACAATGCCTTGAACACCACGTGTTGCGAAAATTGGGTGGAAACGGCGAGAAATGCACTAAAACGCTGAAAAAAATTAAAAAATCAAATTTTTCACCGGTCTGGGCTCATTTTCGTGACGGGGAATGAGACACTGATAATTACGACGGTTGAAGAACGAGGTTAAATATGTAAGAAAGATGTATAATACCTAGAAGTATTAGTTTATGTAGCTTCAAAAAGAAGGAGACTATCCACAAAGGACAGTATGGTTCTTAAAAGATCTCATCGTCGCAAGAAACAGTTCCTCTATTAGTCCAGGGGCGGAGTGACCCACGACATTTCGTGTACTTAAAATGCAAGTTTCGAAATTTTCCAGCTAAACTTTGGAGTCAAATTATCGTTCTCGAAAATAATTTTAAAAAATGAGAATCTTCGTGAACTTTTTTTAGTATTAAGACACTACTTTTCACAATTGTGGGGCTTGTATTAACACTGTCAATAATTACATATCTTACTATTAAGAATAGAAAATCTTATCGAGACTCAGTTTGAGTGGCATATCTTATGTACATAGCTATCTACCTAACTGTTCGCCTATTCTCTACATAGATACACAGAATCCATGTATCTATTTTTGTCTTTGACCGCATTTTTCCATTTTTAGAAGAAGCCTTGATTATCCTAGCTCCATAGTTTCAGAAAAAGTTTACTGACTTTCCGTAATTTGGCTGTTCCGAAACTGATCAAAATTGAAAGACACCTCAAAGTGAAAACTCCGCTATTGATTTTCTATAAATTTGGGATAACCATAGATGAAGAGTTGTTGTAGAAGTGGGATAGAACTCATCAGGTCCAAGAAGGGGGTACTCTCCATAGAGATTGCGATGGTAGTCAGGAAGAATACACTGGCCATTCGACAAAGGAAGCACTGAAATTTAAATCTTGGGGTCCTCTATAAGTATTTATGAAAGGCAGTCTATCTGTAATATTATTTATAATATATCTAGAATTCCCCATAGTTTTGCAGCATCATTCCATTGAACTTATTGGTTTGTCTGCAAACATGGATGGCTAATTACGTACGAGAATGTAAGCGATCCGTGAAACGCTGGCGTGCGGAAAGCGCGCTGACCCCCATCGGGATCCCCGTTTGAACAGCATGAAATCCCCTATCAAAACATTCGTGGTCACCATCGACCACTAACAGAGCGGCTTATTGGTGAAATTGTTCAGTATTTACTTCAAGATGGATCTCATCATTCCAATTTTTTGTAAAAGTCTGGCGTAGACCGACTGAATGCCAGGTGCGCAAGGACGCAGTTTCCCGTCTGTGGCGTCCTTTTGATAACTCCCCTCAAATGAAATTTCGCCGAACCTGAAATATAATTCAATATCATTGTGAGAAGAGCCATTTAACTTTGTCATTGAAGTTAGAATTTATGTTCAAATAAAGAACTTTGGAGGGAAATTCTCGCTGAGCATATATGTGGCAGCACAGCTATGGGTACCGTATAGCAGCCAGGAAATCGCAGAGCGAACCCTTTTGTCTAAAAATAAATTTCAACAGGCCTCAATCTATGCAATAGTTCTCTTTCCCTGATTCCTGCAATAATACCTTCAGAGATCTTGAAAAAAGTTGATTTTGAAAGAATTTATTGGAAAAGGGCGACAAGGACGCGAAAACGCGTCTTTGCACGCTTTCTGACCAAATCCTACGAGCGGTTGGGTACTATGCCTGCCCGCATCAGAACTATGTAGCTTTGCTTTTTGGTCATCTGATCGAAGGGAAGAAAGTCGTCAGAGGCTTTATTTAAACGAAAAAAGAGTTTCTCAATGAATGCCATCTCGAGCGCCAGACTCGAAAATATTTCAGTAATTCCGAGAACCATGCTCATTTGCGAAGTCCATAAAGTCACCGACTAAAAATTCGAACTCGGGTCTTTGTCGAACAGTTGAGGTTTGAGATTATTGTTCCGAGTTGTATGTCGCGAGACGGAAGGAGCTGGCTGAAGAAAATTTCTGCACAATATCGGACCACATGTCAGTTACCAGCACTGATTTTTTTTGAAGTCAGTACTGATCCGACATTGAGCAGAAATTTGCTGGCCAAATTTCTATCCAGTGATGTGTCCTGAGTACACTTTTTTAGATTCCACTCATGTTTTCGAAGAACATCTGCGGTTGACCACGAGCGGAGGTTTCCGGCATATCCGTTTCGGCAGACTCCAAGAAATCCCATACACAAAAAAAAAGATTTCGATCACAACTCTTGGCTCTACACAGATCTGAAACCTCAGGTGTGACGGAGAGAGCTTACCAGGGAGAAGAGG
The DNA here is from genome assembly GCA_029168955.1 of Aplectana chamaeleonis. NCBI lineage: Eukaryota > Metazoa > Nematoda > Chromadorea > Rhabditida > Cosmocercidae > Aplectana > Aplectana chamaeleonis. Next base: position 255,502 of record JAPDOI010000497.1, on the reverse strand, counting down.
ATCAAAAGGAAAAAGTATCTTTTTGCACAAATTGTGGACTTACCATACCTTCGAATCCTTTGCAGTTCATCAGAACGACTGGATCGCAATGAGCATCAGTCGGCCCAGACTCTTTCATTTTGAAATCCAAGATTTGGCTGGAGTAGTGTTTTTTTTCGGTTTATTGCCAAACAATTATCTCTCCTCGGGTTTATCAGGAATTTGATTTTCTCACCTTATTCGGAGTACTTTGATCAAAGGAGCCGAAAAGGTTACAGCGAGAACCAATTTCTATGGTTCTGGACCCAATGGAGCAATCTGGAACAAGGATTGGTGGGTGAAGTTTTTCCAGCCGGGTCCGGGCGAATTTTCTGTGACTTCCGCCGAACGAAACAGCATTTTCAAGAAAATAAATCTTGACGATGCGGTGTGCTGTGTATCTACACAAATAGTATGTCATTAAGAAACTTGCTAAGATTCGAAATCCGTCAAAGAGTCGGGGGAGGGGACTTGAAAACCAGAAAAATGAGCTTGAACTTTTGGGTTGTGGAAACGACACGGCCTCGAAAAATCTTTCTTTCGAAAAAGAAGCTCTGATGACTTAAATAGATTCTATGCTTAGAAATGTTTCAAAAAAATTTTAACGAGGTGCTAACGATGGCGAGTCGTCACGCTGGCCAATTGCCTCTCTTTACTCACCGCTATAATCTGCCAGTGAGACACGAAATGCTACCCACTGATGGAAACATGGTTTGTGGTCAAGAAATTATACCATTTTGTTATGTGGATGACGAAAATTTATCATTACCATTGCCAATATGTGACGAAACCACTATTGCTATTATTATTAATATTACTTTGGCTATAATCAGATAAACTACTTGATTAGATAGAGTTTCCTGCTATCCTACTATATATATATATATATATATATATATATATATATATATATATATATATATATATATATATATATATATATATATATATATATATATATATATATATATATATATATATATATATATATATATATATATATATATATATTTTGGTAAATTTGTGTCTGCGTGTGTGTGTATGTATGTATATGTGTATGTGTGCGTTTCTCTGTATGTTTGTTTGACCGTTTATTCGGCTTGACTTTCAAAACGGGCGACCTTAGGGGTACGGGCTCAAGAGCGCGCAGAACGCCCTAGAAAGTGTGCGGGACCCAAGTGGAAGTGCGCCGGACGCCGTAGAAAGTGTGCGGGACCCAAGTGGGAGTGCGCAGGACGCCGCAGGGAGTATGCGGGATCCAAGGTAGAGTGCGCCGGACACCGTAGAAAGTGTGCGGGACCCAAGTGGGAGTGCTCAGGACGCCATAGAAAATGTGCGGGACCCAAGTAGGAGTGCGCAGAACGCCGTAAAAAGTGTGCGTGATCCAAGGTAGAGTGTGCCGGACACCGTAGAAAGTGTGTGGGACCCAAGTGGAAGTGAACAAGACGCCGTAGAAAGTGTGCGGGACCAAGGTAGAGGGCGCCGGACGCCGAAGAAAGTGGGCGGGACCCAAGTGGGAGTGCTCAGGACGCCATAGAAAATGTGCGGGACCCAAGTAGGAGTGCGCAGAACGCCGTAAAAAGTGTGCGGGACCCAAGGTAGAGTGCGCCGGACGCCAGATAAAGTATGTGGGACCCAAATGCGAGTGCGCCGGACGCCGAAGAAAGTGTGCGGGACCCAAGTGGGAAAGCTCAGGACGCCATAGAAAATGTGCGGGACCCAAGTAGGAGTGCGCAGAACGCCGTAGAAAGTGTGCGGGACCCAAGGTAGAGGGCGCCGGACGCCGTAGAAAAGTGTGCGGGACTCAAGTGTGAATGCGCAGGCCGCCGCAGGAAGTGTGTGGGACCCAAATGCGAGTGCGCCGGACGTCGTAGGAAATGTGCGGGACCCAAGGTAGAGTGCGCCGGACGCTGTAGAAAGTGTGTGGGACCCAAGTGGCAGTGCGCCAGACGCCGTAGGGAGTATGCGGGATCCACGAGGGAGTACGCCAAACGCCGTAGGGAGTATGCGGGATCCAAGTGGAAGCGCGCAGGACGCCGTAGAAGGTGTGCGGGGCCCAAGGTAGAGTGCGCCGGACGACGTAGGAAGTGGGCGGGACCCAAGCGGAAGTGCGCAGGACGCCGTAGAAAATGTGTGGGATCCAAATGCGACTGCGCCAAACGCCGAAGAAAGTGGGCGGGACCCAAGGTAGAGTGCGCCGGACGCTGTAGAAAGTGTGCGGGACCCAAGGTAGAGTGTGCCGGACGCCGTAGAAAATGTGCGGGACCCAAGTAGGAGTGCGCATAACGCCGTAAAAAGTGTGCGTGACCCAAGGTAGAATGAGCCGGACGCCAGATAAAGTATGTGGGACCCAAATGCGAGTGCGCCGGACGCCGAAGAAAGTGTGCGGGACCCAAGTGGGAAAGCTCAGGACGCCATAGAAAATGTGCGAGACCCAAGTAGGAGTGCGCAGAACGCCGTAGAAAGTGTGCGGGACCCAAGGTAGAGGGCGCCGGACGCCGTAGAAAAGTGTGCGGGACCCAAGTGGGAGTGCGCGGGACGCCATAGAAAGTGTGCGGGACTCAAGTGGGAATGCGCCCGACGCCGAAGAAAGTGTGCGGGACACAAGTGGGAGTGCGCAGGACGCCATAAAAAGTGTGCGGTACCCAAGCTAGAGTGCGGCCGACGACGTAGAATGTGTGCGGGACCCAATTGGAAGTGCGCAGGACGCAGTAGAAAGTTTGCGGGACTCAAGTGTAAATGCGCAGGACGCCGCAGGAAGTGTGTGGGACCCAAGTGGGAGTGAGCCGGACGCCGTGTAAAGTGTGTGGGACCCAAGTGGGAGTGCGCCAGACGCCATAGGGAGTATGCGGGATCCAAGTGGGAGTGAGTTGGACACCGTAGAAAGTGGGCGGGACCGAAGTGGGTGAGCGCAGAACTTCAAAATCGTTTTGTGCGTCTATAAGTGAGTGTATGCCACCCCTTTCTTCAAGTCCGCTCCCCCTTAAAGGCAGCATACATGCTCGCAAGCATAGTCGAGATAACAGCATAGATAGTTCCGCACGGCCCGTACTATGTCGTCAACGACGCTTGAAGCGCTGAAAACTGTCCAGGATGACAATATTTGACAATGTTTGAGCAATCTCGCCTTCCACGCCCGTATTTTCACACCCCTTCGAGTAACAGAATGAGAATCGATACTTGAGAAAACATGTGATAACTTAGAATGATAGCACTATAAAAAGGGAGTGCAGTAGAGAAAAAACTCGATTTACCTCAATATAACCTGTTTGTGCACTGATAAAATCCTCCATTTCAAGAGGTCAGCCAAAGTAGAGCGGCATTCTCGAAAGTGGACGAGAGTCAATAGGTATGCAGACATGTTATACTCAAGTAAACCAAGCAATTTCTCTCGTGCACTCCCATTTGATAGTGCTATCACTCTCAATTATCACACGTTTTTCTACAAGTATCGATTCTCATTCTATTACTCGAAGAATAATACGGGCGTGGAAGCGTAGATTGCTCAAACATTGTCAAATATTGTCATCCTGGACAGTTTTCAGCGCTTCAAACGTCGCTGACGACATAGTACGGGCCGTGCGGACCTATCTATGCTGTTATCTCGACTATGATTGCGAGCGTGTATGCTGCCTTTAACCACTCATTTCTACTGCTTAGCTGTTTATATGCACCAACCTTTCTAAATCGGGTTTATATACGATGGAAATGTGAGTTAATCAAAATATGCATCCAGAAAACGCAAACATCATTATACTTCATTTGGCAATAAAAGTAGCAGGGTGTCGGTTGGTCATGGAGGCCTTTACTGAATCTGAAACAGCGGTTGTCTTTATCATGACAGAAATGGATATAAATGAGCTACCATTTTAGGACCTCTTAAAATTAGAGAAAGGTTGGTGTGCAACTGCATAAGAAAGTAGGTTAGCAAGGTTTGCAAGGTTTGAAATGCTTAGTAACTTCTGATTGCTCGAGCGTTGTCGTCGAAATCAGCTCATGGGCCGGCGCAACCGGACTCCAGCGACAGAGGCCGGCGATAGCCGGCAAGCGTGAGAACTTCTGAACGCCAACTCACATAGAATCAGCAGATGTCGATTATACTCAAGATGCCGGCGAAGCCGGCAAATGGGCCAGCGTAGCCGGACCCCAGCGGCAGAGGCCGGCGTCAGCCGGCCGACGCCGCTGGTGTAGGATATGTTGGAATTTGCACTCAGTTTGAGTGCAAATTTTCCCATCTATTTTTCTACAGTTGACCGCAATGTTAAAAGGACATGGTGCGGTTGCGTACTTGCACTAAACTACGGTAGAATCTGGCACTTTGCCAGATTTCGTCATCGATCGGAGCCAACCGTCGTCTCTCTGCTCACGAGATTATCAGCTGGGGCGCCGATCGATGACAAAATCTGGCAAAGTGCCAGATTTTACCGTAGTTTTAGTGCCAGTCCGCAACCGCACCATGTCCTTTTAACATTGCTGTCAACCGTACCTTCTTTCGCCTCTCTCGATATCTTGGCCTCATGGTCTTTGGAAGGTTCCCATTCTGCTATTCGGTATTTCGATTTTGAAATGACCGGTCACGAAGTTCAACTAATTGAAGTAGCAACCCATTTGTGAAAGATTACGCAGAAGTGAATTGGCTTCCTTTTTTAGTTTTCTGAACATTTTTATCAGTGGTCTAAGTGGGGAGTGCCCTAAAATTCCTGAAATACGAGAAGTTAGCATAACCTTTCACATTTTTTGCAAAGTGGTGTCGCTCTGCTATCTAGTGTAAACGATCTTGTGCACATCTGTGTTGTTCGGAGGTCAATCTCAAAATGTCGCACGCAAAAGGCTCACTGATTAACCATTAAATATTCAGCAGGATTTCCAGTTTTTCGAATTCATGAATCTATTCGAGTAATCTCTCCTTTTTTTCAATAGAATTAATAAATTCCATTTTGGTAACTGTTTGATTCCATTTTAAATTTGAAAAGATCTAAAAATCATCGAATAAAAAACATGGCAATTTGATGATGATTATCCCGAATGGATCGAATATTCGTAAAAAAAAATATTTGATGTTCGACTTTCATGGATGAACTTTCCGAATAGTTCTTTGGTTCGAAAAGAGAATACCAATATTAAAATTACTTGAATTTATATTCTATTCGGTCCCTATTCCTCAGCTTATTTATTTATTACACACACCAAGCACATGCTTGCTATCCTCTTTTCCTTAATTTCACATTTTTACCAATGCCTTTTTGTAACTTACCTGAAATTCGACACTTCAATACAAACGACCTATTTGGTTGAGCCACTGATTTCGGCTATTGTGTTGTACAGCTTGAAAATAACTTCATTCGTCCTTTTGAACAGATTTTAAGCACTATCCTCGAGATTATTAAAGGCATTGTCCACTCTGAAAATCATTTCCAATTTTTTTGTGTTCTGTCAAAACATTCGGGCTAGCTGACATCACCCACGAAACTTGAGACAATGAAAATGCGCACCTTAAAAGTTGTGGCCACCTGAAAACTGATCTGGGTTCGATCATCTAGCACTTTTACATTGAAAATTGATGCGACCATCAAAAAACATGCAAAACATTTATGGCTCAAGCTCTTCATGCAGGAAAACTTCAAAAATAACAGTGGCGAGGCCTCCGAACGCAGGAAAACCTTAAAAAACGATTTTGGCGTGAAATTCAAATCCAATTTGACAGTGTATTCAGACTGGTTTTTCTTTACGAATCAAGGTTTTTCAGCGGCTATTTCGACGTTTTCGTTCCCTACAAAATTTGAAAAAAAGCAAACCTGTATTTCCCACCATTGTAATACAGTGAGTGTTACAGATTGAGGATTATAAATGTTTGTATTCGACATAATTTCTTCAATTTCCTCAGTTCATAGCGTTTGATGTCTCACTGGCAGATTATTGCGGTGAGTAAAAAGAGGCAATTAGCCAGCGCAACGTCAGCGCATAGTTAGCACCTCGTTAACGACTCTCGCACCTCGCCCAGGCTCCTGCCAGCTGGGACAGAACGCCATGGAGCCTTTAACTTCATTTATACTTCTCGTTTCTCGTTCTGTTCCAGATTCCATTCTTCTACAAATTACTCGCAATTCGAACAATCATTGCCAATTACCGCCACGTAAGCAAACAAATTTTTTCGTTGCTAAAAATCCTTTCAATTTCATAGCATTGGTATGAATACTCGTTCTTCCCGTCGGTGCCTTCTGAACAGCCAAGTTTCGAGAATCGCCAATTAGCCTTCGACGAGCAGAATTGCGCTATTGGCATTGAAGTCATTTGCTTCGTTAGCCCTCTACAATGGGTCATTTGTCTATCCATTACCACCAACCCAATACCTGATTCGTGTAGCGTCCTTCGGTCACGCGAGCATTTCCGCCCGAATATGGAAGACTCAGTCTGATTTCAGATGGATTTCATTGAAGATTGTATGGAAAGTATATTGTCATGTTTCAACAAAAGGAAGGATGAGGAAGCCTCGAACAGAAGTGCCCGTCAACCCCTATTCTACCTCGATCCACTCGGATTGTTGGACGATGGAAAGTTGGAGAAAGACTTTGAAAATCTGGTGGTACGTGCTCCTTCATTTAACTAAAAGTCTGTTGCAGGAAATTTGGCTTGTTTTCTACACATGCAACCCGATTTTCTTCTTTTTTTAGTTACCAATTTGTTTCTTCTTTTCAGGAAGAATGCGGTCTCAATGAAGAAAGAAAAGCCGCTTTGAGATGCTACTCTCGCGAAAAGAAGCTCATTATGCTAAACACACAATCGGTGAGAACGCTCATAATTTTTCACTTTCAGGGACATAGGGTGAAGTTTTCGAAAGCTTCTTTTCCGAGAAAAAAATCAGAGTTTAGCGACACACTCCACCACATATAATTTGAGCATAAATAATTCATAATATTAAATAATATATATATAATATTATGCTTTCTGTATCTGTGAACGTATACTACAGCTCGTATTACTAAGGCAGAGTTCAGCACTATACTCGCAGCTAACAGTCACAGCGGCTGCTGGGTGTAACTCGTCCATGTGTGGGGTGTCCATGGATTCCGGGAAAAGGTATTGAAACCTACGAGAGGGTGAAGCTTGCATGTGCGTGTGGGAGCCTTCACTATTTAATAAGAAAAGGGTATCCCGATTTCGGCCGCATATCCGTGCTGTAAAATGGACACGGTGGACGAGTTGCTCGTCACCTTTTAAAAACACAACCTTAACCGCTTTCCTAGAGAAAGGACCCATGTCAGGTACCTGTTTTCAGGAAGGTGAGGCTAAACCCAAAACAAATTTGCGCATTTTGACAGATTTAGGTGCACGCAAATGGGGAAAAATATGAGTTACACCCCTGGCAGCCGCCGTGATGGTTAGCTTCGAGTCAGCACCATTAGCGACAATCTCAAGGAGGGGGGCGTAAGATGCCTACTGTCACAGAAGGGGTTGTGTCGATTGGGATATCGTTTACGTGATGAGATCCTACATAATTGGTCCAGCAATCCCATCAAACAAGTTGAGGATCAGAATTAGAAAATTCTGTCATAGTAGGAATTATCGGTTATAGCTGGTCGTCTAATTCCACTCGGGACCACTTTGCTTGAAATGAGTAGCGTGACGTTTTGAACTGTAGAGGTCGAATTCATCATTGGGTTCAACCCTGGGTTTGCAGATTTGGGTTGGGTTTAGCGCGTGCACGAACGCGTAAATCCTCGAGGTTAACCCAACACTAATCCACACGGTTAACTCAATGATGAATACCGCCTCAGAAGATTGACAACTCATCTTTTTTAAAATCCAAATTTGGCTGGGGTAGTTTTTTTTATTTCGGATCGCTGCCGAAAAATTATCTCGGCTTGTGTTTATCTGGAAATTAATTTTTACATTTTATTCGGGGCCCTTTAATCACGGGTTATGGGAGACAAAAAGGGTTACCGTGGGAATTAATTTTTTATGGTTATGAACCAGGGGTGTGCGGCAATCGCCTTTTGCTGATTGCCGTTTGCCGGCCATTTTCGGGGTTTGGCTTTGCCGTTTGCCGGAATTTTCGTCTAAAACGGCGAAATTTCTGCAAAATTGCGTTAAAATAACAGAATTTGCCCTCACCGCAGTTTCTGTATTGTTCAGCAATTCGAAGCTGCTACAAATGATTATTTTGACTAGTTCCAGCTACTAGTTCCAGCACATGTAATGTGTAATTGTACCCATTGAAAAACAGACACTGTAAAGACATTGATTCGTTGGAAAGCCTGCAGAACAATTTCACCCGCAAACTAGTACTCAAACGACTGGCCTCAGCTACCTTGATACATATCTCTAATGACAAATGGCAGAAGAGTTCATCTAGGTCTTTCGACTTTACTCTCAAGAAGCGTTAAGTTCGACTTGGTCATGACCTTCAGAATTCTAACCGGTAAAACGCCCTTATTGTTAAGCAAATTTTTTTCAATCTCACATCCTCCAAAACTAGGAGAGGATGCCTGAACCTTAGCACTATGACAGCCAAAACCAAAATTAGAGCCAAGTTTTTCTCCAACTGAACGAATCCTGCCTTTAATTCTATTATTAAAAGAAACAATGTTCTTTCACTTTCTTAAGTTCTCGCCCACGTCACAATAAATAAAACTAATCTGTTGAAAATACATATCATAACTAGGTAATCAGAGGAGCTCGTTAAAGTTCTAAGTTGTTTGGAGCCTTCTAATGTCTTTTTTCAATCATCAAATTCTTGGCCCCTTAGAAATGCCAGAATTGCAAAAAACATTTAAAAGCATACCGACTCCTGCAAGTTTCAAGATTACAAAACCAAGTGTTATCAAAGTTGTAGCAAAAAAGCAGCTTTTTTTAGACATATGAACCAGTTGAGAACTCGTGTAAATCAGTGCGCTTATAGTCGGTTTGTGAGCGTGTGGTACCATTTGTGACAGAAAGCTGATCAATTGTGCATATATCCTCTGGCTCCGAGCATGATTTACTCTGTTCCCTCGCGCGCTTGTGCGGAGCGAGGGTAGAGACAGCGAGAAATTGTGGGGAGAAGGAGACGCAGCGTACGCTCGCAGACGCACGCGACGAACGGAAATAAATCACACTCGGAAACAGAGGATACTTTGTCCGAATTTTTTACAGTTAAACAATGCTTGCTCTCTTTTAGCCGACATCACTGTCGTAATGGGCCTCTTGCCGGCTTGTAGACCGAATACACAGAAAGGGAAGCGCCCAAGTGCAATCCGGCTAGCTAAACGCACTGCACGCGGCGCTCCAGCAACGACGTGAGCGCAGCGGCTTTCCGTCGCACGCGTCGTACCAGTCAAACTGTCACTAGTTGCCTCTATTTTTGTGTTCGATCAACGTGCCCCTTGGAGCTCTTGCTTTCCGATGAGACTTTGAAGGCTGCTTTTATCGTGAGCACTGCCTTCAGCTAGGATAGTCCCATTACACTCCTGTACCTTGTCGTATCGGTATCAGCCACAGTCTTTGGGTCGGCGCACACTCCCACGGCAACAAGCTTGCTCAAAGTTTGCTGCCCGTCCCTGGATCGACTATGCTGGGTCGCGCTGACCGCAAGCCCTTTTTAGAGTAGATCCTTTGCAGGTCATTCACACTTTGCATTGCTCAAGAAGGCGGCCAATCTTTGAATCCATTGATGTGAACGGAAACTTTGACTAAAGGGGGAGGGGAGTTGGGAATCAACAGAATTATCTCCGATAAGGAATAGGCTAACGGCTTTGTCGAACTTGACAGCGACTCCTATACAGATCACATACAGAACAGCGCTACTGTAGCGTTTCTAATCACCTGGGGCTAACAAGTAGCTTTTGAGATACGGGATTTTTTCATCCTGTAAACGCCAGGTACATCGTAACTGGCAGATATTGCATGGAATACCACATGACTAAACGAATGCTGGTGTATTATAGCACAAAACAGACTTTGCCGTTTGCCGGTCATTTTTGGGGTTTGCCGTTGTCGTTGCCGTTTGCCGAAATTTTAAATTCCTTTGCTGCACACCCCTGTTATGGACGAAATGGAGTATTCTGGAAGAAACGGACGAATTTTCTGCGACTCTTGCTGAACCAAACAGCATTTTGAAAGGTCAAATCTTGGCTATGCTATGGACTGTGTATCTGCAAAAGTAGTATGTTGTTAAAAAACTTGCTAGCAATCAAAATCCTTAGAAATGTCGGGAAAAAACTTGAACACCTAAAAAAATAGTATTTGACGCAAGAGAATCGGGAACAAATTTAAATGGAGAGTGTCTGAAATGTCAAGATTTTCACTCAAAGCGCAAGCGATTGTTAAAAAATCCTTACACTTACATTAGCTGTTTAAAAGAAGTCATAGGAGAACATCCTGCATCATTGAAAATCGAGCGCAAAATGGAAGCATTGTCCTCCTTTTTGCTTGATTCTTTTTTTTTGAAGATGAAAGTGAGAGCAATAATCCCATCATTGCGGTTCGGAGGAGACCCGACATCATTCATCCCATCTTGCATTGAATTCACAGTCATCAGAAGTCTCCTAGATTTTTTGAAGAAAAAAGAAGGATAAGGCGTGTACGCCGCACTCAAACTTTCTCGATACAGACGTGAATCGGAAATGAGAAAAGAGCGGTCTCATTCGAACGGACGGTCAGCGGAGACGTGAACCTATTTGGGACGGATCCCACATCTTCCTAGAAAATCATCCTTTTTTGCAAGAACAGAAATGTGGGAAAGCGAAAATCAATAGGATCTGGAAGAGTGTTCTGATCTGTAATGTGTATCCGAAAAAAATCCTATGCTCGGAAGTGGACGAGTCATTCTTCTTTCAAGGGAAAAGCTATGGTTATGAAGACGCGAGTGTTTTCAAAAAGCATACATACGATCATTTGCAGTGCGGAAACATCAATATTTCATATGGAAAGCGACTGACTGGGTTTGCATATATAATACCTTTATGGATCGTTCGGATTAAATGGGTTTTTCTCATTCGTTTCTAATCGTTTCCTTCAGCAGCGAGAGAACGCTTACTAGTGATAGTTGTCTTTCGAAGTGGAAATCACATTTCTAGAACCAACTCTCTACGTGAAAAAGCAGATTGGAGCTCCGCAGCTCTCTAGAACCACAGTGAAAGAAGTTATGGGCGTTTTTAAATTTCCGTTGATAGGACCACAAGTCTACAGGTATTCCGAGGATTTGTTTAACTGAAAATTTTTATCGTAGAACTATGTGCTATTGTGCCCAAAACAAATCTGGGGTGGAATTCACGAAACGCTAACCACGTTTTAACCATGGCTAGCGTAGCCATGGTTATGCACATCGTTTATATATCGATCGGCCTCAAACCATGGCTAAAACGTGGTTATGGCTTTGTGAATTCCACCCCTGGTGTCCGATCTACCTCGATATTTTGAAAGTCGATAAATGTACGTCAAATTCTTATTCATCGCCCCAGTAGAATCAAGAGGGAAGTTTTGAACCTATCGTGGACTCCGAACGAACTACCGTATACCCACAGTAGCTTACCGTAATCTATCGAAAATCAAGAAGCAAATCCCACGGGATCGGCAATCGGTCGAAAACTCCTTTCGAAGTGAAACTTATAGCAGTCATCTGACTCGTGATGGAGTCCTTAGAAGCATACGTGTTTTTTGCTCAAGACCTCGGGTACGAAGTTAATCAGCGCGGTCTCTGCATAACGCATTCCAATCATTACTCCAAGAAAGGCGTCGTGGCCTAGAGGCAGACGTCTCGTTTCTCACCCAGTGTACGAGGGGTTCGGTCTCCCCTCTGGCGTCCATTCTTTGCATTTTCTCAGAATTACTGTTCTTGAAAATTAGAAACATTTCTTATTGCGTGTAACACACTTGGGACCATCGATGAGGTTTTTGTATTGAACAACGGGAAGAATACCGGGAAGAAAATTTATGAGGCTTCAAAAAATTGCTCGCGTGCATTCTTTCATGAACAGATGTGGTGCGCGAAAACGAAATGCTGGAAACGTAAGAAATGTTTTCAGTGTGAACAAGGAATGAACATCAGCTCATCACAACCGCGGATTTCGCAAGGCCTTTTGCCATTTTTGGGGCGGCGGAGGTCAAAACACTTGCTTTTCTCCAAACTTTGTCCGCGGGGGGGGATGATTCAAGGCGCTTAGCACGAAAATTAGATCCGTTTTCAATTTTTTGGAAGATCAAAGGCAGGCTACAGTAGTACCGGTCCCAGCACGTAACTCGGTTCAGAGAGCTCTTCAGCAGCTACAAATTTTAATTCAAAATGTCATTTGAAGTACATGAACTGGCATCAGTTTCATTGTGAACGGCGATTTTTCCAGTTGCCCGTCCCTTCATACATCGAGTACTTTGAAAAATTGGGAGATGGACCTTAGATCAGGATTAGCATTACGAAAAACCCAGAGAAAATATAAAGACAGATCTGAAATGTTGGTCTCGAATGCTCTCGGAATCACCTATCTGATATTAAAGGCAGCATACACGCTCGTGAACACACGTAACACGGGCGGACACCAAGCAATGACTTGTTCCTGAGCGTTTTTCCTCACTTTTTTATTTATTTTCACATTTGCGATGGTCAGACCTACCTTCTCATGAGGACAGCATGACAACCGTTTCTATCGCAAACCCTGCTTTCAAAGGCAGCATTATGGCCCAGTACACAACGCCTACGCATTTTGAAGCGTCAAAAACGATACAAAATGCCGCTACACGCGTAAGAAGTTGGCCCCGCCCCTGTATCTGCCCGCCCCCTGTATTTGCTGTTCGCCTAAAAAACAGGGATACTGGGCCATTCCCACCGTCGTTGATGTATGTGGCTTACTCGTTGTACTTACTAAACCACTCATAAACGTCGCCGACGGTGGAAATGGGCCCGCACCCCTGTTTTGAAGGAGGACAGCAAATACATGTGGCGGGTAGATACAGGGGCGGGGCCAACTTCTCACTCGTGTAGCGGCATTCTGGGTCATTTTTGACGATTCAAAATGCGTAGGCGTTGGATTCTGAGCCATACCATTTTACTTCCGTAGTTATCTCAACCACGTTTACGAGCGTGTGTGCTGCCTTGGAGTGGACCCTTAACCAACGCTGGAAAAAAGGGGAAGTGCCCATCATTTCGCTCAGAGCTAATCCACATCGTGGAGAGCATGTTCGGATTCTACGTACAAAAAATGTTCTAGAAATCTACTCAGGCGATTATCGGCCCCGAGCCGCCTGACAGTTCGGCTCGTTTTTCCAATCTGCGAGTCGGCTCCTGTTGCTGTACGGGTTACTGCTATCGCTTTCCGGGCCACTGCTGCTGCTGTCCGGGCTATTCCGGTTGGCCCGAACAGCAACAGCAGGAGCCCGGAGATTCGGAGAACGAGCCGAACTGTCAGGCGGCTCCGATTCCTATTCGGTGCGGCTCGGGGCCGAGAATCGCCTGAGTACATTCATTTGCTATGACTATTACAGCTGAAGGGGTTTTTCCCGAAGGAGAGAATATCCTCTGTTTTGGAGTGGAATTTAACCCCGTTCATTGCGTGCGCCTGCGCGCGTATGTTGCGTCTCCCTCTCCCGACACTCTCTAGGTGTCTCTTCCCTCGCTATGCTTAAGCGCTCGGAGAAACAGGGTAAATTTGGCTCCGAAACAAGGATATATATGTACAAGGGGAAATACTCCTGATAGAATGAAAGCAACCAGTCTCAGACTCTCCACGTATTGGAGAACCCTTGAAAACACATATTACAATACCCGCGCTAAGTTTTGTAAAAACGGGGAGCATTTGCCAAACTTGGCAAAAAAGCGTCCGATGCATGTAAGTTTTTTGAACGAAGACATTTTTGGATTCCGAAAACGCTATCATATTCACAGCTCGAATTACTACATAACAATGTGCCTTGTGGACCGTAGTTCCCTAAAATCGCTTTGTTTTCGAGTAAAATTGTTTTTGCGGTCGTTCCACAAAAACGTCGCGTGCGGCAATAAGCGGCGAAACTTTGAGTAGTAATCGTACAAGTAATAGAAGAGCAATCTCTATGTTTTGTTCGTGAATTGGATGAAAGTGGGGCTCCCTCGAGATCTGTGCAGGCTGAATTTTCGAAATCCTCCATTTATCCGTCTGGGGCTTTCGCAACAAAAGTCCGACTTTTCAGAAAGCTCCCGAGAGTGTTTAATGAAGGATTTCAAAAATTCAATCTGCACAGATCTCGAGAGAGCCCCACTTTCATCCAATTCACGAAGAAAACATAGAGATTGCTCTTCTATTACTCGTACAATTACTACTCAAAGTTTCGCCGCACTTTGCCGCGCGCGACGTTTTTGTGAAACGACCGCAAAAACAATTTTACTCGAAAACAAAGCGATTTTAGGGAACTTCGGTCCACAAGGCACATTATTATGTAGGAATTCGAGCTGTGAATATGATAGCGTTTTCAGAATCCAAAAACGTCTTCGTTCAAAAAAGTTACATGCATCGGACGCTTTTTTGCCAAGTTTGGCAAATGCTCCCCGTTTTTACAAAACTTAGCGCGGGTATTGTACATACATAGCATCCCCCTTTCCTCCCCAATTTCCGATCACTTGCATCCTGTGCTTATTCTGACTCCTTCTCAAGAAGAAATGATCCATGGAGTTGTGGCGTGAATGATATTGTTTGCTCTGTGATAAACCCATTGAGCGGCGGCTTCTGTTTGATGATCATGGCCTGATTGAGGCGTTCGCGGCCTCCCACATTCCCACGGCTTGACTCGATCACTGAACCTTTCTGGACCCCTTTTTGGCCCAATTTCGATTTGAACTCCGTTTTGAAGGATTTTTTTAGAATTCACTCCGTTACAGTTCCGTCCGGAGGAGGACTGCGAAAAGTTGATTTCGTTATTGAGGACGTTTGAACGAGAGTCTTCGGAAAGCGTCGCCCCTCCAGTCACATCACTTCAGGATATCGTCATCACATTGAGAACTCAGTGCTCCAGGTGGGGTCCACTATTTATGTCAATGTTGTATTCTTTGTTCTCGTTTTTTTGCTCCTCAGAAGTTTCTGGGGTTTCGAAAAAATATTCTTCATTATTAAGGCAAATCGAGACTTTCTAGCTTTGATCGAGCGGAAATATGTTCAATGATTTCTTCTTTTCTTTCGTTTTCTTTAAGCGTTTCTTTATTACCCATTCACTATCATTCACGGCTCACGCCCTACGTTGGTTGAAAATTTCATGGCATAAAGATTGGGGATCAAATATTTCTAGCGTCATTGTCCGCCACGGCCCAGTAGGGGGCCAGTGGCGGACCATGAGTTTACTCAGGCCGGAACATTACGGGAAAATTCTGCCAGATTACGGAACGATTTTGCTCTCCTCTGGTGGTGACGCGTCTCATCATTCTTTTTGAGACCCGAGATAGCTTTGGCCTTGTAAAATCTCATTTTACTCATCCAAAAGCATCCGATTTGGATGCTAAAGCCGTATTTCGCATTCTGTCAGAAATCGCCTTTTTTCTGACAGAATACGGAAAGAGTCTGGAAAATTAAGGAGAAATTTAGTGGTAACATTCTCGTAATCTGGCAGAATTTGTCAACACCAGAGATAGAACACCAGAGTAAAATTATCTGGTAAAATGCCCGTAATCGGGTGGTAATTGCACATTTACCACTGATCACTGGAAAATTTCTGGTAATTTTCTGGTACTACACCGGCCTTATAAGGTATGCATACTGTAAGTATGCACTCCGTTATAAACAAAGTACATATATTAACCCTACCTGGAGTTCGTGAACCAAATCATGATGTTTTATCGCATAACTTGTGTTCTAGTAAACTTCCATCAACTTGATTTTCTCATACTCCAACTAGAGTGATGAACGAAAAGCATAATGTGTGGAAGATGCTACCGATCAGGAACCTTCATATGGAACAGTGAAAGTGCTTTGGAAAAAATAATAGCAACGCGTAAATAAGGTGTTACCTTATGCAACCCTTATCCCAGTGTTGGCTTTATCGCTTGACGGTTCGAAAAAACCTTGAAGTAGTCTGTTTGTAGTCCAGCGGCTCCTTTCGAAATAATTGTGCGCGCTCATGTGAAATCCGACCTAAACATATTGGTGGAGTGGTTCTGTTTATGCAGATCGTATGTTGACCTCAAACGAGCTCCATGGTGTCAATTAGCACCGATTTAATCCAACCCAGTGTCGCCATTCTATTGTCAATTACGCTTCCCTCGTATTTTGATGTTTCCGAAATTTTTCTTTTTTTTTTCAAATTTCAAAACAAAAATTCTCAAACTCCCAGATTCACGAGTTCGTCATATGAAAAGTCCAGGATGACCCGCTTCTCAGTGTTATCTCAGCCCGACACTGTCTACTACACTTCGGTCCGGTTTGTATTATTCGAAAATTATTCGAATGATTTTTCGAACTTCGGGTCATTCAAACATCGAAATCCGAAAATTTTGGTCTTCCAATAACATTCGAATATTTCGAAAATGGACTTTCGAATAATATTCGAAATTCGGATACTCTGAAGAGCATATTCGAATTTTGGAATTCGAATAATCGGAATGCACAATCATTATTTTATTAGAAGTCTTTGTTTTTCTGATCAACTTTTGAAAGCACACTCCATCGAAGCACCATCTTGACCTGTTCACCTCACGTCCGATTTAGGGTTCCCACACATTTAGATCGTGTGAAATATTGCGCGTACAACGTGCTTCATGGGTGGGATAGGCTGGGTTGAATAGCCAGCCAAGTCATACCCTCAGAAAATCAGTGGCAGCATAGGGCCCGCAGACCCAGCACATGGGCTCGGGATCAGCTGTAGCCCGGCAGAAGTGGGCGGATCGGGGGCGGAGCCTTGCAGGAGCAAGGGCCGTAACTGACCCTTGCTGCTGCATTGGTGCAATTGCACCTATCGTAAAAGCAGCAGCTGCTCTAGGATCATAGCAGCAGCTCTTACCGTCTCATGACAGCAGCTTAGGAACAGGGAATCGAGGAATAATCTGCACCTGCAGCAGCTGCTCCCTAAAAGTTTATTTGTGAACCCGCCAAATTTTTTCATAAAATTAGAAAAAACTATTCGATAATTCGAAAAAAAAATATTTGAAAATTCAAAAAAATTGATTTTTGAATATATTCAAGAATTCAATATTCGAAAAATCTTTTGTTTTCGAATATATTCGAAATTCGAAAATTTTACAGTTATACCCAAGTACACTGTCTACTGCGTGACCTAATGTGTAAACAAACAAACAACACGTGGAGTCGCTTCTTCTGATTTCAGTTTCGTGGAGCAATTTGTGAATGCTGACGGAGTCCGACTTCTCTGCACTCTTCTACTTCGTTGTCAGCTTAGCCCTGGACGAGAGCAACTGACGCTGTGCCTTCTTGGAGCCTTTAGGGCGCTTCTCAATTCTACGGTAAGACCCATCTGCATTTTCCCCGATGCTCGTTCTATTATTACATTTGAAAGTTCATCGCCATCCCACTACTTCGAAGTTATTGGTGCATGGTGCACTTTTCCAGTTCAATTGAATGTCATTTGTTATGAACAGCTTTCGCTGCTGAAAAACACTGTGGAGCTTTTTAAAATTTAGCTGCAAGTGTTGTCCTAACCGTTTCACTTGCCGAACTCTTACGAAATGGCGAGTTTTTGAGAAATAGATTCGAAAATGTTTTCTCTGGAGGCAGAATTTTTAGAATCAGTTCTTGTTTTGCACACTTTGAACAGTTCTATTCCTATCCTTTATGGCCAAACGAAATTTAGCGTTCCGGTTCCCGTTTCCTTGATTCCCGAAGGTTTGATTTTCCAATAGAATTTCAGTACTTGTATAAATGACATTTTTCGAAAATTCTATTCTGCCTTGTCATACTGCTAAATATAAGTTTTATCATATTTCCTGGATTTTTTTATCATCTTGCGACGTTACTATGTTATACAGTAGCGGGCAAAAGTATCGGGACACCACATTGCATGGGTTCCAATCTTTCCTGTATATTCTTTTGAATCGTAAACGAGAGTCTTCTAATTCAAGATATGTTGACCAGCATGACACTAGGAGTCTAACACCTTTCTAAAGTTGATTTTGGTTCAATATATGTAGTTTACAAGACCATCATTTATGCAGCATTGCAAGCAATTTGTCGGAAATCTTGTATTTTCTCGGAGCGGCTTCCGTCACTGCCCAAAGTTTTAGCATTGATTAACCATCAGATGAGCTCCCTAATTTTTTTTTGAGGATGTGGAAGTTTATTTTATTCGAGATCTGAGGGCAGGCATCTCCTAGGCGGCAGTTTGATATTTCGCACCTGAAAAGTTTTACTACTAGAAGCCTTGTGATTTACACTTTTGAACAAGCTTCGCGTCTCATGTACAGCGCTCATGTTGAAATGTTTCCAATTTGGTTCATTTCGTGAATCTTATTTTTTGAGAAAATCTACGAAAACGCAATCTTTTTGCACTGATGACCGTTTTCGTTGACAACTCGTCATCTTCGTTTTTACATTTTATTTTCAAAGTTCATTGGATATCAAGTGAGTACCCAGAGTTTGCAGCTCCAACAAGATTGTTTCGAAAACTTGTACTCACATGACCAAAACCTTTGAAATTTTATTCAAAAATTCATAACTCATGAATCAGGGCTTTAAAAGTGACCCTCAAAGTAGAGCTTTACGCAGAGTTTGAGGCTCTCTTAAGCCTTGAAAACTTCCACGTTGAAGTACAATACCCGCTCTAAGTTTTGTAAAAACGGGGAGCAATTGCCAAACTTTTCAAAAAAAAAACGTCCGATGCATGTAACTTCTTTGAATGAAGACGTTTTTGAATTCTGAAAACGCTATCATGTTCACAGCTCGAATTCCTACATAATAATGTACACTGTGAACCAAAGTTCCCTGAAATCGCTTTGTTTCCCAGTGAAATTGTTTTTGCGGTCGTTTCACAAAAACGTCGCGCGCGGCAAACGGCGGCGAAACTTCAAGTAGTAATCGTACAAGTAATAGGAGAGCAATCTATATGTTTTTTTCAAGAGTTAGATGAAAGTGGGGCTATCTCAAGATCTGTGCAGATTGAATTTTCGAAATCCTCCATTTACCGGTCAGGGGCTTTCGCAACGAAAGTCCGACTTTTCAGGAAGCTACCTCGCGTGTTTAACGAATGATTTCCAAAATTCAATTTGCACAGATCTCAAGATGACCCCATTTTCATCTAATTCACGAAGAAAACATAGAGATTGCTCTTCTATTATTTGTACAATTACTACTCGATGTTTCGCTGCACTTTGCCGCGCTCGACGTTTTGTTAAACAACCGCAAAAACAATTTCACTCGAAAACAAAGCGATTTTAGGGAATTTCTGTCCACAATGTACCTTATTATGTAAAAATTTGAGCTGCGAATATGTTTTCAGAATCTAAATAACGTCTTCGTTCATAGAAGTTTCAAGCATCGCACGTTTTTTTTGCCAAGTTTGGCAAATGCTCCCCGTTTTTGCAAAACTTAGCGCGGGTATTGTATCATTAAAGTCGAGATATATACGGAAGACTGGATTGTTCGTAAGTGGGTGTTCCGATACTTTTGCCCGCTACTGTATGTATTTCTACGAGTTGTACTGAGAAACACTTTACATACATTCTGTGCATGTGAATTTTGTACCCTCTGTGAACACAGCATCCTGCTCACCATTCGAATCAAGCGGTTTGTTCCATTGAAGTCTTCGAGAGAGTGAGTAAAATTATAACCGGGATCGTAGCTTCCCGTAAACGCAATTTCCAATGATTTTGGCATTTCGGTTCTCAGAAACTTCATTAGCAGCTGCGAGTTTCGAATTTTATTCATGATATCCACTGACTCATGCCAGTTGCTAGCCTTTAGAGATCATTTCCAGCTCATTCCTCGGACAGTCGGGGCTTAGTACGTCGGCACAATACCGTTAGTACGCCGGCACAAAGGGATCGGCAGCACCTGTGCTGTAGCTGCTGGTAACAGCAGGATATGCTGGCAACGACCAGGAGCTCCTGCTGCTTGTGCTGGCGTACTAACGCTTTGTTTATCGTGGCACGCGTGCTATTGCCAGCCACTCTCTCCTAGTGTCTGCTGACACTCTTCCATTGATTCGTCTAATACGAATGAACATTGCAGCATCCTCTTGTACGACGGCGGCGGGTATATAAGGCGGGCAGCCTAGCTCAGGGGGCAGGTGGACGTTTGAGGCCAGTCCGAGATGGTGACCTTGTGTCACTGTTCGGAAGTTTATTTTTGGAACGCTGAGGGGATCATCCCCATCGCCCATCGCGAGGGAAGCCTCCTGATGCGGACCGCGGCGAGGATGTTCTCCTTGCTGCTGGGCGTGACAAGAATTATATAGAACACAGGTAAGGAGGGTGGCAGTCCAAATTCTGTCGATAATGAGCGTTAGTACGCCAACATACGTTGGCAGGATATGCTGCCGCAACCGGCAGCTCCTGCACACAACGAGCGTTAGTATGCCAGCATACGTTGGCAGGATATGCTGCCGCAACCAGCAGCTCCTGCACACAACGAGCGTTAGTATGCCAGGTTTGCCCTGGCGTACTAACGGTATTGTGCCGACGTACTAAGCCCCGACTGTCTGAGTCATTATTGGGTAGTTCACAACCCTCTCGCAAGCATCGACCAAACAGTTTTTTATTGCAATGTTAGCAGAATTTATTTATCTTTATTCTTTTATTAGCATGCACGCTAAGGTGCGTCGAAAAAAAAAGAACGGTATGTACGAAAATTTAGGTTTACTTTTGTCAGAATTCCGCTTCACAGTTAATCTGGGAGTTTATTTAATCTTGACAGCTCCAACAGAATATCGTGATTCCAAGCTGCATCCTACTCTTACACAGTCTATCAGCGGTAAAATTCAATGATGAGACCGACCCCTGGTATTCGTTCTTCCAGAAGGTGGTCGGCCGGAAGTCGAAGTAGTTGGGGAACTTGTATCTGACCTTGTAGCGGCGCTTGTTGTGTAGATAATGCTTCAATACTTGAGACAAATAGTATATTTAAGGTGCAATTTCCGAGTTATACAGCTGTTGGGTACCATTATACTACAGTATTTCGTTCAAAGTATATGGCACGATGAGTCAACTGTCACTGAGGTAGATACCGCGCCGAAATAAGCAGAAACTACGGAACTCCTTGGGTCTGGCTATTGTTCATCTGAAGGTGTTCTGCTCCCTTCTAGACGTCTTAATATCTCCTTCATAGACATTGTCGCTCGCATCTAAGTTGGGTTTCCTTCACACCTGTTATTGACAAAGAACATGGTGTATCCCCTGTAGTTTCTCATTTATCATGCAACTTGGAGCTAAAGATTACTGGAGCTCCTTGTGTGGAATCAAAGGTGCCGCCGTTCTGCCTATGGTAACATGATATATGCGGATTTGAGTGGATAGGAAACACCCACGACACCAGCTGCTTGAATACTCAATCCTTTCAATAAATGGCCTCTTCCGAGCTAAGTGCATAAGATACCGCAGAAGGCATGTTCAGTTACGTGCTATACTTACATATGTCAAGTCATTGAGTCTTGATATCGATTGAAACAATCGATATCGACTCATTCGATTCTTTGATTATTCGACATTCTGAAAAAGCGAGTTCAATAATTTGATAGAATTTTCGAGTAGCCGAAGTATATACTAGGTGCCCTTGTCTTGAACATACAACATTTCCAGGAAATCCCATCCAAGCCTTCCACGTAACCTCCTAAGTCTTTTTGACCAGTTCGTTCCTAGTTCAGTTGTCCTCGTTTGCCCTCAGTCGATGATTTATTGTATCATTCTTGTGAGGATCGGCACCGAGCGTTACCGTATCTGTTCAAAGCCAATACGGAGCTCTAATTGAGGTGTCGAACGGCCTCGTATGGCCATTAATCTTCAGTCACACGGCTTACCTTACCTATGCATTCGGACCCAAACCCTTGCTTTCCGACGACTTTCGCCGCTATTCTTGCACACATGTATCGAAATTTTCGGGTGAAAACATATCTTTTTCATGGTTCCGCGGTTGAAAATCTTTTGCAGGATTCTCACTTTGCTTCCCATTCTATAGAATGGCGGAAGGGATAAAACCTACTGCATGCCCAAGACACGGTCAATTGAACTCTATGCGTCGTACGTCAAGGGCAGCTCGGCGAAAATAATCTCCTCTTTTTTTTCCGAGAACTCTTATTTTCCAAAGTTACCCATGCACTGCATCAGCTACTCTTCTTTGCCGAAAATTGATTTGAACCATTTCGTGAGACATATCCTTTCTCAACTTGGCTCTCTAATAAATTCGCACCTATTCGCTATCCTATTATTCGTGTCCTTGAGACAGTGTTCGCCGTAAAACACTCATTTAGTGTTCATGAAAACCTAGATCAGAAATGGTGATGCATTTTTCTGAAATGCAAAATGTAATTCGCCGGTTCCTTTTTTTGTAAATCATTAAGTTCATTCAGGAGAGAAATTTTGAGATCGACTAAGATTGAAGATTGGATAAGAAAATTTTCATCCATGAAACATTTGCAAACCAAAACTTCTGGGTAAAAATCGGAAAAAAATCACAATCGAGTCCACACACTTGCTCATGTCTGTGACGTAAGTTGTGTGAGTAACGAGAATTGTGTATATTTGCTGGAAAATTTCAATCACTTTCGACTTTAACTTTTATTGGAGTATACCAAGTGAGGATTGAGGAACTTTGTTTCGATATGTTTTTCACTTGTGATTGAAAGATTCGATGAAGAAATGCTGCAAACCTGAGACAAAATCTAAAGTGGTATTTGGACATTGAGAATGTTTGAACCATGTCGAAGCAGTTGGAAATTGATAATTAACCATTCCATTTTCAGAAAGGACGTATTGCTGTTCTAAAGGACGACGAAGCACTGCTCGCTATTGCCAGAGCTATTGACTTACGCGATTACAAGTGCAAGGTGAATTCTTTATAAGCTTACAATGTTGGTGTAATGAGATTGGTGTTTTAGAAAAGGAAAATCACCTTCTTCCATCTTTACTACCTAAAACATTCAACAAATCTGATCAACAGATGCTCCCACTGCGGAGTTATTGCTAACAAGTCCTTTTTTCATTGATAGGAACTGCTTTACCCACCCCGCGGCGATTTGGAAATAATGTTCTCGTTAGTGTAGACCTTTGACAGTACATAAATGACCTGTGCTTGGAATTCCCTGAGCGCCTCGGGGAATTCCAAAAAAGTTATTTTCATATAAAACCAAAGAACAAACAGGGAACCAAACAAGGAATTTTTGGGGTGTTCAGAGAAAAAAATTCGGATTCGGCTCAAAACACTCAACTAGGGGTTATTTAGGGCGCTCAAGGCGAATCTGTGGTCCGTATGTCGCCAGACTCATGGCTACTGTAGGTTACGGTAGGCATAATGCCTTTTAACTGGCGTTGCTTACCTTGACATTTGTAAAGTTGAGAAATGGACTTCAAGTTCATGTCCGGCGTTCTAAATAACACCCACAGTGAACTTGTTTGACAGATCTGAGACTTGGCCCGAGCTGCCTTATACCCACCGTTACACACCGCAATCCAAGGAAAATTGATAAATTTACCGCAGATCTGTGTTAGGCGGCCCAAACAACCCCGTAACAATCTATTTGGACGAGTTTCTTTTTAGAGGCGGGAACTTTAAAGAAAGTGGGCGGAGACCGCACGTTTTGCTGGCTCAATCTTCCTCAAACACGGTCATTCTAACACGTTTTTACGCAACGTAGCCATCTCAACTACTTGCGGCCTTTAAAGGCTGCATAGACGCTCAAAATATATACTGTGCTTCTCTGGGCCAAATTCCGGTCCGCAATTGCGTCCCGACACGCTTTGCAGCCGCGCGCTTTCTAGTCGGAAGAGTTTCCAGCGCCGCAGCCGCCGAACTGCTGACTCTAGGTGGGTTTTAGAAACTGGAAACTAAACAAAGTTGGCGAAAACTGTATAAAAAAGCCATATTAAGTCGGCTTTGGCGCTGGAAGCTCGACTGACTCGAGCGCGTGCGGCCGCAAAGCGCGTCGAGACGCGATTGCGGAGCGGAATTTAGCTCAGAGAAGCACAGTACAGTTTTTATGGTATGAATCGGAGGCTTGTAGCTGTTAGTTTTGAGAACTTACAAAAGAATTCTGAAAAAAATCGATGGAAATGAAGAAATTATGGGTTGTTTCGGAAATCATTTGGGAGCGGACAACAGGCTGGCAAAGGCACACTCGCGCGAAGATGACTGGAATATCTACTCTATCAAGAAGTTGTGTTCTTGTCTGTTTCATATACATAACTGCGCTTTATTTCTGCACTGTTTCCGTACTGACCGATAACACTTCGCCTGAGGTGGAACTAGTGCATAGTGGAATGTAGCGGCATCAAAGAAGCAAGACGGGTTTTCTTGAATCTATAAGATAACGGCCACCGGAATGTTTTTTTTTCGATCAAGATCGCTTCCAGAAGCTCTTTAGCGCTACAGTGGGTGGCAAGGACGACGTCGAGTTACTTACACATGCGATAACTATATCGAACTCATTATCTCTGAATGCCTCTACTTTGAATTCGAATTAAGCTCCTGCATTATTAATAAAACGACGAAAAAAGTGCACCGTCATGATGATTCATGGTAAAAATGCAATAATGCCAGGGCTGTGCGTAAGTGTTCCGTTTCCGTATTTGCAGCGCTTTCTGAGCTGTTCCGTTCCGATTCAGTTTTCGACTGTTGGGACCGAAAAGGGAAGAAAATTTCGCTGCAGAGCTAGGGAGGTGACACCCACGACGCTCTCTCAATAACGCGCACAGATCGGTTGGTTAGGAGTGCATTTCCCTGTTTTAGATCGTTCGTGAGCGTGGCCCTTATCCCCAAAAATTTTCTTCACGTACTATTGATACCATCTTTTTGATTTCTTTCTATATTTTGGCTTAATTAGTGCACTCCCTAAATTTCCATCAAGACGCTCACTTTGTTTATTGTTGAACTTATTGAAGCTCTTTCCTGAGTCCTGACTCGACTCTTGTCGATGTTCTCTCCTCGGATTGCTAATGTCTTGTTCCCCGCTCCTGTCAACCGGTCCCCTTCCCCTGACCCACGGGTCGTTTCCAACATGGGTTCGACCCCTGGGGGTACAGATGGTAATTTTCAGGGTTACTTTTCTGGAACATTGAAGGATGACAGTTCGAAGTCGTGGAGCGCCTCTTGGTGATTTTGCTTTACATTAGTTTTAGTTCATAAAATCAGACAACAATATATTGAGGGACACCTGCAAGTAATCAGCATTAACGGAACGTACTATTTAAAGCAGTGGTTGCGATGAAATAAGTGGAGGAGGAAACCATAAAAATCAGCTTGATCCGCGAACGGCAGAAATACCACGAAGGTTACGCGGCAATAAATGAACTAAAAATAGAGTGATTAGAATCTCGAGTTGCCAATTCGTGCACAGGTGCACAGATTCGCCCAAAAAATCGCAGTCTCATGCTGAGCAGTCAAAAATCATTGACGTTCACAGCCAGGAATGAATGCAAAGTTAGCTAATAAAAACAGTTGAACATAGAAAGCAAGCACTTCATTCAAAGTTTTGACTATATGACAGAAATATTCGAGCTGGTCACTTCGAAGGCTATTGTTCAATAATCGAATTCTAATTTCAAGCCAGCTGATGTTTTTGATGTTAGAGATCATCAATGCCGATGATATGGAGTGGGCTCATTCAACATCAAAAAACAGTAAAGTTCAGGCTTGAAATTAGGCCCAAAACGGATTTTTCGCTAACTTTCCTCATAGGTCCTACTCAGGGCTGTGCTGAAATCTTTTCCAAAATTTTCGGAAACGGAAACGGAAGAAAAATGACCAAAAACGCCGGAAACGGAAATCCGGAAACGGGAAAGACCAAATTTTTATAGACTGTCTCATTTCCACGTCTCGTCGCTGCTCATAGCTTGCAGCTCGCATTCGATAAACTATAATTTCAGTCAATAGACTAATAAATATTCAAGCTACATTAATACATTATGGGACACGCCACGATTTCAAATTTTCACTTCTGAAAAATTCGAAAAGGATGTTTTAAAAATTCCTCAATGTATGTACCTGCCACTTCGGAGCAGTGTCACAGCCTGTCGTTCGGAAAAGAGTCCACGTTGTACCAGGTGCAGCTGAACGCGATCGGCCGCGTTGCGTGCTCAAGGCCGATCGGAAGTCAATCTGAACATGCCCGCAAACGAATTTTTAGATTTTATTTCGAACCTTAATTGCCTACCGGAGGGAATACCGCACGATTAAATTCAAAAAATAAAAATAAAAACTCTTCGTCGGGAATAGGGAAATTCACTTGTGATCTGCCTCAAACGCGCAGGGTCACAACCCGTGGCCACCTCCGCCTACTCAGGCAGTAACGCCGGCTGAGGGGGCAGGCAATACCGGCTGACTAAACATTGTACCCGGGCGAGCCCCGGTATTCACTGCCCCTTCAGCCGGTAAATGGTGGAGCGCTCAGCCGGCAAGTGGTGCCCCCCTCACAGCGCGTTCACTGCCCCCTCAGCCGGTAAATGGAGGTACGCTCTGCCGGTATTAGTTGCTTACCACGTGAATGATATTGATCTGCAAGAGTAGATAAAGCCCCTAGTAGGCTCTCCCTATTCCCCAGCAAAATCGAGGCTTGCGTTTCATTTCTGAAGCGGCAAGCCTTACCTTGCTTCAAAAATCATGAACTGAACCGCTGTCACGTCCCCACGGTCACAACGAACCGTAAGGGGTGAGGGGTCAATGATCCAAATCGTGTGGATGACAACCCGTTCGAATGCCAACACCCGACTCAGCTCGAAGCCCATTTCGCCCGCGCCGTACGTGAGTCTGGTTCGCTTTAGTGTCTGCCCGATCAGCCGGTGAAGACATGCCCCTCAGCCGGTAATGCTATGTCTGCCCGATCAGCCGGTGACATGTTCCGCCGTAGTCTGTCGGAGTGAAACTGCCCTGCCACGTGGTCGGTGTGTGTACCAAGCGGTCATCGCCAAGGCGTTCTTCGGATTCGTAAATCGAATAGCAGTATAAAATAAATGAACAGTGGATAATATCCTATTCAGATGATTGCAGAAATGGGGGAGCTTGTCAGAAAAATGCATTTGCAACGGCTGCTCGACACACACGCGTGGGCGGACAGTCTACCTCGGACAGACTTGAGAACGTCTGGTTGTTTAGTTCTCTTCCGTTTCCGGATTTCCGTTTCCGGTCTTCTTTAGTCGTTTCACTCCCATTTTCGGAATTTTTCAAAAGATATCCATTCAGTCCTGAACAATGCTCACTCGAAAAAAAGAAAAAAGAGAGGTGAAGTACGCAGTGGCGCTCTGCTTCGAGGCATACCTCATGAAAAAACATCTAAAAAAATATATTCAAAAACAACAGAAATCAATCTTTAAAAAGCCCTAGCCTAACTGAATTTAACACCGGTTTGTGCTTGCCAGATCATATCCGTCCTCGGAAAAGCGCTGTTGTACGTACATAGTTCTTATGTTAAATAGCTGAGGGATGCAGAGCGGGTGTCGGTGGTGTAATGGTAACACTCCCGCCGGAAGGTGATGTGATGCAGGTTCCAGTCCTGCCTGATCCTTAAGTTTCGCATCCAACTCAGCAAGCTTGTGATATTTTTAAATAATGTTGAAGGAATGGAAGAAATTCTTCTAGAGGAGAAAAAATAACAGAAGTTTCATATACTCTTTTGAAATGTATTTTATTTTTCAGATTGTGGCGATAGAAATTCTCTCAGGTCTCTGCTTTGTTCCAGAGGACGGCCACCGGAAAGTGCTCAGTGCACTCACACAGGTATCTTATAAATGTTTATTTTTCAATTAAAGAGTGTTGTTATTTTAGTGATAATTAATATGGATCAGTTGCTAATTTCAGGTGTCTACCCTGTTAGGAGAAAGGACTCGTTTTCAGACTCTCGTCAGTGAACTTCACAGAAGGTTCGAACAATTTATAGTCAAGTAATAGTCACTATTTTGGATCTGATCCGTTCCAGATAGAAAACAGAAATGTTTTCTCGAATTTGCGTTTTCAGATATCAATCCGAGAAAGAAACGGATCGGAATCGAATTGCGATTCTTGGGCTCATCAACGCGCTACTTCGCACTGGACATGCCGAGGTTTGGTCTTTTTGAGATATGAATGAAGGAGTAGACGATTAGGAGCTGATCAATTCTGAGAGTTCCCTTTCTGTCTAGAGAGATAGGAAACGATAACTGACCTTGGTGATCTGCTTCCTTGAGATTTGTTCACGTTTTTCATTTACGGCAAGCTGTCGACGGGCCAATCAACTTATTTATTTATTTATTTATTTATTTATTTATTTATTTATTTATTTATTTATTTATTTATTTATTTATTTATTTATTTATTTATTTATTTATTTATATACGTTCTTTCGGGCATGCCAACAACAACACAATGAGAAGGTAAAAATCAAGTGGCGGAGAAAACAAAGAAAAACAACACCAAAAATCAACTAAGCACATGAACTAGCTGAGCGCATGACAACACATCAACAAGGAGCATCAAAGGAGCCGGGACAGCAAGGCAGATCAGGAGGAAGTGGAAGAGAGGGTTTGGCAGAAACGGTCGAAGGTAATCATACCAGGCTAGCTCCTGGATAAAGTGCCCAGAGTCAAATATTACCGGCTACGCATCAAGATATGTAGCTGCATAACGATGCGGCTTCCTTTGTAAATTTGTGATGCATAGCAATAAATTAATAAGTCTAGTCTAAAAACTATAACGAACTATGCACAATGGCAATATACATAACGGAAAAGGTTCAATTTATTATTTCAAAGCGCAGTTTTTGTTTGCAAAAAAACAACGGAACAATCAAAACAAAAAAGGGCAACAAATTAGTCGCCAACCTAACAGAACTACGTATTAGCTGATTTTAGAGGTACTTTTAACTCGAATGAAATGAATTCTAGGATTAGAGCGAGAGCCAGGAATCCCAAACGGAGCAGCAAACGCTCGGAGTTTGCAAATAATCGTCCTCAGCATATAGTTAGCTTCTGTTTTCCTATGCACAAATAATGAATGAACTTTCAAAAAAGCCAAGGCGTTTTAGAATTGCTAGTATACAGCTCGCGAAAAAAATATGGAGAATACGCCAAACTAACCTGGAATGTGCCAGGAGCCTTGACCACTTATATTCAAGGCTCTCACGAATTCCGTTAAAATTTCCAACCTAATCATCTGGAGTGGAATTTTCGAGTACATATTCTGTCAAAGTTTGTGCTTTTTCTATGGAATGCGCTGGATGCTTCGGAAAAAAAGGGAAATTCCGCGTAGTCTTTCCCTTTGCAGAACTCAACATCGGTTTGTTGTTTGCGCTGAGAAGTCCGCGCCCGGAAAGGCGCACCTTTGTGTTTCCAAAGTTTTTTTTGCTCAAAAATACCTGCAAGTGTTCTGTGCTGAGGCAGCAGTGCCTTCTCTGTCTAGCGTCCTATAAGATTCTTTCCTCCAGTAACGGAATTTCGTTCAAAAACTAGAGTGAATTTTCCTGTCCATCTGTGCTCTTTCAATCAAGTGTGGTAAACATTGGAGGCGCAACTTCTTCTCTATTTGATGACCTCTATGCATACCCGAAGAACTCTTCCTGCTTCGTGTTTTGCATTAAAATGTTTGGGATGTTTTTGGCACCGAATCTCTCCAAAAGTCTCTCCTTCTCTATTTCTAGCCATCAGGGATGTTCACGTTCATGGAACATTGGAGCCCTGTGAAGTCTTCTTCTTCTTCAGCGCCTGTCCCGCTCCATAGCATGGTCTGCCATTCTGGTTCGTTGGCGTCATTTAGCTCGATCGTGCGCCTGATCGGGGTGTACGCCAGCAACTTCCATGTCAGAGTGCAGCGCGTCGAACCAACGCTGCTTCGGACGGCCTTTGGGCCGTTTTCCTGGAACATCGAGATTCATAATAATGCGGCAAACGGAATCGCTGCCAGCCCGAAGAGTGTGGCCATACCATCTCAGGCGAGCTTCACGCAGCTTGTCATTGATCGGGGCGACACCGAACCGCTCCCGAATGTCATCATTCCGCACGCGAACCAAGCGTGTCAGGCCAACGGTCCATCGCAACATCGTTTCCATCCCGCGGAGGCGGCGCACTGCCTCCTTCGTTGCGGGCCAGCACTCGGCACTGGTCGAATAACACATCGGCAAACCTTCGACTTTAAACGTCGGGTATGCTCTTATCGCACATGACGAACGCCATTTCAACCACGCAGAGTTTACGCGAGCAGTGATTCCTTGATCGAGACTGCCGTCAGATGAAATTGTCGATCCGTGGTACTTGAAAGCGTCTGCTCGGGTAGCTGTATACCGTCTATCCTGATGGTCCCAGACTCATTCGTATCGGTAGTCGAGTACTCGGTTTTCCCCACATTCAAACGAAGGCCAAGCTGTGCCAAGCGATTACTCCAAGCTTGCCCTTGCTTCTCAAGCTCGACTTTTCTATCGGTCGAAAACAGTGCATCCATCGTCTGCATAGAGAAAAGTTCATGGCGCAGGCATCTGCAGATCACTTGTGACCGCATCCATAACAACGATGAAGAGGAGCGGTGATAGAGCCGAACCTTGATGGACGCCGACTGAAATCGGGAAATCCCTTAACGTTCCAGCGGCCATCTGCACTCGGCTTTTTGGATCGGTGTACAGGATTCGGACCAGGGATGTGCGGCAAACGATTTTAAAAATTCGGCAAACGGAAATCGACAAAATTTGTCCAAAAACGGCCGGCAAACGGCAATCGGCGATCGACAAACGGCAAAATAAAAAACCTTGTACATAAAAACGATACGAATGTTCGAGAAGTAACGGTGAAAAATTACTATTTTTCAATGCGCAGTTCGTATTGCAATAGCAAGGTCAGATATGGCTTTGGAATAACAACACAAAAAGCTGAATTTCTTACGTTGGAGCAATACCTGATTCAGAAAATCAGCACAGAAATGACTACTCTTTCGAACACTTGTAATAGGAATGTTGTGGTGAAAGGATAGTAATTTTCAGAGGCTCTATGATGTGAACCTTTTTCGGAATAGTAGTCATTCATTTGTGTCGTGTTTCAGATTCATCGCACAAATTTTAAGTATGGTGCAATTCAAGTTTAGCGGGCGAGCACTCGAGATCTATTTGAAGAAATGAAGAGCTTAATGCGGTTCTACTTTAGCTGATTATTTTATAACAGGGGTGGCACCCACACCACTTCGCGGAGTAGTTGTTGGCTTGCCTCACGGTGTGTTTACTATTTGACCGGAATTTGGATAAAAGATGATGGCGTGGAAAAATGCGACTGAACCGCACGTTTTCGGACAGTTTTGGGAGCATTCTTAAGAAACTGCTTCATCTTCGACAACCATCCGCCCCTTCGACCTTTAAAATTCTCCTGATCTGCGCGCTAGCAACTCAAATAAAGGCTAGCTTGCTCGAATGAGTCCAGGCCGAGTATGCAACGGGGCGGTCGGTCATGACAAAATATAACAGTGATAAGGAGGTTTTGACATGATAAGCCCGATAAATCTTGCTTCGACCGGCTCAAAATGAGGGATCTATGTATGTAGGCTATGCATGCAGTTGGGTAGTCTCTCGAGCTCTCCTAAAGATACGAGTCCTGAAGAACCGCGGTCGTTTCTAATCACTCCCTTCCCAAACAACACGCCACCCCTTCCTCCCAACTTATCATCCCCGAGTCCATGGATTTAGTTTATGACCAAGTCACGAATCAAATTAAAATGGATGTTCCCCACGCCGTGTACACCCTCTCCGACCCTTCGAACTCAAAACTGCAACTTTCAACACAGTAAAATGTTTTCAGCGCAATTGTGAGCATAATAGTAGGCGGCGAAGTGCATAAACCCACAAACTGCCACTAGAGTCCTGCATCCTTTACAGGAAGCTTTTACAACCCCAGTAAAGTCTTGCTTACACACCAAGACAGTAGCGCTCTCTCAGCAAAGTCTTGACGCATTCCTCGGCGCTCTGCGCATTCCTAGCGAGCTACCGACACTTGGCACGTTCCCAGTCGGGTCCTACCCACTTTCCTTGTCTGATGCCCTCACAGTTTGTTCCCACTCACTTTCCTCGAAGTTTGGCGCACTCCCAGTTGGGTCCCACGTGCTTTTCTGTCGCTCTGTGCGCTCCCAGTGAAACACCGAGTATTCTGTGGTCAACGGTCAGCGGTCGAAGGTCAATTCTCTAGCCGTTTATTATGATGTAAGATGATCTCGATAGAAATGTATTGTTACCAAATATCTGAAACGAATCGATCCATCCAGTGTTCTTTTTTCTGAACCCTTTACGTATCCTCCTGAAATTGTTCACGGTGTTAATTCTTGTCTCGAAGAGCCTAACATTATTTGCCTAAGGTTAGATCAACTGGCTTGAAGTTTTCAATGTATATGTATATACTGCGACGCATAAGTATAGCAACACCTCCGAAATAGGTGCATATGTTCGATCGAAGTTTTGAATATTTTCGTGAGTTTCTATGTTTTCTCCAACGGCGAAAAACGACGGATCAAGTGGTATGACCAGGGATTGCCCATTTCGCTTTCAATTATGGAGAAAAGTTCGTATGAAGTATTATGGAGTATGGAGAAAAAGAAAATGTTGCTATACTTGAGCGTCGCAGTGTAGCCTGTCTATCTCCTTTCGAGCCGGTCGCAGCAAGGCTTGTCGCGCTTACCATGAGCGTCCTAATCGCGGAGTTTGTTATCTATTGCGCACTTTTTGCCGAAATTTGTCGAATAGTGAGAGGAAAAACGGCAAACGACAATCGACAAAAATCGTCCGAAAACGGCCGGCCAACGGCAATCGGCAACCAGCAAACGGCGAATGCCGCACATCCCTGATTCGGACCCAATTGATAAGCTCTTCAGGTACGGGGTGAGATCGCATAGCATACCAGATAACTTCATGCGGGACGTGGTCGAAAGCTTCTCCATGTCCAGGAAAGCAAAATGTAGTGCCTTTTGTTTTTCGCGATGCTTCTCAGCCAGTACTCTTGCGGCGTGGATGACATCGGTAGTCCCACAGGGAATGCAGGGATTTCGAGTAACATTTAACCTTACCTCGCGGGTAAGTCGTTCATGCATCCGGTCCCAGGCGAATAGGCCGATAGTTTGCACAGTTGGCGGGGCTGCCTTCCTTTTTCCAAATAGGGATCGTCGTGCTTTGATGCCAATCACCAGGGATTTTCTTCTCCTTGACGATTTGGTTGAAGAATTTTGTGAGCCAGCAAGCGGGATTCCAGCTGGGACAATAAAATCTCGATGTTGCTCCGCTCAAAACGAGGTTTTTCAGAAACGTTCTCTCATTCCACCTCGAAGACCCAACACCGATTGGAAATCAGAGTAATGTAAAAGGGTCTTTGATAATAATGTTTGGTCAACTTTTACTACTCATTTCTCAGCAAGTGTACTTGTATTCCAATGTTACCTCTCCGTCGTTGATGACGAGTTTCTTTTCAAGTTTCAAATATGAAGTTCATTACATTCCAACCCAGATCCTATGATCCTCAATAAGTACAGATTGAGGTTGGTGCCCAAAAAGCGGCAAACCGCTTTATCAACTCACGTTCTCACCTGCCCTATTTGGTTTTGAAGCCTGTTTTGCCTTCACTGTGTGGATTGGGCTGGCTCAACAAAACCAGAAACTTGAAACCGTTCACTTTCAGTCGTCGCTCGAGTTCAGAGTGCATCTTCGATACGAGTTCCTCATGCTCGGCATGGCTCGAGCTGTGGCTCTGATTCGTCCCGAGGCCTCCTACCGTCTACTCGATCATCTCGACCTATTCGAAATGATGCGAAAAGAGGATGAAATCGTCATTTCTGGGTATATTCATTATTTCTGTGCTTGTTTATTCTTTTGAAAACACTTCCAAAATAGAATGTTTAGAGGCAACTCAGAGGATTCCGGCGCATCGTCACCCGTGAATTTCGAGAGTGCCATCGATATAGCAGAGGCTCTGCAGTCAAAGCTGAGAAATACACCAGCCCTTCCCCACTTCATGTCTCTGCTACAACATTTATTCATGGTAATTTTAGAATCTCTGTTTTCGTTCTTTCTCAATTCTTTTTTTTTCGATTTTTGATATTCGATTGTAATGGGAACTCGAGGCAATTTCAAATGTCTGCTAGGTTGATTGGAAGTTTATTAAGTTATTTTGTATTAGATTTGCTGGAATTAATGTTTGACCTTGTGTAAAGAATGTTTAGCAAATGCGCGCCTATGTCGAATGAGTGGGGGACCATGTTTCCACCATCCATTAGTTTTTTATCGCTGTAGACCAACTCGTCGCGTTTGCCGTATATAGGTGCCACGGTGGCACAGAAATCACCGTGGAACACTCTTTGGCGGAGATCATAATCCTTGCGACCAGCGACAGTGCATATCAGGCATATCGATTATCCGGCGATATTGATTGTAAACACTGCGTCGCGTTGCTGGCCGCTAGAAGTATGATCCCGGGAGTTCGTGAAGATATCGCGGTTGTCTGCCGCGAAGTAGAAGGCTGCATCGAATAATTTCGATTTTCCAATGAATTCCAATTTTTCCTCAGAGCCGGAATGGTTTTATCTGTCCTTGGTATCAAACGTTACGTCATGGGCAAGGTTTCCATAACTGAAGAAAAAGTAAATTTTGGTTCGAATGCATTTGTCAACTAATCAACTTTGACATTTTAATGAGTGGACGGGAACCTCCTTTTTTTATCAAATAAGAGAACCTTCCACTGAGTGTAAAGTATGAAAATAAACACTGTTGAAACCATTCCCATCATGGAGAGAAATTTAGGGTTTATTTGAAAGAAAATCCGGATTATTCCAAGTAACAGTTTACCACAAAGGCGATGATATTTGGATACACAATACCTTCAACCTGAAACAGATTCCAAGCCTAGAGAAATATGAATATCCAAACTCCGATTACTGAAATTCAACCATTCTGAGCAGATAAAGGCTATAAAACCGCGAAATTCTCATGATTTCTACGCGTGCTGGTGCGGAGCGAAGTTTAGAGACAGTGAGAGAGCGCATGACAGACGGAGGGAGTAGAATCGCGCGCTGCCCTCGCGCCATGGGACGTGAGAATGACGACATTTTACAGAGGATAGATCTACATTGCCTGAATCAAAGAGAAGTCAAAATTGAAGTGGACCTTTCCTCCAATCTAAAGTGCCATTCATTCAAGTGAAGGTGTGTCTATTAGATTTCTCCTCTTCTTCTATGAGCTTTTTGGAAGTGCGAGATGGTGTAGTGCTGAATCTAAAATGCCAGCAATTGAGTTTTCTTCTGGGAAGAAGCAAAGGCAGATTCACCGCCGAAATCGTTTTCCGTTTTTTCTGTGTATTAGATTCGCACGCATGCCTATTTAAGCCCAGAGCAAAAAAAGGCGTAAACGCGATCAGCTGTTAAATTCGCAAGAAGACGATCCCGTGGACGGCAGAAGTTCAATCGTTAAAATGGCCTATCCTTCTATGCTCTGATGTTTTATCGGCTTCGCCTCAGTTTATCAAAATGCCAGTTTTAGCTCGCCGTTTTTAGATAGAAGTTTCAGTACCCAAAAAATCTCCCCCCTTAATATGCTCATTTCTCCTATTCTCGTAACTTAAAGGAAAGTGCGCAGGCCATCGGAATGGAAAATTCACAGTACCTCTGTACATATACATACATACATCTGTATAGCGTTAGGCAACTGCTTTTCTCGTTTCTTTTTGTTATTGCTGATTCGTGTTTTGCTCATCAAGTGTTTGTACCTGCATATTCGTTTCTGAGTGCATTTCCTTCTCTATCTGACGTCCCGTGGAAATCGAACGCTTCCAAATCTCGCATACAAACTCGATGTACTGCTTCAATACTTGATATTCCACACATTTATATCAGATTCCTTTAAAGCACCATTCTGTGATTGTTTCGGGACGGTTTGATCCCTCTAGAGATGCGCACATACATATCACAAAACCGCTCGTAGGCTCTGGTCAGAATGCATAAGGCTACGCTTCCACGCGAATTAGGCGACCTCTATTGAAGGCATCGTTCGCGCTGGTAACATTTTTCCCATTTTTCAGACCTAATTTCATGGATGAGCCCGGCAGGCCACACCGGTAAACTTCGGAGCTTCAAAACGTAGGGTTATGAGGTTGGAAGATGTTAAAGATGAAGGTTCGCCACCAGTTCTCATTAGTCATCTACCACTTTTTCATAGAATGTTGATGCGATCGTTTGACCACATGAAGAACAATTACGGCACAAACTCTACATGTAGAAAAACTTCGAAAGTGACAGTGACAAAGCCCCGAATGCAGAAAACCTGCAAAAACGATTTTGGCGCGAAATTTGAATTCAATTTTACAGTGTGCTCAGACTGACGTTCTTTTGGAAATGGAGGTTTTTTTCATGGGCCCTTTCGACATTGTCGTCCACTAGGAAGGCCAAGCTACACAAAAACATAAAAAAATATTATACGGCTTTCTTCGCGTACGATGCCTTTAATAACGAGAAAACCTAAACAGGCAGCAGCGACTGTTTATCCATACGTGTTCATCTCACTGCTTTGCGAGTGGAAATGCTCTACGAGTTTCAACAAGTTTCAACTTGCCAACTTCCTGCGTATTCAGTGTAATAAACGATGTGGATAAACGGTCGCTGCTGCCTGTTTAGGAGGCCCCTTTAAAAACTTGCTTTATTATAAATTTTTTCAGACCTAAAAATTCAGCAATCATTTAAAGAGAGGGCTCTACAACGATATTATGCTATGGTTTAGATTGTTGCAAAAGGATTCAGTTATACACTGCACGCATATAACGCTGTGCAGCCTCATGATGTTCTGTATGTACATGTACTTGTTTACCGTATCGCATCCTGAACTTTTGACCTCAATTTTTTTGTTTACCCTTAATACTAGCAAGTTACTAGTAGCAACAAATACGTCGTTGAATGGAATAGCCCCCCCTCAACCTGGATCCCAAACAACTTTTCAAACCTGGAAAACGCAGTGTAAAGGGAGTTAATCAAAAACGGCTCTCTTATCGCGATAAAACTTCGCCTCTTACATTCTGACCGAAACCTACGAGTGGTTCAGCAGATCCTAGCACCAAGACAGTATCCTTCGAGGTAAGCTTTCAACATCTAGATCTCTGCTCGCTAAGTCAAATAAGAAAGAAAACCATCAACAAGTGATATATGTACGTAGTAGTGATGGTTGGAAGTCGGAGAAGTCTGATATGATTGCTTAAAGAACGTCTTTTTACGTACTTATATCTGTTAGCTCTTCTTTATTCAAAATTTCCTGAAATAAAAGCGAACTCAATTCAATTGGGAGCTCACATCTCAGTTTGGCGATCGAGTCTTCGGTGCGCGAAAACCAATTGTGGAAAGGTAGTGTGGAAAGTTAGTTTTGGCGTTTTTTTGGGGATTTTTTCACCGCAGCAAGCTATACTTATAGGACATTGGAGCTTCCGTCATGTAGGGAAAACCAGGAAACGTGATTCATCGCGGGCAACGCCTCATAGGTACCAAAAATCAAAACTGGCATGTAATGTATTCAGTACCGGAACCACAGAAATGTGACATCCGGAAGTGATCGAGTTCCATGACAAATGGGAATATCAGATACAGGAACAGATTCCCTTCTAAATTCATACATGTAGTTTACCAAACAAGGCACAGAATATCGAAAACGAAACAAAACCAAGAATATGCTGGAACATATTCCTCAACACAATAGAAAACAGATTGTGCTTTGACACAAAAACTCGGCCTCCTGGAACTCAGAGTTTATTCGGCAAACCATTCCGGGAATTTCCTGAAACGTATTGATCAGTTTTAAGCATGCTCTCTAGATATAAATAGGAAATCAGATTATGTTATATTTCAAAGAGGGTAGGAATGTTCGAGCTCACATACGGGTCTATTGTTCCTACTCAAAAGAAGAATCTGGCCAATTTCATTTGCATTCCAGGTTCCATCAGATGAGAAGCATCTGCCATTGTGGCGACTTTTCGATCTGATTCTGCAACATCTTACACTGCAGGCAACCGTACAAGGAATGACAGATGTGGAGGAGGCCTTCACTTCCACAGTTGATATGGATGACATCCTCACGAGGTTCATCCAACTCTCTTAAGCCATTTAGGACTGCAGTTGACTTTTATTTTATAGGTTACACACACAGTGTGAGTATGAGCGCCTCGAGAGTGACATGGAGCGGATGAAAGAAGAGCTGGATCAGGAGCGAATGAGAGCTCTAGAACTCGACAATCGCATTGCTGATCTAAGCGACGGACGGGATAGCGTCTCCAGCAGGTACGCTCGCTACCTGACATGCGACGTCTCCGGTATATTTTTAGAAATGAGGATTACAGAATTTCTGGTTTCTCTTCGTCGCCTTCCGATCCTTGTCCTTCTTCGTCGCCGCTTCCGCCAATATGCCCTCCATCTGCAGCTCCCCCGCCTCCTCCCCCATCTCTCGCAATGGGAGGAATGAAGAACGACGAGGTATGCCCTCTTTGAGTAAAACAGAGATACGCAAAATATGAAACCGGATCATTGCGCACATGGTCGGGTAATAATGTGGCGTATGTACCTACCGGCATTACCACATATACAAGGAAGACACATGTATGGTAGTTATGTGAAAGAAATAGATCAGTAGCTCGAAATGTCCTTTTTTGCATCTCCCTCCAGCACCTTTGAAGTGCTCTTCAGACCTTTAAATTGTTTTTGTGTAGCGAACACCGCTGGGCTGAACTAAATGTGATTCTTTTTGTGTACTTTTCTTACAAATGAAGGCCTGTACCCGGTTATCCATAAGCACGCCTTACCTCAACAGCTATGTGCGCGTCATTTTATGGGATTGGATGGTTGTACGTTGAAAAAAAGAGTGATTTGAGAAAGAAGTGGTGTGAATGTGGCGGCACCCTGCTGTTGGCTATTCAATACAGGTTCAACATTCTAGACGCAGAAGCGTGTACCGAAGCCAACTGGTCTGCTAAAGTCATTCAACTGGTTGAAGCTTACTGAATCCAAGGTCAAAGGTACCGCCTGGGAGTTCATCGATGATGAGAAAATGTACAAACAGGTGGGGGTTTTGTGTTTCTCAACCTTGTTTTAGATTTTTCCAAACTTCTCTCCCATGTGCCCTGAATCAGGATGAGCGATCTCATAAACGAGAAAACAAATTATGAAGTCCATCCTCTATAAAGTGTACGCTCGCCACGTTCCGCACCACAGCGAAATCCGCCACACATGGACACGAATGTGTTTTTCATGCTCTTGCACTGCTTCAGGACAGTATGCTGTGCTTATCTGGGGCGAATTCCGGTCCGCAATTGCGTCTCGACACGCTTTGCGGCCGCACGCGCTCGAGTCAGTCGAGTTTCCATCGCCAAAGCCGGCTCGATATGGCTTTTTTATAGTTTTGTCCAATTTCGTTTACTTTCCAGTTACTAAAACCCACCTAGAGTCAACAGATCGGCAGCTGCGGGGCTTGAAACTCTTCCAACTCGAATGCGCGCGGCCGCAAAGCGTGTCGAGACACAATTGCGGGCCGGAACTTGGCTCAGAGAAGCACAGTATATGGTCTGCTTCTCAAGTTTAATTTAGTGACTGCACGAGGCGCGATCAGTGCGGCTGGCCGTGCTATGATCGCGACTAAGGATCTGTGGAAATATCTGTTTTCTAGTTCCCGTTACCCGTCTTCCAGCCATCTTTGCGTATCCGTTCTTCATAAGCCGTTTTCCGGCATTTTTGGCCAAAGTACGGAAAAATCGGTAAAAAATGAGTTGAATTGGTGTTTAGAGAAGTATAACACCCTATTGCGTCCGAGATGCTATCCCACACAAATCTGTCAGTAAGATAAGAACGTGTCATATACCATGTACCAGTATGGATTTGTTAGGTGCAGCCTCAATTTCTCCGGTTACGTTTGATGAAAAATGTAGGTAGGTTTAAGAGATAGATTGGGTTCTAACGTACGTAGCCGTAGAGTGTATCGTGCCCAGTAATTTCATTGAACCGTTTGGTAGACCTTGTGTAGACCTCGTGACACGGGCGGGGTCGCAATATGGTTTCCGTTTTCGATTTAGGCAGCGTCCATACGTCGCGAGAGCGGGCCTAATGTAGGTAGTGGAGGGGCACAGCGCCCCACACCTCGCGGAGAGAGAAGCTTTCCCGTCTTCCCGCGGAGTGGGCTATTCCTGGGGGCCATCGAACATTCACTCATCGATTCCCACTTTGATGTCATCATTGCACCACCCACTAGAGTGGAGCCAATGAACGATTGCTGAGCTGAGAACGCTGTGTTGAGACTCTTTCCGAAACCCGCGCTGTGTGCGATGCTGGTCTTGGGCAGGTGAACCACCGACCGTTAATGGCATCTGCGAATGGGAATAGTGCAAGAACCAGTGAGTGTGGGGAGCTTCCCCGTAGAAGCTCACTCCTTACTTGTTGAGAGCAGATCAAGATGAAATTCCCAGAAGCGGACTTGTGAAATTTTGTTCAACAGATCTTTACTCAAAGGCTGGTTTTTTAATGTGCTGCGAACTGCTTAAGGATTGTCTTCTGTCAGTCATCAGATTAGCCGTAAGGCGATCGCAGAAGGGCAGCAGAGTGCTTGTTCACCGTGTTCGGGCAGTCAACGAAATGGCGCTGTCTACTGCCCGCGACCGATCTAGTGGTCTTCCGCGGGAGGGGTTACGGGGCAGCTGCTAGTGGTGCCGCGGGAACTGTGATGTCTCTATCTTAGTAACTCGTGTTGATTCGACTAAAAACGTCTGATCGGGTGATCAATCGCCTGCGCAACGGCTGATAATTTCCCACGGTTTTCGACTTCCGTGGTGGGATTATGAAAACCAAAGGCAGTAGTTTTGATACAGGTTTGATGTCACCTGCCTTTAGTGTCAGAGCAGTAAGCTTGAAACTTGCTGCTCGCCTCGTGGTGCTGGCGTAAGCGCGCGAGAAGGAGCGCCTGTGAGCGGCTAGCGAATCGTATGCCCACGATGACCATCGATTTTGCGTAATCGCACGCTCTCGCCACGTATGGACGCAGCCCTAGTCTGACGCATGGACCAGGCGGCTGGCCGTGCGGGGTTGGTGGCTTCAGTGGAGAATGGGTCCGATTCTCGCGGGGTGATCTAAGGTCGCAGCCCCGTTCATTCATCAGACCAAAAATATTGCGCGAACTCTACCTTCAATCTACGGTTCCTGGAGAATTATGGCCGACCCGTACTGGGAACCACTCGTTTGCCACGCACAACAGTTTTCTGTATTGCAAAGTGTTAGGATATAGGTGATAACACTCCGTACATAGAGTTTAGCGTAATTCGCACAACTACGTGGATATCAAATCACCGAATACCAACAAAATTATTACTTTTTGAAAAAGATTGTTCCCAAAAAAAACTGTGGGGCAGAAATCCGAATACATGGCATTCAGTCATTAGGGGCCGACTCTTCGACAGCCATCTATCACTATTTGCTCATCACCATCATGTACTGGTAAGAAGCACTTGCAATACAGAGCAACTGTTTCAAAAATGAATAGGCGCGAATTCAACTGCCGACTACCTTGAATCATCGCATTCTTCACGAGTTACGATTTTCAACAGGCCTTTTCGCCATTTTCATTTGCTAGAGGGATGCATTCAATCGTAAGTATGAAAAAAACAGAATATGATTTTCTACGAGAATGAGCTTAGGTTTTTCGTTACGCTGCTGAAAAATTCACATTTGATTCTCTTCAAAATGCGCGCATAATGAGCAGAATGTTAAACGAACAGCCAGAGAATGCAAAATAATAAATGAGTAGAGAGAGAAAACGTGAAATCACTTTTCTACGGCTTAAGGCAGCGTCCGCGCAGGACACCGCACTTGGTTTTTTCTTCTTAATCCAATGTTTGAACCAATTGGAGATATGTAGTGGCAAAGCTTGACACCTCAGTGCTGCGTATTCATAATGCTATAGCCTCTTCAAAACCGCTCCGTGGTCTGAAAAGGCGTTCTCCCGGTCGGTCATCTAGCACGAAGAGCAGAAGCGCCACAACAGGCTCTTACAGACCGTGGAAATTCAAAATTCTATACTCCATTATTAGAGAGATCTTCGCGTTCAAAAGTGTGCATTGGAAGCTCCTAGTTTTTGAGAACTTTTGGTAATGGAAAGGCCGAAATTAATAATCAACCCAAGAAGTTACAGGGGCTAAACACTTTCGGACGTCCAGCATTTCCGCGATTTGTGTATTACAC
The DNA here is from genome assembly GCA_029168955.1 of Aplectana chamaeleonis. Classification (NCBI taxonomy): domain Eukaryota; kingdom Metazoa; phylum Nematoda; class Chromadorea; order Rhabditida; family Cosmocercidae; genus Aplectana; species Aplectana chamaeleonis. Next base: position 213,239 of record JAPDOI010000497.1, on the reverse strand, counting down.
AAGACACACCGGACAGACGTGGAAAAAAGGAAGCTGAATGCTCCGGGATTTTCAAACTAGTTTTTCTCCGAAATTTGAGTGTTTTAGGTGGCCTCTTTGCGATATGTCAGTACCTGGTAATCCTACCTGTGCAAAATAGTAAGAAAATCTAAGACGGTTTTTGCTAGTACGCTGCCTCTAAGGAAAAATTTCCCGTTCCTCTTTCGTATGTATCCGTCTTTCGCATTCCGTTTCCGGTTGAAATTTATTTTCCGTCCGGGACAAAATCTTTTTCCGCACATCCCTGTTCGCAACTCCGCCGACCAGCAGCGAGGTTGCTATTGTGTGCGAAGATAGACGTCCGCAGCAGTGGTGTGCATTTTCCGTTTACCGATTTACCGATTTTCCGGATTTACCGGTGTTTTTCGGTAAATTTTAATTTACCGATTTACCGATTTTTTCTCAAAATTTACCGAAATTTTTACCGAAAAGAAAAGCTGGGTGTTTTTAGGTCAATCGGCCTATTTCTTACTCGTATTTCACGGGTTCGCTACTGTTATGGCATGCCTTTGGCACGATATCCTTCTTCATCCTCCTTTGGTTACTCTTTCTAACCCTTTTGGCTCACTTTCTGAATAATCCAACGATCTTTTCACCTTTTATGTCACGTGCCTATCCATATCGAAATACAACTCCGAGAAATACATATCAGCAGAGTTCTGAAGCAGATATTTCAGTAACTGGACTTTTTTTCAATTAGCAGAGTCCTGAAGCAGATTATTCAGAAACTGAATTTTTTGCAGCCCCCGGACACCACACTGAATCCACTGCAGTTCTGGAACGACTCCATTGTCGTACCGTACCGTACCAGCACCTTTCTCTACTGACCAATAAGTACTTTTGGGCGCCTCCTGGCACAGCTGAGGCGGAATGGATTTTTTCCTCAGCTGCCCTGATTTTGAGTAACTACAGAAAGACCTGACGACAGAAAATTTCGAAATGTTACTTTTTCTCAAAATAAACGTCTCGCTGATCAGCTTCAGCGAATGAGCTCAGGTTAAAGGCAGTGTTCACGATAATCTTGAATTTTGAGATTATTCGCTATATTGATTAAGTGGCCCCCGGGTAGAACTAAAACGACGTAGAAATTGAGAAAAACGCACCAAAAGTACACGAAATCCTCAAGTATCACCCCGCCTCTTAAGTGTCACAGGAAGTGTTTGTTGTGACAATGAAATCTTTTGTGGGCCCGTCCTTTGCAATTCCCTACTCTCTATAGCTCCGTTCTTTCCTTAGGGCCCTAACTAATCCTGCTTTACATAAAATATTGTTCTATTTTCGATTGACCCAATTTTCCACCGGTGACAACCATCATGAACATGTTCATCCAACCGGACAACTAGTCCATGTTATGAAATGATGTCACTGAAATACGGCGTTTTAATGCGTTTCTCGCCGTTTCTTCGTGATTTTGGTAACACTTGGAGGCCAACGCATTGTTTAATGTGGAAAACTCGGGGACGAAAATCATCGTGAACACAGCCTTTAATATGTAAAACTCACCCATTATTTGCACTATCCTCATGCACTATTGAAAATGATTCATAAATAGTATTGGCCATTTGTGCTATCGTATCCTTACATATAACAATGGAGTATATATCAACATATAACAATGGGATATGTATCAAAGTCGAAGTCAGAATTTTTACCGAATTTTCCGTTTTTACCGTATTTACCGAAAAAAAAGTTCGGGAAAAAGTTTCGGTAAAAAATTTACCGAAAAGAATTTTCCGCACACCCCTGGTCCGCAGCGCCGCTCTGCCACTAGACTAAATCCTGTGGAAAGACTCCTTTACATGGCGATTTCCGTTCACCTTCTAACCGTTATCGAGCTTTGATCTGCTGACAACATTCGGGAGGAGAACACAAAAGTAGGGGCTTTGCGAGTATTCTACATAAACGCTCTCTTCAAAAACAACATTCACGCTCGCAAAATTGATCGAGATAACGACGTTGATGGGGACGCACGGCTCTTACCAAAACGGTCATGCCGCTGGAATCATCAGAAACGAATCAAAATCGCCGTATTTGAACTATATTGGGCCGCCGAAACGTGCAGTCTCCGCCCCTAATTTCAAACTTTCTCAAATTGGTCGCTCATATAGGGTAGTATTAACTGGTTTTTGACTCCTCGAGGGCACTAGTTTGTGCCGTCAAAGTTCAGCGGCTTCGCTATCTCCACCTATTGTGTACAGTAGGCGCGGATCGCACTGACACTTTGCGTTACTTATTACTCGTTGGCGCAAACTCGGTATATATATATATATATATATATATATATAATATATATATATATATATATATATATATATATATATATATACTTATACTTAAAGCAGCTATGTCCCGATGTTTGTATGTATGTATGTATGTATGTGTGTGTGTGTGTGTGTGTGTGTGTAATTGTGTTTTCCCGTGAATCTTCGGAATGGCCGATCAAAACAGGGATGAAATGGTACCAACATTTGCGTGGGTGGGACACTCATCGATTACCAAAAAATCAGCCTGAATCACCTCTTGCGCGCCTCGGGGCCACCGAGTTTGGCCGTGGGGCGCAATTTTAGCCGTGGGTCATGAAAACCTCTATGAGTCATCCAGCGGTAGAAGTGCTACGCTCTAATCACGGCGACAGGTCTTCGGTAATATTTTACGGGACGCCGTACAGAATCTCGGGTTTGATGAGTCTGCAGGACAGCAGTGGTAGTGTGCAGGACCACAGTGGGGCTGCGCAGGCCGTCATGGTAAGTGTGCAGGACCCCAGTGGGAGTGTGCAGGACCCCTGTGGGAGTGTGCAGGACGTCATAAAAAGCGTGCAGGACCCCAGTGGGAGTGTGCAGGTCGTCATAGGAAGTGTGCAGGACCCCAGTGGGAGTGTGCAGGACGTCATGGTAAGTGTGCAGGACCCCAGTGGGAGTGTGCAGGACCCCTGTGGGAGTGTGCAGGACGTCATAAAAAGCGTGCAGGACCCCAGTGGGAGTGTGCAGGACGTCATAAAAAGCGTGCAGGACCCCAGTGGGAGTGTGCAGGTCGTCATAGGAAGTGTGCAGGACCCCAGTGGGACTGTGCAGGCCGTCATGGTAAGTGTGCAGGACCCCAGTGGGAGTGTGCAGGACCCCTGTGGGAGTGTGCAGGACGTCATAAAGCGTGCAGGACCCCAGTGGGAGTGTGCAGGTCGTCATAGGAAGTGTGCAGGACCCCAGTGGGACTGTGCAGGCCGTCATGATAAGTGTGCAGGACCCCAGTGGGAGTGTGCAGGACGTCATAAAAAGCGTGCAGGACCCCAGTGGGAGTGTGCAGGTCGTCATAGGAAGTGTGCAGGACCCCAGTGGGACTGTGCAGGCCGTCATGGTAAAGTGTGCAGGACCCCAGTGGGAGTGTGCAGGACCCCTGTGGGAGTGTGCAGAACGTCATAAAAACCGTGCAGGACCCCAGTGGGAGTGTGCAGGTCGTCATAGGAAGTGTGCAGGACCCCAGTGGGACTGTGCAGGCCGTCATGGTAAGTGTGCAGGACCCCAGTGGGAGTGTGCAGGACGTCATAAAAAGCGTGCAGGACTCCAGTGGGAGTGTGCAGGTCGTTATAGGAAGTGTGCAGGACCCCAGTGGGAGTGTGCAGGTCGTTATAGGAAGTGTGCAGGACCCCAGTGGGACTGTGCAGGCCGTCATGGTAAGTGTGCAGGACCCCAGTGGGAGTGTGCAGGACGTCATAGAAAGTGTGCAGGACCCCAGTGGGAGTGTGCAGGACGTCATGGAAAACGTGCAGGAGTCCAGTGGGAATGTGCAGAACGTCGTAAAAAGCGTACAGGACTACAGTGGGAGTGTGCAGGACGTCGTAGAAAGTGTGCAGGACCCCAGTGGGAGTGTGCAGGTCGTTATAGGAAGTGTGCAGGCCGTCATGGTAAGTGTGCAGGACCCCAGTGGGAGTGTGCAGGACGTCATAGAAAGTGTGCAGGACCCCATTGGGAGTGTGCAGAATGTCACAAAAAGTGTGCAGGACGTCATAGAAAATGTGCAGAACCCAAATGGGAGTGTGCAGGACGTCACAGAATGTGTGCAGGACCTCAGTGGGAGTGAGCAGGACCCAAATGGAAGTGCGCAGAACGTCATAGAAAGTGTGCAGGACCCAAATGGGAGTGTGCAGGACGTAACAGAAAGTGTGCAGGACCCCAGTGGAAGTGTTCAGGACCCAAATGGAAGTGCGCAGAATGTCATAGAAAGTGTGCAGGACCCAAGTGGGAGTGTGTAGAACGACGGAGGAAGTGTGCAGAACCCCAGTGGGAGTGTGCAGGACCCAAATGGGAGTGTGCAGAACGTCAGAGGAAGTGTGCAGGACAACAGTGGGAGTGTGCATTACCCAAATGGATTTGTGCAAAACGTCATGGAAAGTGTGCAGGACCCCAGTGGCAGTGTCCACAACGTCGTAGAAAGTGTGCAGGATCCCAGTGGGAGTATGCAGGACCCAAATGGGAGTGTGCAGAACGTCAGAGAAAGTGTGCAGGTTCCCAGTGGTAGTGTGTATGACCCAAATGGGAGTGTGCAGAATGTCATAGAAAGTGTGCAGAACGTCGCAGGAAGTGCGCAGGACCCCAGTGAGAGTGTGCAGGACCCAAATGGTAGTGTGCAGGACGTCATACGAAGTCTGCAGGACTCCAGTGGGAGTGTGCAGAATGTCATAGAAAAAGTGCAGAACGTCAGAGAAAATGTGCAGGACCACAGTGGGAGTTTGCATGACCCAAATGGGAGTGTGCAGAATGTCATAGAAAGTGTGCAGAACGTCGGAGGAAGTGTGCAGGACCCCAGTGGGAGTGTGCAGGACCTGAATGGGGGCGTGCAGGACATCATAGAAAGTGCGCAGGTTCCCAGTAAGAATGTGCAGGACGTCATGGAATGGGTGCAGTACCCCAGTAGGTGCGTGCAGGACGTCGTGAAATGTGTTAAGGACCCAGGTGGGAATATGCAGGACGTCATAGAGAGTTAGCAGGGCCGCAGTGGAAAAGTGCAGGACGTCATGAAGAAAGTAGAATTGAATCAGCGAGATTCTCTCAATTTTTCATGCGAAATCTTAGCCTTTGTGTAGCGAAGAAAACAGATAGGAAATCATGTATCTTGAGAAGCGTGCAACGCGTTTTGAGGAGTACGCGAAACTCTGGAGACACTTCCTCGCCAGTCTGACGAAACAATCAGCAGCTCCACTTCCGCATCATCTCTGTTCGTCACTCAATACAACCGCTCAGTCATTTTGATTCACTAACTTCGATAAACCAGTTTTATATATGTTGAACGTCTGATCTTATCAAAATCTGCTTCACAAAAACGTAAACATCAACGGACATATTTCATTTATTGAGAACAAAGGCATGGTGTTGGTCAACAAGGGAAACCACATCTAAAATGCGAGTGCTTTTTTCTCAACATGACAGGGATGGTAGAGCGAGAATAGTAGCTTGCGTACATTACAGAAGGAAGGGGTCGTAAATAAGATGCCGGTAACAACCGACGATCTACCGCTGGCTTCTTATGTGTTGCTTTTTTATGCCACGTTTTTTATACCCTACGCCCTGCTATAAATTTCCGGCAGCCAGTTTTGCTCAGGAGAGTCCATACGGACAGCAACTTTCGGATATACGGAAGGCAGTCAACACCGTTTTGTCAGAATAATCTGCCTCAGGAAGCTAGCGGACGTGAACATTTTTTGAGCGAAAACTTCGCTAGGTCTCGCTAGTATATATATATATATATATATATATATATATATATATATATATATATATATATATATATATATATATATATATATATATATATATATATATATATATATATATATATATATATATATATATATATATATATATATATATATATATATATATATATATATATATATATATATATATATATATATATATATATATATATATATATATATATATATATATATATATATATATATATATATATTTCATAATATACCTGCACCGAGTTTGCGCCAACTCACAAAAGTGAACGCGAAGTATCAAATCCACCCGTGCCGACTCTATGCTGCGGTGAATCTCGTACACTTCCAAGCAGCCGACACAGAAACAATACACCATTTCTTCACTTAGATCAACTTTCTCTTCGGTTTTCAATACTAACATCTGCGAACCTTCAAGTCGTAGCACAACATCAAAAGCATTTCCGAGCTCGTATGCTACCTTCGATTTTGAACGGGCTACAGATCTGAACATCCATAATTAACGCAAGTTGCAGTTCTCTAGCGCTCCGAACGCCTCAGCCAATCCCATGTGATAGTTTTGTCACCGTAGGTCTCTGAATGCTGTGATCAAGTATATCTGTGATCATTTAGCTTGATCTCGATGATGTAGCGTCCACTTTTGCCTCAAGTTCACAGAAGGATGAAGATGTCGATTTCTACAGCACAATCTCGAGGAGAGCTATCAACACACAAGTAAGTATTATACTAACAGTTTCGAGATTCGCCACTGCTCGCCATGGTTTCAATGACCAAGGTGGATAATTTCAGATTTCGGTGATTGATCCAAGACGCTATCAGAACTGCACCATCATGCTTTCAAGGCTGAAACTTTCACATAGGGAAATCCGGAGTGCTCTGTTTGCCATGGACGATAAGGGGAAACTGCCGAAGGACATGCTCGAACAGGTACTCATTTGCCCTCAATACACTCTCGATCTTGCCCACTAACTTATTTCCTTCCCTCAATGGGTCCGGCGTAAACACTTATGTAAGGTGCGTCCGAATGAGAATGGCGGCCCATGCGGCCGGCGTGCTTAGCAGGCGGCCGTCGCGTTCGCCGCTCTCGGACGAGCATGCGAAAAGTCCCTACCGCCATCGACTACGAACGGGGCCGGCACCGGCTGGCGGCAAGCACTGCGCCGATCAATCGCTCCGCAGACGGAGGGGAGTGGGGACGGCCGTAGTTGAAATCCAACACTCGTCCGAGGGCGGCACATGCGACGGCTGCCTGCCAAGCACGCCGGCCGCGTGGGTCGCCATTCTCATTCGGGCACACTTTATACAACATGGAGTATACAGATGACCACGAGCGGACCAGTGGCGGTATACACACTCCTGCCGCGCGGCCCATAGTAAAGAATCAAGTCAGATTACCTTAACTGACTTTTTTTGCATGATCTGAAATCGCCTCAGGGAATAGTCCACGATCAAAAAAAACATATAGAGATAAATAGAAATCGCCATCAGAGACTGTTTCCTACTCTTTTTTATGAGGAGCAGAAAAGCAGTGAGTTAATGTGATTCACAACAAAGTCAGATGATCTTAGGTCTAAGATAGATCTCAGATGATCTAGGAAATTTCAGACTGTCCTAAAACACAGAAGAGAGTGAGGATAAATGCAGGGGCAAATCTCAAAGTTCAAACGAGATGGTTCTTTTTGAAGATCTTCAGTGGATCTTCGCAAACCTCATTTGAGGAAAAGCGAAAAATCGAACTGGCGTCCAATCAGTAAGAAGTAAGCTAACTCTGCCAAACTAATTTAGGAATTTCTAGATTCCTTACCTTGTGCGCAGAAAATGCGGGAAATCCTTCATTTAGCTACAAAAATGACTTGCATTTTCGACATAATGGTTTTCACAAGTAGCTACAACATTTGCAGACAACCGGATACCTTTTCTTAAAAAGAGTCGCCCAGATAAGGCCTGAAAACTCTCTCCTAAGTACATTTCTTAGTGCAAGTATCGCATTTAATCATCATGACTGTTCGAGGAAGATCAGAAAGTGCACTTCGGTGTTTTACATGGAAAACATTTAGAATCGAACTTGCTTAGCGATGTGACTCAAGTGCTCGCGATAGAAAACGTTATCTAAAAAACGATAAAAATCAGCTTAGATAGAAAACAGCGGAAAATTTATGAAGGTAGCGCGGTGAACAACTGGCTAGAATTAGAGTTTCTAGGGCGCAAAGATGCTAGTTCGTCAGGTTTCGGCGCGGAATGTGGATATTCACACCGGGGGGTCTGAGCTGCGCAATGGTGGAGGGAGGGGGGTCTGAGCTCCATCGGGAGACCATGTGAATCATTTTGACCGGGGTTGTAGGTACACTGTCTATAAATATTTTTTGCGAATAATTCGCTAATACCGTCCAATAAACATGAAACCTTGTTGTACCTAAATTTACGTAAATGTTAAGATTATAGTCTATGTTCTCCTACGGTTGAATACAAGGCACATATGGCCTGGGCGTGTATCCTGGATAGTTGTGTACTGAACTGCAAATAAGAACACATTGGAAGCTACGGAGTGGGGCGGAAGAAAAGAGCGGATGCGATGAATGAAGTTACTGGCAAAGGCGAAGACGACGAGTTGTACTAAAGAAATGAATATGTTTTCAGAAAAGAACAGGTCACTTTAGATGTATGGAAAACAAGCTTCAATAAGTGGTTAGATACGAAAATGTGTGCCTCAACATTAGCCAGACGAGACACAGCAAAATCACTTGCTGGTTGGAAAGAGCGTCATCTAATCTGGTTACGTTTCGAATTTCATTCTCCGAAACCCACTCATACCCAAAACACACGACGCGGGTTCGATCTCGCAAGATACTCAAAGGCAGTGTTCACGATAAGAATCGTTTTTCTGTTTTTCTGCCTATATTAAAGGCGGTCCCATCAGGGATGTGCAGCAATTGCCGTTTGCCGGTTGCCGATTGCCGTTTGCCGGCCGTTTTTGGACGATTTTTGTCGATTGTCGTTTGCCGTTTTCCCTCTCACTTTTCGACAAAATTCGGCAAAAAAGTGTGCAATAGATAACAAACGCCGCGATTAGGACGCGCATGGTAAATCCCATAAGCCTTGCATCGACCGGCTCGAAAGTAGGGAAATAGGCTATACGTACTTCAAAACTTCAAGGCAGTTGATGTTATCTACCGTGCGGTCATGTCAAAGCAATTGCTAGTATTGTAGTGTCATGCTCGTGTGGGTCCACTTGTCTCGAAGAGTACCGAATTCACCACACTCTCCTTGCTGAGGCTTGATCAATAAATGTAGGGTTCATCGGGACAAGAAATAACACCCTAAACGTTTTCACGAGAGGGCATAAAGGGTTCAGAGCTCAATTTTTTCAGACATTTTTCAAAGCGAAGCGTCGTGTAGAGGATGTTGGACTTCGCTGGCAGTTTGTGGGATTATGCACTTTGCCATCTTCTATAATATTATGCTCACAATTACGCTGAGAAACATGCTACCAAGTTGAAAGTTGGAGTTCTGAGTTAAAAGGGTGGGGGAGGATGTACACGTTGTGGGGAACATTCGTTTCGGTTAAATTCGCTGCCTGACTATAAGCTGGATTGACGGGGTCGACGGTGTTCGGAATAAGTGGTGGCGTACAGTTTGGGAAGGAGGTGGTTTGAGCAAACCGCGGTTTTTTAGAAGTCGTATTGGTGGAAAACTTGAAAAACTACCCCATTCAATGTATTTGAGTTATTAGCGCGCAGTTGAGAAGAAATTTAAAAGGTCGCAGTGGGAGAGATGCCGAATATATAGCCGTTTCTCAGCAACGTTTCCAAGGCTGTTCGGAAACGTGCGTTCTAGTTGTATTTTTTCACGTGATTATCTTTGATCTAAATTCCGGTTAAACAGTAAACACACCATGAAGCACGAAACGAGTACGCCGCGAACTCTGAAAAAGTTTCCTAATCAGATAAAGGACCTAACAACCGTAGGTGCACATTTCTGTTCGTAGGCCCCGCCCAGTTGTAGTATGGCTCACGTTTAATTTTATATGAGTTACTCTCAGTTGGTCCTATTTTTGTAAAGGCGCAGCCACCCATCGCGGTGCCGCAGCGGCACTTTCGCGGAGCCGCTCTGGTACCTTTCGCGAAGCCGGTACGGCTTTATCGCGGAGTCGCAGCGGCAATTTCCGCAGGAGAAGGGCTGCCACGCTCGTTAAGAAATAATCAAGTCAAGTAGGGACACACTGACCTCTTCCTTTTTTTAAACTACTTTCGAATGCTCATCCCCTTAAATTGGATTGCGCGATACTCTGAATTTCGTGCGATAAATTTGAAACACGAAGCAATTGCATGACTACTACATATTCCGAAAAGGGTTGAAATTAGAGAACCTCGAAAAATTACTATCCTTTCACCACAACATTCCCATTACCAGTGTTCAATAGAATGCCCATTTCGGTGCTGCTTTTTATATCAGGTATTGTACCAAAGTAAGAGGTTAAATTTCTTGTGGTATTATTGAAAAACCTCGTGGTGTTATTGAACTAGAACAAAATGCCGAGGTTCAAGGACAGTCGGCCATACACTATTCAGAAACCATTTCTTATCTGGCTATCGAAATACGATTTGTGCATGAGAAAGAAGTATTTTTAATGCTACTTTTAGAACATTTGCATCGTTTTTGTACGATATTTTTTATTTTGCCGTTTGTCGATTGCCGATTGCCGTTCGCCGGCCATTTTTGGACAAAATTTGTCGATTTCCGTTTGCCGATTTTTCAAAATCGTTTGCCGCACATCCCTGGGTCCCATGCTGATTTCAATGATGTTTTTGGAATCGTACAAGACCTTCTGCAAACGGAGTTATGGTTCCTCAAAAATTGAGCTAGGGAAGCATGGTGGACAAGTTGTCCGAGGCTTGTAACTTTCGTCTCTTGCAGCCGATGTATGCGAGCTGACCTGAGTAAAGAGAAAAGTTGGGAATAAGGGGAAGAACGGGACCAATGATCGGAAACCATCGCTCATCTCACGATCTTGAGCATTCATTTGCTCACGTCGGTGGGCGTGGAAAGTGCATCTGGGGTGTGACGAGCTGACGGGTGTTCAACTTTGGGGCCGTACAAGACCGTTCCGAGCTCATTTTTCTTGGTTTTTTGAACGTTAGGGTTGCGCTAGGCCCCGCAGCTGCCGATCCCCACCAAAAAATCAGACATGGTTTTTATCGTGGACACAGCCCTTAATTTTCGGAAAACATTAGAAGTCACATTTTTTTTTCACAGTAAGGGTCACGAAAATAAGATATTCGAGTCGAGAGTGGTTGATTTACCATATATACTAATTTTCAGCCTCTAAGATGGACTTTGAAAGGCACTTCTCTGTGTGGCCCACACCTGTCGCAGGCGAGGTCGCGCTGGAAGTCTACATTTTTGCAAGGTATGAGTCAAGAGAATACGATGATAGAGTCCAGCGTGGTCGATTTACCGTATATACTCACTTTCACCGTCCAAAATAGATGCTGAACACCACTACAGTATCAGGCCTCACACTTTTCTCAGGTGTGGTCCCGCCGGAAGTCGTCAATTTCGAAATGTAGGTGTGACGAGAGTAGGATATCTGAGTCCAGCGTTGTCGATTTATCCTGTATACAATCTTTTACCATCTCAGTGTAACACCGAAGGCTGGTACATAGGAAGCGGAACAAGGTAAAAAAACGTAAAAAAACGCCTAGGTGTGACGGGAGTAGGATATTTGAGTCCAGCGTAGTCGATTAACCCTATATGCAATCTTTTGCCGTCTCAGTATAGCGTTGAAGACCACTGCATATACTGCAGGAGAAGGTTAAAAAATTACAAGTCCACAAACCTGGAGTAGGGCTTTAATACACCTGTAACTTAACTTCCAAACAAGCTACCCCGAGTTTGAGCAAAACTAAAAAACTAGGTTTGTAACCCTACCGAATGAAGCTTTGCTCGCTCCCAGAGGACGCCTTACAAAAGAATTTAATAGGTGTGGACATTTGATGTTTTGAGCATAAATGTCCACCTCTAGCCAGTGCATTTAGGTGTGGACATTTATGCTCAAAACACCAAATGTCCACACCTATTAAATTGTTTTGTATGGCGTCCTCTGGAAGCGAGTAAAGCTTCATTCGGTAGGGTTACAAACGTAGTTTCTTAGTTTTTCTCAAACCTGGGGTAGCTCTTTTGGAAGTTAAGGTACAGGTGTTTTAATACCCTAGTTTAGGTGTGTGGACTTTGACGTTGTTTTACGTTATTTTCCTTGTTCCGCTTCCTACGTAGCGATCTTCGGCGTTACACTGAGACGGTAAAAGATTGTCGAAAGGGTAAATCGACCACGCTGGACTCAAACATCCTACTCTCGTCGCACCTAAATTTCGAAATTGACGACTTCCGGGGGGACCACACTTGAAGTAAGTGTGAGTCCATGCAGTGTAGCGGTATTCCTATGATGCCGTTAAAATTTGTATACGAGGTAAATAAACCACGCTCGATTCGATCATCGTATTCTCCTGACTCATACCTTGCAAAAATGAAGACTTCCAGCACGACCGCACATGCGACAGGTGTGGGCCACACAGAGAAGTGCCTTCCAGCGTCCATCTTAGAGGCTGAAAATTTGTATAGAGGGTAAATCTACCACTCTCGAATCGAATATCTTATTTTCGTGACCCTTACTTTGCAAAAAAATGTGAGGTCTAATGTTTTCCGAAAATTAAGTATCTTGCGGGATCGAACCCGCGTCGTGTGTTTCGGGTATGAGTGGCTTTCGGAGAATGAAATTCGGAACGTAACCAGATCGGATGACGCTCTTTTGAACCAGAAGTCCATACATCTGAAGTGACATGTTCTTCTTGGACTCGCGAAATGAATTTACGAACTCATATTGATTTGAAAACACATTTACTTCTTCGAGACATCCCGTATTCTTGACCTTAGCCAATCACTTAATCTTCGCCACGCTTCTTTTCCACCACATATACACCTTAGCTTCCTACCCGGAATCATTCGCAATTTCTGGATACACGTTCAAACCTATGTGTCTTATATTCAACATTAGGAGAGCCTTCACTATAATCAAAACCCATACTTTAGCTAAGTTTTTCAAAAACGCACGCAACTTCATGTAATCAATCCGTCAAGAAAAGCCTCGTCCATGATCTATTTCAATGTTAATGTCATGTTTTTTTTTTTGAAATGGTTGTTCTTCTTCAAATTATGCATCTCTTGGAATAAGTTGTTCCTTTTATTTCAATTTTACTACAAAAACAAACAATTAACGCTTTTGGGAGGGGGTCTGAGAAAATTGCCAAAAGTTTGATTTTAGATGGGGGGGTCTGAGAAAATTGCCAAAAGTTTGATTTCAGTTGGGGGGGTCCGAGAAAATTTTACCTTCTCCACACCTCGTGCTGAACCCTGTAGTTCGTGCACACGTGCACAGCGCCGCAAAAAAAAGATCGCAGTCTCATGCCGAGCAGTCTAAAAGTCATCGATATTCAGAGGAAGAATGAAATCCAAATTTACGTAATGAAAAGAGTTGACCAATGAAAGCAAGCACTTCAGTCAATGTTTTTGACTAGATGAGTCCGAAGGATAATGTCCATTGATTGAAATTCATTTTCAAGCCAGCTGATGTTCTTGATATAAGAGGTCATCGATGCCGATGATGTGGAGTGGGCTCGTCCATCATCAAAAGACAAGAAAGTTCAGGCTTCAAATTTGACCCGAAACAGCGGTTTTTTCGCGATTTCTTCTCATTGTTCCTATTACTCTAATCCCAGAAAAGGGTTTAGAGAGGAAAAGAAGGTAAGCATATTTTATCGCGACCACTTTACTTGTTCCAGATGGAATTTATTTCGAATATCCGACTTTTCGACTATAGTCGGATATTGCACATTTTCGAATATTCGACTTTTCGACTGTAGTCGGATATCACACCTTTTCGAATATTTGACTTTTCGACTGTAGTCGGATATCACCCTTTTTCGAATATTCGACTGTAGTCGGATATCGCCCTTTTTCGAATATCCGACTTTTCGACTATAGTCGGATATTGCACATTTTCGAATATTCGACTTTTCGACTGTAGTCGGATATCACCCTTTTTCGAATATTCGACTTTTCGGCTGTAGTCGGATATCGCCCTTTTTCGAATATTCGACTTTTCGACTGTAGTCGGATATCGCACTTTTTCGAATAACCGACTTGTCGAATAAAAAGTCGACTTTTTTATCCGACTGAAACAGTCGGATACTCATCCGATTATTCGATTCGGAACAAGTATAGCGACCACTGCCTTCAAAGGCAGTGGTCGCGATAAAATATGTATGATTGTCTTTTTTTCCCTTCTAAACCCTTTTCTGAGTTTAGAGTAGTAGGACCTATAGGAAAAAATTGCGAAGAAACCGCTGTTTCGGGCCGAATTTCAAGCCTGAACTTTCTTGTCTTTTAATGGTGGACTAGCTCACTCCACATCTTCGGCATCGATGATCTCTAATATCAAGAACATCAGCTGGCTTGAAATTGAACCGTGGTCTTGTAGCCGTTTGCGGATCAATCCAACTTTTATTGTTTTTCTCACAACTTTTCTCATCGCGACCACTGCCTTTGAAGAGAATCAGCGTTTAGGTTCATTACAGGAAGATGTTCACGGACTATACTCGTCCACTGAACTGCTAATTTCAATGAAGTTAGTACATAACTCCGAAAAAAGGTTCATTTGAAGGTTGACCGAATTGTTTTCAGATTATCCGGAAGAGACCTTTTTTGAGATCGCATGAATCGGGTTTCTCTGAGAGAATCCCCCGCGATCGTTCACGGATAGAATCCCCTCGGTTGCTGGTAGGGGCCGAGAGGATACTAGCATGAGGCTATCGCGGAACGATCGCAAGAATCTGCCAGTCTCAAACCGAGAGCGTACCGCGTTCGTTCATCGGTGCTCCCGCCGTGCTCCACCGCGGAACCGCGAGGAATCGAGCCAGGGGCTATCGCGGAACGATCGCGAGATTCTACCAGCTTCAACCTGAGTGCAAATCGTGTCTATAAACGTATTCGGGTTGTTACATCGCGGAACCGCGATGAACCGAGCCCGGAACTATCGCGGGACGGTCGCGAGATACCGCCACCCTCCACCGCTGATCGTACCGCATTCATGCCCTCTCGTTGTTTCACCCGTACGGGTGTTGCCTATTAGGTCAGCACGAAGCTATAAGGTATTGCCCTTGCCGTATTCCGTGCTGCTTTACAAATCTGCACATCATGAGAAAGCGGAACCGGAGGGAAGCGATCACGGTACCATCGCGGATCGCGAGTGCATCACGGTACTTGCGCGGTAAACCTCTCAACGATCGCGGTACCATCACGGTACGAGAACGAGAATGCCAACGGAAGAGTCAATTGGGTAACTATCGCGGAACGAACGCGGATCGCGGGACTACGGGGAGACGAACACGGTACTATCGCGGATAACGGGAGCATCGCGGTACTAGCGCGTAAGATTCTCTCACAAGGGAAGTATAAAAAGCGTAGGTCGGATCTGCCAAAACGACTAGTATGGTTAGCATCTCTTCTGGCTCAATAGTAAAAATGCGCAGTATCCCGCCGCGAGCCGCAGGTTCAAAAAAGTTATGAGCATTTTTTAAGCCTGGAGAAAAGGCAAGGGTACCTACCCATCAGGCATTTTTTTTGGAGTTTCAAAAAATTTTCTCGGATTTAGCTATAAAGTTGTATGTAGGGGTAATCTAGGGTGGTAAACACGAATCTGGAGTCCATTTGTCGAAATTTTGAGGTTTACTGTAGGTTACGGTAGGTAACATGTCATTTAGGGGTCAAAACCCACCTTAGTATTTTGAAAATCGACAAATGGACGTTAAATTCGTATTCTCCACCCCGAATAACCCCCGTATACAAATTTTGAGTAAAATATGAGATTTTGACCAAACTACCGTATACCCACCGTAATCTACCGTAATCTGCAAAAAATCGATAAACGGACTCCAGATTCGTGTTTAGCACTCTAAATTATCCTCAGCTAATGATTTTGAGACATATCTATCGTAGAAAACCGGAAATATCGAAAGCGTTTTTCCCTCGAAATTTTCCCCGGTTGGGAAGCTTCAAACGAAATGAGCCGAAAACTTTTGAAAATCGACCAATAAATCACAGAATCGTGACCAGCGCCCCAAAAAAACCCCCTGGGCGAATTTTAAGTCAAATCTGGAACATTTTTCTAAAACACTTCCAGAGCCCTCAATTAGTAGAAATAAGCGCCCAACCGAAAATCCGTACAAGTCCAAAACGCTGTCAGTCTGGACAAAGTACGGAAAATGTTCGTCCACCCAAAATTTGCTCAGGGTGGTAGTTTTGGGTGCTGAACACATTTATGAGGTCCGTTTCCGGATTTTCCGAAGAATAACGCGCTTTTTGGAAGGTACAAAAAGCACAAAAATGAGCTTTTCAAGCTTGTAACTTCTTGGAACCTGCGGCTCGCGGCGGGATACTGCGCAGTTTTACTATTGAGCCACAAGAGATACTAACGACACTAGTCGTTTTGGCAGATCAGACCTACGCCTTGTATTCTTCCCTTGTCAGAGTTACTTCGGCCCCCTATCAAAAAAAAGCATTTTTGACCTCGAGCAGCCAAAGGCCAAGTTAGACAAACTTTGAGACACATGCATGGCCCCTATGCCGCTTTTCGCACACAAGGCGGCGAAGTTCTCTTTGTTCAAACTTTTTCACGGGGGGGGGGGTAATGTTGAGGGTGGTAATGTTAAGGGTGAACACGAAAATGAGGTCGATTTACAAACCCGAGTATCTCATCGGTCAACGCAGAAGGATTACGGTAACTGCGTAAAGTGTACACGGAGTGTGCAACCCTCCTCCGCATCCCTGCCCGGCACGGCCGCGACCATGTGAGAGCGCAGACAGCGATGGTACTAGTGTTGACAACGAGGGTGGTGTTTGCCTTTGCCAGAAGTGCCTCCGAAGTTGAAAACAGCTAGATATAGATGTTCGGTCTTAACATGAAATAAAGACGTGGAGGAAGCTATTTCTCCCAACTATCACAAAAAATGACTATGCTAAATGAAGTTGAGCGGTGAAATTCCCTACCTCAACTAGGACAACCATGCGAAACTGAAGTTTTTCTTCATTTTTCATCTTTAACCAGTATGCAAGTTTTTCACCAGTATTTTCCACTTTTCTTTGCTCTCCTTGTGCTCTACTTTTCGGACCAAGCGTAGCGCACCCCAAAAAAGCTAAAGCTCATTTTGCTAGCTTTTGTTTCTTTCTTCCCATCGCAGTTTCTGGACGGCATCTTTCACGAAATCGTCTTGAATGGCTGGTCGTCAATGCTAGCTGATCACTGAAGTTAACTGCATAAGCGTTAAGAGTTAGAGAAAACGGTCATAACTTGAATTCCTTCCCTTTCTTCCCGAAAAGTCATCAAGAATGGCGCTAATACCCGAAATATAAAGAATTGGCTTGAATTGATGAGATTAGACGTTAACATGTGCGTATAAAAATAAGCAATAGCCATCTTTGAGATTATTGTCTATAAACTAGCAGTGATTTCCCTTCCATGTTGTGCAGCGACCACTCAATGCATTTAAATTGCCGCCACCCTCGCCATCTGCGCTCTCCCACGTTGACCGATGATATACTGGGGTTTGTGGTTGATTTCAGATTTTTCCCCCTGGAGAAATACGGTGGGTTACGGTAACCAAATGAAATTGTACCCTTCATAACCTATTGAAGTCTTACAGATTTTTTCGAACCTCCTTCTGGGGTCAATTTCCCCGTACAGCTTTCGTCCAGGGATTGACTTCAGACGCTGAACGTAAATAAGATCCATGTGCAGTTTTTCGTAAGATTAAGGGTTATGTTAGCTAAATGAGTTTATGTCTACATGGCTCGTACCTTTTTTTTTGCTATAACTTGGGCAGCTAAGGTTAGGCTTCTAATGGTACGCTAAAAGTAGTCGATCGAAAAAACACAGCTTTGTGGGTAGTTCTGATTCGTTCAAAGAGTACAAGGATCATCACAAACTAAGCCACAACCTCGGCCAAAACGATTTCCAGTCTCTCACAAATTGGTACGGAACACCTTCATAGAACCCTATGGTTAGACCATTTTTATTTTCGCGAACGAAACCGAATAAAAAATATGGTTCTAAGACTTGCTTGTTTGAAGATGCTGAAGTTCGTCCCCAGCAAGGAGGAAGTGACTCTTCTAAAGAATGCAGTTAACCGACACAATTCGCCTTCGATTCTGGCATTGGCCGATCGCTACCTCTACGAGATGGCTCAGTGAGTGACGGACCTTGCATACCTACATACATGTCTCCGAAATGACTTGAAGATTATTTAGGATTCCAAGATTCGAGCAACGATTACGTTCGCTGTACATAATCCGAACATTCCAAGAAAGATTTGACAGCCTCACACCACACATTCAAAGTGAGTTTATCAGAATATACTCTCAAGAAAACCAAAATAGGTGCAAGATTGAGCAGTGGAAAGAAAGAAAGTGCGTTGATCGAAGTCGTCCGGCGAAATTTCGCATAAATCGCTACACTCTGCCGAACATTATGCTGTTTTTTGTTTTGAAATGCGGCATTGCGTTTCTCTCACTGTTTATCATTTGCGTCTTGTTTGGTGATAATGTGACATCACTAGAAATCTGAATTACCTTTTCTATTCTATACAGGAATAACAGTTTAATTACTTAACTAGTGAGAGGAATTGGCTATACTAGACTTTGTTGGGGTTTAGGCTAGGCTTCTACTTCCCTCGACCGGTGATATGGCACACTTTTTTTTCCTGAGCTAAATTCACTTTGTTCCTTTGCGTGCGTGTGCAGAGCGAGGGGAGACAGCAAGAGAGGGTGGGCCACAAGGAAATGCAGCATACGCACACACACACAAGATCGACTCGTGTAAATTTCACTCCGAAATAGAGGGTATGTATGTAGTGCTTATCATCCATATTGTAACAAAATCGACACATGTGATATCGTTGTCGCAGTCACTCGTCGCGGGTAGTGTGAACCCGGTCATGCAGTGTTGGCATTCTTGAAGAGTTTCTGCGTTTTAAGTTTTGCCTTAACGTGGGATCTTTCTACGTGACTATTCACTATTACATTGGAAAATTTAAGAAATTCAGAAAAAAAGCGCTTGCACCTGGCGAAGTTCGGAATAAAATATCTTTTCTCATTTTAGGAGGGAGGTTTTTTTCCTTGGAAATCCCACATGAGATCTCCCGAATGGTCCAACAAACTACGTAAGCGAATAATTGTATGAGCAACGAACCTTCGTTTTCAATATTGCAGCTTGTTCGTCTAGACTGAACATTTTTTGAACGGCGTTTTATCACCTACTACATATGGTTTGCGTATAAAATATAGTCTAGTGAGTGGACCAGTCGCGATGATTGCGGCTGGCCGTGCTGCGTTTGCGGCATAACCGGCCAACAAAGTTTCGATCGCACACGGCGATCTACCGTCGCAGCTCCGTCCATTCGTCATTCTGAATTGAATGACTCTACTGTATTCTGTTATCCTATATCTCAGAAAAAAATTATTCAGGTGTTACGAAGGCATCAACAGCGCTCTCCTCAAGCAAGAAATTCAAACAACTCTTGGCGCTGGTTCTAGCGCTGGGAAATTACCTGAACTATGGCAAGAGGAACGGAAACGCTTTTGGTACGGATTTTCAATTGATAGATCCATGTCTCGCCTTTGCTAGCGGGCATTTTACTCTCGATGGCATCATTGTTCTGTAGCCGAATATAAGGTTTGGGCATTTCTAAAGAGCCCTGCATTTCGGACATCGAAAAGAGTATCCGTGTATTTTTGTATGGACATCGTTATCAGCAGTTATGTGTATTTCGACATTGACGGCTCCAGCATCTGGTCGCCCGTCAGACTGGAGGGCCTTTTAGAAATGCCGTGGGGTTCACATATCCTCTGGTTCCGAGCCAGATTTACTCTGTTTCCTCGCGCGCTTGTGCGGAGCGAGGGTAGAGACAGCGAGAAATTGTAAGGAGAAGGAGATGTAGCGTACGCATGCAGACGCACGCGACAAACGGAAATGAATCACACTCAGAAACAGGATACGTACCTGCTTACCTTATTCTCTGTCAATGAACACTCTGGAGTTGTGTTTCCTAACCTGCTCTGGATGGGGCTCCATTGGAGGAGGAGGAAGGGGGGGGGGGGGTGTGGTAAACGGAGCGACCTTAGTTCCCAACCGAAAAGTTCTGTCTGCGGACTGACAGAAGCGCATTCTGTCAATCCCTATGGCGTTTGGGTATGTACGTGTGTATAGTCCTATCAGTAATTCGAGTCTTGTGACTGGACTGAACGCTTTCATTGCTCGCTACCGGGCGGCGTTCCCGACTCCTCTGTTCGGCAGGGTCTTTGCCGCTAATAATAAGCGCCCGTCTCGGTCCCGTTGATTCACTAGGCTCGGATGTATGAGGCGACCATATGAGCACATTAAATCTCAGCGAATCTCTGAACAGAGATACGGCTCATGAACTTCAAAACCAGAAGCTTAGCTATTTTTCTGCCGATTCGCTACTGTATTGAATTTTTCATGAGCTTCAGGATTCGACTTATCCTCCTTGAATCGACTTCACGACGTGAAATCCTCTCTGCGATCGGACCACACTTTACTTCATTACATCATACAGGTGGTGGAGATTCGTCTTCCAGAGCTGGGAAAACTGCGAAGAGAACTCGCATCTGTCTACGATGCTGCTAGATACAAGTGAGTTCTCTAAGTTTACAATGGTCCCGTTACTGAATGTTCACTTTGCAGTCGAAATGAAGTTCTGGCCGAGATTAGAAGTTTGGAACAGGCGATAGCCGCCGTTCGCTCAGAACTCACCTTCAACAAGGAGTCTCCGGCCGAGGAGCAATCTCAGACTGACGAGGAACACAAAAAAGTGAGTCGCAGCTCTTCTCAGTGCCGATAGCTTTAAATACAACCAGAGCTCATCATAAGGCTAGTGATCCTCTGAATGGAAATGAACCATCAGGTTTTTATGAGATTGTTTTCGATCCTAGGATGGGTTTGACGATTTTTCTGAGCATCAGTTGTAGTTTCACACAAATGAAATGAATCGCAGGATCGATTCGAAAGTGTCGCAAAGCAATTCGTTGTGTCGGCGTGTGAGCAGTTCCATAGCTTGGAGAAGCAACATAGTGAGATGAAGGCTAAGGTGAGTCTCTTTTCGGTTCTAGGATCAAGATATATTTTGTCCTCATGTGATTTCCTGCAGTTCTCGGCCTGTGCATCCCAGTTCTGCTTCGACACTTTGAATCCAGAGGAGATGTTCAGCTGCTTGGCCAAGTTCCTGACTGCTTTCTGTGACGCTCAGCAGCGATTATGGACTGAGAACGAGCAGAAGGAGCAAGTGAAGCGTCAGACAATCGCTCGAAGTTACTTCGCTAAGAAAGGTTTCTTATTGCTACACATATCGTATTTTCTCTTTTAGTTAGAAAAACGTACTTTTTTTCAGACCACTTTTTAGGTGAACTTCTAATAAAGGTGTACTTCAAATAAAGGGTGTAACTTTCACTTTTCAGCCTTGTTTTTTGCAGTTGTGATAGTGGAAATTCGAATCACAAAACTATGAAATTCGCGATCAACAACCGTGAAAAGTCAGCGGCCTTAAACCTGTTTAGGATCTTAATTTTCGTTTCCTTTCCCATTTTGAAATGTACTACTCATTGAGGTGTTCTTCGAAAGGAGAGTGTAAAGTCTGTCCGAATGAGATGGTCCACCCACGCGGTCGGCGTGCGTTTCGGGCGACCGTCTCGAAGGCATTTTCTGGGCAAACTTTTCCACGGCTGCAGACAGCTGACTGGATTCACTATTGGTCTAACATTCCTGCTTATTCTTTTCAGAGGTTCACTTCAAATAGAGGTGTACTTCTAACAGAGGGAATACGACAACTGTTTTTGTTGAGTTGTTATGTTTGAGCTTACATCTAGTGTGCGGAGTTGCAGAGTTATCGCCTGGGATTGAATTCCTCTCCTCTGCGACAACACCGTTTCAATTATTGTAAATTTTATAGTCCGCCCTAAAACTTCATATCGAAATTTTGATGAATATTATCTGAGCAAATTACAACGTAGTCTACCGTTATCATCCAAGTGACCTAAAACGGACCTCGCTTTCGCGTTCAGTACACCAACTAACCCCATAAGCGAAATTTCGACGAAATTTGTTCCGGATCCCGGGCTTCATGGGATACAACACTCCAATTCCATCCTTTGGCGTTTAGTGGTCGATGTCTTCCCTTCCGCTGAAACCTAAATCAACGGGGTTTTCGGACTCTCATGGTGAATTGCAGACAGCGCTAATTCATTCTTGTAACCTACCGTTTAGAGCTCATAGCTTTTTGAGATCAAGATTGAAGCTCGAGTCTCTCACAAATTTGACACTACAGCATACTAGCAGTGTTTTTTCACTCTTCAAGTTGCAATGAATTTTCCTACCTTGAACGCTATCTATTAACCTCTGAAGCTCTCGATTTCGATTATCACCACCAGTGGGCGGTAAACCTTGACGAAGTACATAGAACGGCTGATGACGATGTTTCGACAGTAAGCGACCGCTCGCTTTTGGCGAAATTCAAAATGAAGAGCACTTCGGGAATGCTCCAGATCTGCTCCTTTATCATTAATAGTTAGGCAGTTTTTCAGCAAATCGCCGACGGGAGAAGGAACGCGATTTCGACCAACTAATAAGTGCACTTCAGTCTGGTGACCTCTTCAAGGACGACCTCAGCAGGCTGCGCACTTCGTTCCGAGTGCCGAAAAAGGGCCTTCTGAAGATATGAGAAGTCCTAATGGGCTTTTGACATTGCCAGGACATCAGCCGAAAAATGGGCTCTGTCACTCGAAAGCCAGTGCTCACGATGAGTTCTTTTCAAAGAAATAGAGTGATGTTTTCATGACGACGCTATGAGAACTGCGTAAAACGAGGATTCGTTCTCGAACTCGGAATATTTCCATTCAAAGCTCTGTCCACGCTCTTTCGGAGCTGTTTTAACTCGGGTCCGTCGTGTGTGTGTGCGCGCGTATGCTGATTCTCCTTATCCACCACTTTCTCTCGTTGTCTCTCCCCTCGCAGCGCACACGCACGCGGAGGAAGAAAGTAAATTTAGCTATGGAATAGAGGGTAATTGATTAGTACCTGCTCATGTGTGTGGTGTGCTTCCTATACTATTTCTGTTTCTTAACCGCTGACCAAATGGGGAATTCTCCATTCTGTGCATGAAATCACGTATGAATTTTATAGAATTGACTGTTTTCAGTCAGTTTCCGTTTTTTCTATTGCGTTTATTTTACATGTAGAATCTCCTTCTTCGCACATTTCCCTGTGATCTGCATTCCTTCTTTTGGCTTTAATTACTGGGTTACCGATGAAGTGCTTCAATTCGTACATAGATTGACCTTATGTAGTTCCTTGTTTACCATGCCTGACTCACTACCCCCAATCTTCTCTGTGATCGCTCCTCTAGTTTCGAGCAGCAATGCTCCTGACAGTCATCTACTTCAGCTCATTCCATCCATTGCGACTTTTGTAAATTTGGACTTATACAGAGCCGTTCTTTCTGAGCATTCCTTTCCACACCTGTTTTCGTTTTGCTATATATTTGTTCCATGACGAATTCCACGGGAAATTTTAGCTAAATCGAGAGAAAATCAAGCTCTGGGCTTGTTTGTGAGCTTTATGAAATCCTGTGCATGTAAAAAGCATGTAATTTTGTTTTTGTACGTCTGTCCTTCATATCAGAAGAACTGACCTATTTATTGTGCATTGCTTCGTATGTACAGAACTGATTGTATGTAGAAAAATGGAAGATGATAATAAATTCTTTATCGTAACTAATAAACAGATAAATAATGACTGAGCAATATTCATGAAGACGATAATGGTGCGACAAAAAAACAGAATGTAAAAATACAAATAACTGAGAATGACTAGGGAGCGAATTGCACGCGACGAGAATTCAACAACAAGTTGAGACGATGAACAATTCTTTTGGCAAAGATACCAAGACAGAAGATGACCGTATTGACATGGCACGTGGGATTCGAATAGGCGACGAGGCAGCGCAGATTAAGACTCTTAGAGAGCCGAACACAAAGAAAACAATGAATGAACGAACGAAATGGAGCACTTGAGAGGAGCAAAAAAGGCAAGAGAGAGTCGTCGGGGCGACCACAATATAAGTGAGACAACTGGTACAAACGGGGCGACTAGAAGTGGAGAATCTATAGGAGCCTAGAAGGAGCCCGTCCGGGCTGCGAACTATCACGACTACGACTTCGACGAAGCTCGCGGGAAGTTCAGGAATTGGTACCGTTTCCGCCTAAAATTGAATTATTGATAGCTTATGCACCCTGCTTATAAAGGAGTGCATCGACTCATGGTCCGACACTGGTCCTTTACTGGCCTTCCATTACGGTAACCAACGCGTTCTCGTTAGACCACGGTATGCACCGGCATCCCCGTAAGCGATCGATACGTAACTTCCGCCACTCGCCACGCCACTCTGCCGTCCAGCAGGAATGGCGTAGCGGGTGGCTGAGCGGCGACAGTGTCGTATCAGCATCACGTCGGTAAATGTCCGTGTTCGATGCTACCAGTCTTCTTCCTCAAATTCTATTTCGTGAAAAAATTGTGTTGCCCGGAAACGTCGTTTTGATCCCCAGCTTTTTCCAAACCCCTTGTTCTGCTCCTTGTGGGCTAGCGAATCAGTCGGGTCATTTAGTCCAATTCATTAAGCGAATGATTCGATTCACAATATTCGGCTAATGCGTAGTAAGTACACCGGCCTCCAATTTCAACAAAGCACTCCCACATTCACACAAGTGCAAGCTTGAAACAAACAAATGAAAATCATGTTCTGTTTTGCCCTTGGTAATTACACTATGCAACACGATTTTTGTTCCTGGCGTCTGAGTGTTATATCTCAATTGCTTATGTCTAAAGTATGTGAAAAAATAACTTCATCGAGAACAAACTTCGCTTGCGCCACAACAGCACGAACAGACCCGCTCTTCGTGAGAATAGAAAGGTTCCTATTCATTTTCGGCATTATGTGCAGGTAAAAACAACAAATGCACAATGAATAGACAACCACAGTCGGAAAGCACTCAACAAGGTTCAGAAATGAGTAAATTTTCTAGATTTACGGTTGTACTGTGAATCACTCTCTCGAAGCTGCACCCAAGTGTCCCTCATCATGTTTCGTGGTACTGTCCTTGGTAACGACCTTGTTCAAGACTAAGGTCGGAGCTGGTATATTTGTCGGACCACAGATCAAGAGGATCATAAATGTGAGAATTCTGCAAAGCTGTTGAACAGGACGGAGAGAGCGGCTTGGAGCGGTTTCGTTGCAGTTGTTCACGGCTTCCTAGGTGATCACAAAGCTGAAAGCTATGTGGAGTTGGTGCACTCTCATAACGAATTACGTCAAAAAGGGGATGCAGAATGTCTCTGAGAGTCATATCCTTGATTCGCATCACGACAAATTCTACAAACAAGGCGAGCCCTTTCATAAAGATATATTGGACTTTTAACGTCGCTACCAAGAACAGTACAACGAAACCATGAGGGGGGACTACATTTGGGTGAAACTTCGAGAGAGTGATTCTCAGTACAATGGTAAATCTAGAAAATCTACACATTTCTGAACCTTGTTGAGGGCTTTCCGACTGTCTTTGTCTATTCCTTATGCATTTTTTGTTTTTAAATTATCACAGTGCCGAAAATTAATAAAAATCTTTCTATTTTCACAAAAAAAAAGCCAGTTTCCTTCGTGTCGTCGTCATGTGAGCGAAGCTTGTGCCTAATGAAGTCATTTTCACATACATTAGACATGAACAAATGAAATATAACACTTAGACGCCAGGAACAAAAATTGTCTTACATAAACACTCGATTTTCCAAATTTCGTTGTCCTAGTCACAAAAGCGAAATTTTCCTTGGATAGCATCGATTTTCTGTCTGTTCTAGACCTTAGGGGTTAGGAAAACACAACTTCAACCCAGGAACAGAGAAAAAATGAAAATTTGTTACATAGTGTTATAGCATAGTCAGACAACCTATCGCTAGTAGCCAAACAGGCTCCTCCCAGTGCCGACCAGTTCAACACAAGAGCAACAGGTGTTGAAAATTTGGCCTGATGAGGTCTAGCCACAGCATTCGGGTTACCGTTCGGCTAGTAGCTACTCTAATACCCTTATTTTACTTCCACATTTTTAAGTGAAGATAAACATCTTCCAATATTAACACAATCAGCAGATATCACTAGAATTGTGACTATTATACAAGCAACTTGCTCTTGTTCCTGATTTCTCCTTCCCTCTAATAGTGTCACCCACTCGAGTGGTGCAAAAAGCATAAAAGCGTCTCCACCTAATGGGGTGCCAAAGCCGGCTTTTCAGAGCCAATATTGGAAGATGACCTCGAGTCTCTCTCAAAAGAGGGACCAATGAATAACTTCCACAACTTCCACTTTACACGACCCTACAAGTGCTGGAGGGTAATTTTGATCGTCGGCAAGTCCTTCACTGTCTGCAGCCTGGGCGGCATCCGCTGTGGGTACGTCTGCATCGGAGATGCCGCCCCGGTCGCTGACCGCGAGGAAAGAGGGCCCTGGCTGCAGACCATGGTATAATGTTGCCGTTAGAAACATACAGGTCTGAAAAATAAGGAGAAAACAGCAACATTTTCAGAATAACTTGATACACGGATACATGAGCATAATTATGCAACACTCGCACCAAGATAAAATTTTGTCAACACACGCATTTGTTCAAGAGTCCAGGAATTCCTATATGTATAGTCTAATTTACCAAAACGTATCCATCTTCAGACGAAGCAGAAACTGTCCATTGTAGACCAATATACATGAAACTCAATGCCACATGCTCGCCACCGGTTGAGCGAGAGCGGTCGAATTGCAATGAGGTTGATGCGCATTGACCTCCCATCGACCGTTTCTGCTTTGTCTGTATGGTTAGGTCCGTGGCCTGTTTCCTCAAGAAAAAACGTGTAAATTCGAACCGCGGCTGGCGTGGCGGTTTAAATCTCAATCTCTGAGAATTAAACCGCCGCGACAGCCGCAGTTTGAATTTAAACGTTTTTTTCCTGAGGAAACAGGCCACGGACCTAACTATAGATGTATACGTCTTCGTAAACTAGATAATGCTGACTTTGGAATATTGTAAACGGAGGTATTCGAAGCTTTCGAGAGCAATGCAGAGTAAATTCGATAAAAGTTCTTTGGCTCTCTTAGTCTAAATAGTCCCCTTGGACGAGAAATATGGCAGTCATCTTAGTCCCCGAGGGTCAACGCGGTCGACGAATATTGCTGGAAATATGTCAGAAGTGTCACGTACTTGTAGAAGAGAATCGGTTTGTTGTTGTCCTCGAGGGGAATGCGAATTTCCTCGTCATCGCCACTGCCTCCACGCATCTTCACCATACTCTCCACCGGGGCATGCACCACCGACCGCTGGACAATTCCACCCAGTTTGGCAGGAGACTGTGGCAAAGGAAACGGCGGAGGTTGGGGCTGCGGCAATTCTGGTGGCGACGCGGCAGGAGGTAATGGCACCTGAAATTGCAACAATTGGGAATAGATTTGTGGAAAAGAACTCTGAAAATGTCAAAACAAAAATCAAAAAGTGCAAAATATATATTGACACGATTTTGTATTCCTCGCATACCCCGAAAAAAATTTCGCTCCTACCCAATAAACGAAAGACGGGTAACGGTCGAGTTTTGTCGAGCAAGCTACTGAATGAGACCTGAGTAACGAGTGTTAGTAAGAATGACGTCTTTTATACAGACAGCCCTTCTGGACATCACATTTCGTACTTCCTTGTTCAAGTCTGAACCACAGCAAGCATTATACTGTTGGATGGCTCTCGTCCAACAAACCCGATTAATCCTTTCAGATGTGAAAAAAAATTATTTAGAAGGAAGTTTCCAAAAAAAGACACTAAATGAGCGAAAACGCGTACACGCGCGTGTTCTGGCCAAATCCTACGACCGGTACTTTACGTACTTCACATTGCTTCTGTGGCCAGTGCCGCTTCCCGATCTTCAGGCTAGTATTGAAACTCCGGAGACTCCAACTTATCAAATGTTTTGATGGCAAAACCAAAAGTTTTGAACTTTTCTGTAGCTTGGTGCTTCATCCTGAGAACATGGAATCATCCTCTGTTTCGGAGTGATATTTATTTCCGTTCATCGCGTGCATCTGGGCGCGTAACATCGGCATGTATCGTGAAGAGACTTCGTGTTCACTGTTGAAGGTTGGCGGAAACTCGGTGCACCTATATTATAGCATGTGGCACCGAGCTTCACCTTCAACAGTTAAGGCGAAGTTTCTTCACGATCCATGCCGACGTTATGCTGCGTCTCGGTCTCCCTACACTTTCTTGCAGTCTCTCCCCTCGCTCCGCACAAGCGCGCATAAGAACAGAGTACATTTGGCTCCCACACAGAGAATATGTATTTTTGATGTCCAAACCGCTGTCCATCGTTGACAACGACCTTTTCGCATCTTTTAGAACACGGATTCCGCGTTCTGAAAATGCCTGTTCCCTTTCGAGCAAGCCACGAGTCTTACCAATTTTTTCTTTGTTCGTGAGAAGGAAGTGCTGCCCCTCAAAGTCAGCTTTTGATTCGTTGGCGTTATTTTCCCTTTCATGAGCCTAGTGAGGGTGTAATCCGGTAGCTCTTAAATCGGTATGCAGCGTGTCGTGCCAACGTTGTCTCGAAATTCCTTCAAGTCGTTCTCCAGGAACATTCAGATCGAGGCCAGCTTTGCTGAAGGAATCGTTCCCAACACGAGAGTTCCTCCCATACCACATCATTTAAGTTTCACAAAGCTGCACGGCAAATGGAGCAACCAAGAAACGCTGCCGGAGGTCGTCTTGATGTGGTCAACACCAGCAGTCCAGCACAATATTCTGGACTGGATTACACCAAGTTGATCGGCCTTCTGCCATATTTAGTTGAGTGAACGGTCGAGATCGCGGGAGTAGATAGCCGCTCGCGAAGCGTCGAAACCCCGATGACCGGGGGCGGCATGCATGAACGCGAGTGTTACGAAAGGGTTGGGGCAGAGGATAGGGCGTCGGCGCTTTTCATGATTGCCCTGCGAGTGCTGGAGACCATCAGTAATCGGAGCCTCAGCGGAGTCATGGCTGCCTCACCCTCCTACGTAGGGTTGGCGAGGGAACGATTTTTCAGTGCTGCCCCAACCCCTTTTCAGTCTTCGCACTGCTTTCATCAAACGCGCCGACGCCCCAAACCCTGCACAACCCCATCGTAACATTCGCATTCCTGCATGCCACCCCGGTGGTGTCGCAAATCCCGCATGGCCACCGCAAATGATCTCGCCTTGTGCATTCACGCAACGAAATCTGGAAAGACTGTGCCCTCTGGACAAAGATGTATATTATGACCTGCAGGGCTCACTCTACCTTAGTTTTTTTGACGAAAAACTGTTCTCACTATTCAAGCACGTTACTACAAGAAAGCTGGGTTGTACGCCGACCTGTTGGGCAAAAGTTTCGAATCTGCTTTGCATCTCTTTCCAAGCGAGCATGTTCCCAGTTACACTCCTGCTGTTCTTGCAATGCCCTCAAAAACAGAATAACCCCTAAAGAGCACAAAATATACTCAGAATACTCAAGCACGGTTTCTGAATTAGGTAGGTCAAGTCTAAACGATAATATAAATCTTCGACTAATCCTAGGTAGACATGACCTATGTAGATGTGTGTATAAGCGAACGCCTGTATTTAATGAATCTGATGCAGTGAAAAAAGACATTCTTCATCTTACCCTGACGTTTATCTCGGCACTCCGTCTTCGAAGACGTCGTTGACGTCGTCGCTCCTTTTCGTCGTCATCATCGGGCGCATTCACCCGAGCGGCGATTTTCGTCGTCGTCACCGCCGGAGAAATTCGAAGACCCGTCGATGCGCTGGTTCGCATTTCTGAAACCAGATTTCCTATTAGAAATCCAAACGCAAGATTAATCTGAAGCTGGGAATAGGGAACTTCCCCAAGGCTCCACGAAATATCATCCCATCAAAGACACCGAAAGTAAAATAGAGAGGAGTGTCTGGTGCAGACATCTATCACAGTGTAATTGAGAAGAAAAGGAGAAAAGCGCTATAACATTTCCATGAATAACAGATGAATGATTGGTGTTGAATGTTTGACTCGAAAATGATGTCAATAAAACAAATTTGGTAGTTGGAAATGGATGACTCAGTTTACAAAACCTCCGTTTTTTGTTCAAAACAGCACATGGGGAAACAAATTCCTCGGCTCAGACCGAAATAACAGCCGGACAAGTGAGGAAAACTCTGGTAGAGTCCGACTAGCGATTCAAGGTTCTTCAAAGGAATCTGACCTGAATCCCTCTTCTGGAGACCCGCATCGTTTTAATAATGATCACGATATTGAAAAACGAAGATTGTGAACAGAGCCCAACGGTTTACTTTCGTTTGCATTGTGCACTAGCCTTTTTCTGTAATTTTCGCTCTACGGTACGTCTGTAATAGTATGAATTCCATTATGGTGCTTGTTAATGACGAAACCGGATAGATTACAAGTATAACGCGTGCGAGCGCGAATGTCCACTCACGCGGTCGGCATGCTTGTCGCGCGGCTGTCGCGTCGGGCGTTTCTAGATGAGTTTTCACCCGACGGAAATTAGTTGAGTGCGGCAATAACTGTCTGTTATTCTTTCCTTCTATACTCTTCTTCAAGTATGAAGGTGGGTTGGGGTTACACAAAATATTTCGGCACTTGTTCGTGAGATTTTGGCAGCTTTTCAAGGGGTTGAGCCAGTTTCCTTTCTATTTTCTTTTTTTTTGGTGGAGTTTTGCTCGGTTTGTCTTTTTAAGAATGAAGTTACCACTGCCCGTTTGACTTCTGAGGTGGAGGGCAGTAATCATTTGTAGAAACAATCGTAACTGGAACCTAAATTGAAAACGGTATTTCCAATACAAATGAACGCCTTCAAGGAGTAATGATTGGGTCGAGGGGGTCATTTCTTGAGGAAGCTGGAACCTGCTGAGAACTGTTATAAAACCTTAATAACCAAGCATCTGGAAATAGATAAGATAGCTATTTGAAAACCGAAACTGTTTTAGATCCTACATTGAAAACAGGCGATTTGTCACCGAAGGATGCCTAATACCCTACCAATACACCAGCGGAATGAAAATGTCCTGCAACGACGCAGTGCGCGAGGGTCTGGAGGGCAAAAAACCTTGCACGGATCAGTTCTACTAGTACTAACCAACTGAGCAACTCCTGAGCAAGAATATGGTTTAGAAAAGCTGCGTCTAAACAAGCTCAACTTCTCCTAAAGCTACCAAAACCTCTCAAAATATTATTTTAGAACACCTTTCATGAGATGAACTCACATTCATACTGTAAGAAGAGAATACAATTTTAATCTAACAAAAGGTTACAGCTGCAGTCGTCAGTTTTAAAGACTCGTTCAGAAAAGCCCTACCCGACGCCGCTTGGACGCAAATCACATAATCTCGCGGTCTAGGTGTGAAAGATCGTGCCGTATTCGAGTTTTCATGAGCATCGCATAAATACAGTTGACCGCAATGTTAAAAGGACATGGTGCGGTTGCAGACTCGCACTAAAACTACGGTAGAATCTGGCACTTTGCCAGATTTCGTCATCAATCGGCGCCACAGCTGATATTCTCGTGAGCAGAGAGACGACGTTTGGCGCCGATCGATGACGAAATCTGGCAAAGTGCCAGAGACGAAGTCTGGCAAAGTGCCAGATTCTACCGTAATTTAGTGCGAGTCCGCAACTGCACCATGTCCTTTTAACATTGCGGTCAACTGTAACTGATGTTCACAGCAAAACATATGTCTTTCGGCGATTTTCGTCTGACACCTTGGGTAATGAACCATAATACATGCAATGGTACACTGGAAGACTCCAGAATCAATCGTTTGACAGGACTCTAGCCTTCAGCAAGTGTCCTACATTGCACTAGAACAAAAATCCAATGAAAAGGGTATTCTATGTATAAAGTCCTCCTTTTAGTAAAATGTTGAAGATTGGAAGCCCTCGGGGAAGAAACCTATCTATAGCGACTAATGGGTACGCGTCACAGATGCGTCGCGGATGCAAACAAGACATGAAAAGACAAACTCTCGTACTGTAGCTGGTGTCGCGATCATCTGCGGGAGCGAGTCGATTCGCCGCCTCATCTACGGAAACTCCGCGACTCATTCGACTGCCGCAGCCGAGATTGTTGAAGGTCTGCAAAAGAATTCAGTTGATTCAATCCAGTACTCTGGATCCGGTCACGATACACAAAAAAACGTTGGAAAGATGTACAAAAAGTGTTGTGACATACATTGATGAGACCTTTGAAGTGAGAAATGATGCTGGAAGATTGAGGAGTTCCACAACTTTGCGTTCGATGCATTGGAGTCTTCTCCACTCGGGACACATGACGACCTGCAGAATTCACTTTCTCACAACTGAACCACCGGAAAAGGCAAGTTACTAGCTCACTCACCAACGAGTGGAGAGTAATGGTTGGCCACGGGTGAAATGAGCTCTTGCGACGGCTGACGAATAGGACTAGCTTCCACCCGGTTGGAAGGCAGCAGATTCGGACGATCTGCAAGGAAAACACAATTCTACGGTCTCTTAGCAAATTAGTCCGTCCAGACACTTACTGGCAGCACGAGGACTCTCCGGCTCCTTCCTAATCTCGTGAGGTCCTCTCTCATCTTCACACGAAGCATCGAACGAGGCTGAATTATCACCAATATTTTGATCCCATGATAGTTTTCCTCAAAGCAAACACCTGATAAGGGACAATAACTTGACTGATTGCGTAGATCAAATATATCTGCACGTGAACACTCACACAACCGGGGTTGTACTCTAGTGACCACTCGAGTTCAACCCATCGATGCCAGAAACACGTTCTGCTAGCAAGAACACGTGCAGTGACCGACAGCGAGATTCCCTTAGCGTCTGAGATCAGTCTCATAAAATTGTGTATGGGTCACCTTGCAAAATCGACATCGATGATTGCCCTGTCAATGTCCTTTCGATTCCACCCGTATCAGGAAAATCAATGAAGACGTTGAAATCGACAGCGGAGGGATCAACAGCACACCGGGAAGACGTGCTGCTCGAGCAGGCACACTTAATATATACAGCACAATAGAGGAACGTGCTCTTTCAGCCGGTTCCTCCTATTGTGCTGTTAATCGCTACGTCCTCAAGTTTGCTTGCTGCTTTTTCGAGTGCAATTCTCGGATAAGCAAGCAAGATATCGATGGGATTGACTCCACAATAATCTTCAGAGCGAATTCTGACGTAGCAAACTCCTTTACCCATCCTGGATACGGAGGAACGGATTATTGGTCTCTACTATGCGTAAGGTGCTTCCTACCTTAGCTGGCCGTCAGACATTTGATCCTTCACTACCTCACAGACTGTCACAGATCTAACTGTTCTAATTGCTCATTAATCGCCAGCCCGCTTCTGGTGAAATTATAAACAATACGTTGAATGTCATTCCGGTCTTCACTGAGGGCGGCAGTCTCTCCACATTCTTTTCAGTCTTCATGTCATACAGTTCATACAGGTACATATATAACAGATTAGGGCACACCTCAAGTTGAGGAAAACTGTAATCGATCTCCTCCCAAACACCGACATACGCTATTGCCCGTTTTAGCTAATCAAGGGGTACCCGAGCATACAAGCTCCTTCTCACGCCATGCGGCTCCTATCCTCATCCGTGGCTATCCGCCATAACCAACTACGTAGGTGATGAAAAGAAGGTTTAAACCAGACATTGCGGGAGCGAGTAACCAGCACAGTCATCTACCCTTCAGTAGTGCCCAGCTGCTGTGCGAAGTATATAGCACCTTACTGAAGAAACTAGAGAAGTCAGTGGATTTCAATAGATGCCTAATCAGGCTTTGTGTTTAGGTGCATTGCTAAAAAATTAATTTAAAAAACGCGGAAGTCCCTAGCAAGACTACTGGTAAGCTATATTATGTCCCATTCCCTCTCCCTCTTCCCATTTTTTTGTTTCCACCCTTAATAAAGCTAATGCAGTTGAAAACTTCCAATTCTTATTCAGACACTGCATCATAGCAAAATTACCTTGCCACTTGCTCGGAATTGTGGCAGCTGTCCTCTGATTGTTCCCAGATAACTCGTCCGCGATAGCGCCGTCGGTAGAAGTAGTTGGCAGCTTTTTGCGCTTATTCAGCGAAATCTGAAACTGCAACGAGTTCCATTGATTATTTTGCTGCAACAAAAATTGAGTTCCAACTACCGTGATCGATTTGTTACTCTTCGTTTTTTCGCCCGGATATGGCAATGACTTGTTGACCAGCGCCGTCGTTTCGACTGGCTGAGGCCGAAGAATGGTGTACGGCAGGTTGAAATTCGCCTGCATTTGATAACACCTTCAAAAGAAGAATATGGGGCGGACATAGGGGGAATCACCTCCACATCTGGGACCTCGTTCCCCCTGTTGTCATCACAAGCGGCTAGTCGAGCATTCACAGCATCAATCACATCCATGTTTACCATCCCGTATTTCGGCCTGAAAGTCGACCACTTCCCTTACTTGATCGAATCATCAATATAAGACCTGCATCCTGCAGAGTAACTGCCAAAGTTTGGGATGTGAGTTAGGAGCTGAAGAAAAGGTAGAAAGACCTACTCATGACCGAGAGTTACCGAAAAACTCTTATGAATGCATGTGCTTATGGCAATCAACGCGAGCCTTTTTCCATGCCAATGACAGATCTTTGCCTTTTACTCAATCAATCAAAGCTGGGAGAACGCCACTTACTTGAGGAACTCATGTCGCTTGTACTTTGGTTTTTCGTGTTTCTCGTGGCCACTTTCACCTTGATGCTGAATCTGAGGACATTGGCCGTTTGTCTGCTCATCCTCATCTTCGCCCATCGTGATCGGGGCCTGCGTATCCAGAGCTCTGCAAGCACAATTCTCAGCGGACAATCACCCTCGGGAACGGAATCACGTGCAATTCAACACGGCAAGTTTGCGTGTCATGATGTTGTCATTTCCATAACATTGAATTATTGACATTTCTTCGTCTTCAGATAGTGGATTCTAGGGGTCAGAGAAGCACAAATTCGGTTCCAGACGTTTAATCATTCAGAATTCGGCTAACAGTTTCGCTGAGATTAAACCTGAAACCACATAGCATACCTGTTCTTATCCTCGTAGCGCTGGTCGCGGATGACAGCCGTCGTATGTGATTTGAGACGAGCCGAAACGTTGCCATTTGCCCTGCCTCGTCCGATGAGATTCTCGTAGCCAAGTTCCCAGTCATAAGGCTCGTCAAGCGGGATCGCGTTTCTGAATTATCTCTCCATAAATGGACGTTATAACAGAAATAAAAACATAAACTCCAAGAAAAAAGTACTTGTTAATAATTTGTCGTAGTAAACTCTCCAAGAGTTCGTAGTCGGGAAGATCGGGATAGGAAAGCGTTCGAAGATGAGCTGCGAATTGATGCAACTCAGACGGACAGTCTTCCAGAAGAACATCCAGATCGACGTCCTCTTTCATCCGTCCGACCTGTATGACAGCCAGCATCAGTCCGTTCTCAGAGAATCACCATCAGGAAGAGCGACCTCACCTCATCTTTGTCCTTGATCTTCCTCCACGGCAACTGACCTTGGAGGAATTCCGCAATCATGTAGAATAGCGACCACAAGTCGTCCTGACGACCCATTTCCTGAATAATTTGTTTAGTTAGTGTGTGCATACCCACCTCGATTTTTGAGGTATTTTCAAACAAATATATCAGCACGATTTTACCGTCGATTGAGTACCTCGCAAAAGAATTTTTCGGCAATGTAGTCCATGTTTTTCCACGATCGATGGTGAACAGATTTGGTACTACACAAGACATATAAAGCATTGATGAACGCGCCGTCAGCTCTACATATTACACACAGCCTTATATGCGATTCTTCCCCCTATCGGGTATGGAGATGCTCCGTCATTCATTGCCATTAAACCTGAGTGAGAATCAGTCATGGATGCCCCCGTCCTCTTCTCCAGAAGCTCGGAGAGAGGGAAGTTTGATGAGAGAAAAAACAAAAAAGCAACAGCGTTCGAATTCATACTATCTTGTACATTGTATTTCACTTCTGAATTTTGTTTGGTTAAATTTTTACTGGATAATCTTCTGGTTCATCTAACATCGTTCTGGATTCGTGCCAAAATGAGAATGTCTAACACTCAGTATTACATGGAAGTTTGTAAACATCAGAGCAGATAAACCGATAATTTTCAAATAGGTCCATTAAAGGCGGTGCCCACGATGGGAACAGTCTTCGAGTTTTCACCGGAAAACGAAAGTCGTGGGGCTCATGACAGCAGCAATGTCGAGAAAACGGCTAAAAAGAGCCCCAAGTAGCCCTACATGGCCCTGAACTTCTATGTAGAGCGCGTACCCTGCCCACTTCCCTCAACGACCACTGATCGGATCAAAGAATTGAAAAATCGGCTCCGAGAAAAAAAGGATATTTAAATGGGGTGAATTTATTTAATCTGTGCATGGGGAAAGGTTCGATCACATGATAATAGTATGTTTTGTTGAAGTCAATGTTTACGTTGTTTGCTTTGATCCGTGGCCGCTGATAGGAATGGGCGGGAATTGCGCTTTACACAGAAGGTCAGGGCCGTGTAGAGCTAATTGAGGTTTTTTCAGCCGTTTTTTTTTTTACATTGTTGTCGCTATCGGCCTCGAACCTTTCTAATTTCGTTGGAAACTCGGGAACGGATTTCATCGTGGACACCGTCTTTAAAGGCACAGTCCAACCTCGAAATCGTTTCTCTGTTTTTCTGCCTATCTTGAAAACGGTTCCACACTGATTCCAAGGATGGCTTTGAAATCGTGCAAGACCCCCTACGAACGAAGTTATGGCCCCTCAAAAATTGTGCTACGGAAGCATGGTGGAGGAGTTGTCCGAGGCTCGTAACTTCCGTCATTTGCAACCGACGGATGCGAGCCGCTCTGAATGAAGAGAGTGACCGAGAATGAATGGAGGAACGGGGCTACTGGTCGGGAACCACCGCTCATCTCGCCGCTGTTGAGCTCGAAAGATCGTCAAGGGGGCGTGCCAAAGTGGCTTCCTGGTATGGGCTCCCCAGGGTGGCTTCCCCCTATATCTCTCCAATTCGGAGGAATTGAGAGCTCGCATTTGTCAGGGGCTATATTGGGTGGGTGAACTTCACAATTATGAGGAAATCTCAGATTTCGCCCCTGAGCTTGGACTGTGCCTTTAAGGCCTATTTCAGAGTACGATCGCCGCGCGATGCGATGGCATTGTCATCATGAGTATCGATCGTGATCGCGTCGCCCTCCGATTCTGATTAATAGCATGCTATCGCAGCGATCGGGCATGGAACTCTGAAAGAGGCCTAGGACAATAGTAAATCTACAGGTGAGTACATCAATGTGGCCGTTTGATCGAATTTTAGAATTCGTCGGAGAGCTTCCACTGAATAACCTGGAACAATAAATTAAATGGTCAACAAATGTGAAAAGGTTCAAAGTAGCTATTAGGGCTTTCGCAAGCGATGGCCTTTGCCTTCATGAAGATAACAATTCAAGTGCCCCTTGCAAGTTCTTCGGGAGCATCCTCAGCAATCGAGCACCACTGAAGAAAACAGAGTTAGGGACCAATTTGGCATGACATAACTGCAGAACTCGGCATTTTGTTAATGCGCTGGGAATTGGTGCAAAGCCTTGACGTCAGAGAGGAAGAATCCGAACATATCGCTTCCCCTGGGGGTAGGAAAGGATGAATTCGTTGGAAAACATTGAAAAACTGGGAAAATCAGCTGGCAGAGTCCACATACGTCAGTGAGTGCGCAAAGAACTTCCAAGCAGTATTACGGTTCAACGGTGACGTTTGATATCGAAAATCTATGACTCTAGCATACAACATCTTAGTAAAACCAAGCATCGGGGTGATCGATAAGTATAGGGCGTCTACTTCCTGGCATCCTCTTGTTTCAAGAACAGATTAACCACAGAAGTTTTTGTAGCAATAAAAGACTACTGAACATGAAAAGATTTTACGCCGACAAATCGTGGCTCACTTCGTGAACAGTCGAGAGGTCGCAACCACTACGACGAAGAAGCGTTTTGAAATAGCTAACTTCTGTCCAGATGTTCGTCTCTCATTACAGGGAGTACGCAAAAGCTGTGATGCGAAGCGAGAAGAGGCCGACTTCATAATGCGAACTAAAACGGGGACCGTGACGTAACCGAAATGGCATTTATCGGCATAGTTTGGGACAGAATTACATCAGTGTTTCGAACTCTCTTCGTTTTGCGCGACGCACACGCAGAACGCCTCGGTTATCCAGGAAGGGTTTCAAGGAAAAGTATAACTGCACTGGAAGAGAACCCATACAGTCCACGGCAGCAGAAAAAAGAGGTGGTGCGGTTGTGTATTTTCACTAAGCATACTTCAGCCAAGGTTGGCTCGGTTCCATTTTCGCCAATAGTCAATTAGAAAACAGGTGGTAATTCTTTGGGGGTTATTCTTTATTTCCTTAATTTTTTTCGCGTTAATCCTCCGCTTATCTATAGCAAAAGCTTTTGGTGTATTGCTATGAGGGAAACAGCATTTTTGACGTTTCCAGTGCTTTTCTCCGATACTACGAAGAAAATTAAAAATTTGGCGTCAACTAGGGTGCTTGGAACCGCCTCTGCGGAAGTCTGCCAAATTCAACAAACCCTTAACTTTATTTGAATTTAAAGAAAAAAGTACTGGAAACGTTCAAAAATTGTACGTTTTCCCCACACACACGATAGCAATACACCTGAAGTATTCACTATAGATTCACGAAGGAATAACACGAAAAAATGAAGGAAACAGAAAAAACACTAACCCAGAACAAATTATCAGCTGCGCTATCGAATTATCAGCGCTATCGATTAATGGCAAATCTGTAACCTAACCAACCATGGCTACAGTATGCTTAAAGAGAATACGTAACCGCACCTTTTTTCGATGCCGTGGACCGTAGCGATGTGGTATTCCAACGACATTGGGGCCTGCTCGCAGTGCGAAGTTGACAATCTCCGCTTCAGAAACAAATTTTCTCGTGTGACTCACAAGAGTTTGATGGCCTGTTATTAACTCGGACTTGAACCTGGCTGCGCAAGAGAGAAACATAAGAATCCAAAAAAAGCAACTATGGCTGACTCGCGAGTTTGGCTTGAAAAGACCTGGGACGACTTCGGTGTTAACTACCAACGGCCTTCTGTAGATTCCATGGTGGGAAGGTTTCAGTTTCTGTGACGGTCTCTGTGGAGCAATCCAGACCGGCTTCTATACTTTTCTTGCCGTCTCAGATAGTCAGTGATTCAAAGAGGAAAATGCGAAAGAAATTCAAAAAGGAAGGTTTCGCTAGGCAAGTTTTTTTTGAGGCGCCTATACTATTCGGCCACTTTGTAGACCTGCCTCGTATACCACATTCTCGACGGATATTCTCTGGCAGTTAGTAATTTCAAATCAAATCATCCGCTTCGCGATATGGAAGTAGCTGTTCTTTGGATTCGAAGAGGGCAAAATGCAGAAAGAAGGATTGCCGGTAACTTTCACGACAAGATAGACTCAAAATCACTCGCGAAAACGGTTTGCCACATTTCTGTAAACACATTAGCTAGAGACAGACACATTGGAGGCGTACATTTTGAATTTGAATAAGTTGTCCACGAGAAAGTCAAGGTTCGGACAGTCAACTGGAGAGATAAAGGCCTTTTGCCAAAATTAGTCGAGTGAGTGGTCGGAGCCGCCGCTGTAAATCGTCGCTCGCGATCGAAACTCCACTGAACGGTGGTGTCGCAAATGGCGCATGACCTCTGCAAAATGTCGCGATTAGTCCACTATGTTCGGAGAAAGGCCTATACATTAAGTTGTCCAGTCCACAAAATAATTTTAAAAAATCAAAAACCCGTGATTCGGACTCCACGAAATTGAAGACTTAAAGGATATTTTCACTGCCCAGAAAGAAGTCTATTCTGATAACTAGGGAATGGCAACTGGTCAAAATCGTCGTTTCCAATGAAAATCATACCAGTTGATGTACTTAAAATGTCATTTTCAAATCTTAATTCGTGGCTGCTAAAGAGCTCTTTGAACCGAGTTACGAGCTGGGACCAGTACCGTCAAAATTGAAAACGGATCTAATTTCCGTGTTCAGCGCCTCAATAGTAAGTTTAGGGAAACACAAGTGTTGTGTCCCCCGGCGAACCAAAAATGCCAAAATGCTTCCCACCTTTTGTCACTTTTGGTCAAATTTTTTTCTCCAGATTTAGCCCAAGTGGATTATTTGAGGAGCTGAACACGGATATTAGGTCTGATCCCAATTTATCGTACAATTACACTAGGTTACGGTGGCTTTTACGCCATTTTTGAGCATCCCTGAATTTTGTCTGGTATGGAATACCGACCAACCGATCAATATCGGAAGCCGACGTGGCGTCGTTCTGCGGTTTCGAAAACAATCATTCCTTGGAAACGTTCTCTCCTCAGCTGGTGCTGTCGCATCTATTTAAAGGCACTGTTCGCGATAAACTTCATCCTCGAAATTTCCATGACAAACGCTTCTCGTGGCTCTCAGAAGCAGAACAGCGCCAAAAAAAACGGGACGAAAAGCTACCAAGGAGCCGCGAAACGGCTTAGAAAAGTGGGAAAACCCCGCCATTGTGGGCAAGTCCCGCCTCTTCCCGCCCCTCGACGTGAACAAGGGAACACTCGAAATCGTGATTTGAGCGATGGTTTCCGATCAAAAGCCCCGTTCTTCCCTTCATTCTCAACTTCTCTCTTTACTCAGGTCAGCTCGCACACATTGGCTGCAAAAGACGGAAGTTACAAGCCTTGGACAACTCGTCCACCATTTTCCCTAGCTCAATTTTTGAGGGACCATAACTCCATTCCCAGAAGGTCTTGTACGATTCCAGAAGCATCATTGGAATCGGAATGGGACCGGTTTCAAAATAGGCAAAAAAACAGAAAAGGGATTTTTATCGCGAACAGTGCCTTTAAGGACTTTCGTCCTTGTGATATAGCGCGGGCTCCAACCAAAGAGCGGAAAGTTTTGCCCGAATTCTCCGAGAAACCGTGTATGACAGTCTTAAAATCGACTCGAAGGAAGGATGCCTGTGTAGATGACGACCACAATTCCAGCTTTTCGTTTTCGAGTATCACATCTGCTCATGAATGAATGCTCGCGAGAATTTTATTGAAACCTGAATAATATTCTTCCCGGTAATCTTCCCGTTGTTCAATACAAAAAGCCTGTCGAGAGTCCGAAGTGAATCACACTCAGTAAGAAATGTTTCTAAATTTCAAGAACAGTAATTGTGAGAAAATGCAAAAAAACACCGGAGGGAATTGAACCCCTCGTCTACTGGGTGAGAAGCGAGACGCTTGCCTCTAGGGCACGACGTTTTCCTTTGAATAGGGGGATTGTAAAAGTTTTTGGGGAAAACGAAAAGTTGGAGGGGGATCGTAAAATTTCCGGGCGTGAAAATATATTATTTATTGAAATAGAAACAAAACGTTGTAAAATTTGTAGAAAAGTGGTTTTCGCTGGTTAAGAAACTAAATTGCAACTGTTTACAACCTGAGAATAAGCAGTTCGAAGTCTATTCAACTATTTTTAATCCCTTCATGGGCGCGAATTCGCTATATTTCGTTTACTTCGATTGATCCTGTATCCGTACTTTTTCGAGGGTCGAGCAGGACTGGATACATAGCTTGCTAACGTGGAGCAGGAAGCTTCGGGAAAACTATCATTTTGTAGGAGACTTGTATTTTTGTTCTAAAATTTATTATGGATCGTCAGCAAATCAAAGAAATCAAAAAAGTTAACAGTAAATTCAGAAAATTTTGTTGTGCAGAACCATGAGAATACTTCTCGCTCTGGGTACATTCCTTTTTTTCCAAAAAAACTAGTAATGAAAAAGTATAGTAGCAAAAACTCCCCAAGTAAAACAGAAATTTCAATGGTTCTCGAAAGGACGGAGGGACTTCACTACGTCTCACCAAGGCCGAAATTTTGAAGCCTCGACGGCGCGATAGATGGAGACAACTTTCTATCGAACTCTGCATATATTTCCTTCAAATCGCATGTGAAAGCCCATACAATGATTTGTACCACACGTTGACCTACACGTTGTCATTTAGAAAGCATTTTATAGAGTTAGGCATACTATCAAGTTATTGTCCAAGTTATTCAAATTGAAAGAACAGCCAACAATTTGCAGACGTCTCGGAGTTTTTCACCGGTAGAATGTTCCAGGTTAAAAAAGGTCAGGTCTCTCATCTTGGAAGAATGTTTCAACTGGTGATCCGCAAGGTCGCGTGCTTCCCCCTCTATTGTTAATGACATACACCTAGGATCTATTTCAAACAGTGGTAAATAATGTCTCTATGAAGCAGTTCGCTGATGACATAGAAAATATCGAGAACTTGTCCACTGCGAAGATATGGCAATCAACCAAGTAGTAATATTGCCTCGTTTGCTGGAACTTCCCCTTGCTCTGAAAAGACCGCAATCATCAAGCTAGGAATTTCTGAAGATGTTTGTGAATACTTGATTGGTGAAAGTACATCTCAGAGATCCGGTCTGTCACGGACCTAGTATTCTACTACAATGATGAGTTAGACTTCTCGGATCACCCGAGGATAATAAGTAAGAAAGCGCGCGCTTTCAAAATATTCAAAGCCTTGTCTATAAAAAATAAGGAAATTTTTCTGAAAGCAAATGAAACCTTTGTCAGGCCAATTCTTGCGACAGGATCGGCAGTCTACGTACAAAAAGAGAGACACTGCCTTGGTTGAAAGAGCTGAGAACAATTCTAATTCGCACTCATTGGTTTCTATTATTCAGAAATCCGAAGTGCGAGAATGAGAAAAGGTTCACTGAGGCCGTACAGCTTGGAATCGCGTCGTAAATAGAGAGAATGTGCATGGTGTTCATAATGGTATCCAGAATCGTGAAAGTTGATTTGTCACAGTTCTTCACTCTATCACAATCACGGACACCAGGTGATACAGAAAAAAATTGATCGAAAACCAAGAACGAACACTATGGCCTTCAAGTCTTACTTGCCCAGCGGGTTCTGCGCCTCAAAGGCACAGTCCAAGCTAATGGGTAAAATTTGATCTTATGGTCCTTTCGTTCTGTGTGGCAACCCTGCCAGACGCGGGAACTCAACTCTTCAGAATAAGCGAGAAAAATCGAGCCCCCATTCCCTCCGCCCCCCAAATCAGCCCCCACTGGCACCCTCAATAGAGACGGAACGCGTGATGGATTTCAAACAGAATCTATGTTCTTCCTTTTATCATCAGTCTATCTTTATAAAGTAGTCTGGTCAAGTGCGATGATTGCGAATGACAAGGAAAAACACGCCCGAGACAACTCGTCCACGAATTTCTAAACATCCGAATTCACATTCTTTGAGGGACCATAACTCCGTTTGTAGTGGGGTCTGAGCGATTCTGAAGACATCATTGTGATAAGGCCGGAATTTTCTTCAAGATAAGCGATTGAACTGGGAAACTGTTTGGACTGTCCACAGTCCAAGCTCAGAATCGATTCTCCGTTTTTCTGCCTATCTTGGAGAAAATTTCACGCTGATCACAATGGTGTCTAAAGAATCGCTCAGAACTCACTACGTACTGAGTCACGGCTGCTCAAAAATTTTAAATTTGAACTGGTAGAAGATAGCGGACGAGTTGCCTCGAGCCTGTATTTTCTCCTTATTTGCAGTCATCATTCTGAAGCAGGTCACAATATAAAGCCAGACCAAAACATAAGGAAGAACATAGATTTTGAATAAAATCATTCGTGCGTCTCTTCCTTATTGATGTCGGAAACCTGCCAGTAGGCGTAACCCATTTTTTCTTTCAAGGGGGCGTGGCCGACTTTTTCCTAGCTTTTTCTCGCTTATTTGAGCGAATTCAGAGCAGTGTTCACGAAAATCTTCAATTTTGAGATTATTGGCTATAATGATTAAAGGCAGTGTTCACGATGGAAAAAGTTTTCGAAATTTCACTAGGATTGGGTAGTGGAGGAACACTCTGTAACGTTAACGTCGAAAGAACGCATGAAAACGAGCCAGGAAGAGCCCCAAAAGAGCCCGAAGTTGCAACTTCGA
The DNA here is from genome assembly GCA_029168955.1 of Aplectana chamaeleonis. Lineage (NCBI taxonomy): Eukaryota > Metazoa > Nematoda > Chromadorea > Rhabditida > Cosmocercidae > Aplectana > Aplectana chamaeleonis. The sequence goes on along the minus strand of JAPDOI010000497.1, from coordinate 169,176 downwards.
GCGCATTGAAAACCCCAAAAGCGCATCACACGCCCACCGACGTGAACAAATGAATGCTCGAGATCGTGAGATGAGCAATGATTTCCAATCATCAGCCCCGTTCTTCCCTTCATTCTCAGCTTCTCTCTTTACTCAGGTCAGCTCGCATAGATCGGCTGCAAAAGACGGAAGTTACAAGCTTCGGACAACTCGCCCACCATGTTTCCATAGCTCAATCTTTGAGGGGCCATACCTGCGTTCACAGAAGGTCTTGTATGATTTCAAAGACACCATTTGAATCAGCATGGGGCCGTTTTCAAGATAGGCGAAAAAACAGAAAAACGATTTCCATCGTGAACACTGCCTTTAAGTGATCCCTGGGCAGACCTAAAATAACGTAAAAATTGAGAAAAACGCATCACAAGTGCACGAAAAATCTTTAAGTATCACCTTAGAGGCAGCATACGCGCTCGTAAACGTGATCGAGATATCTATGGAAGTAGAATGGTATGGCTCAGAACACGACGCCTACGCATTTTGAAGCTTCAAACCCCCCCCCACAGTGCCGCTACACGAGTAAGAAGTTGGCCCCGCTCCTGCATCTGCACGCCCCCTGTATTTGCGTCTTCCTCCAAAACAGGGATGCTGGGCCACTCCCATCGTCGGCGACGTTTGTGGGTGGAAGAATAGGTACAATAGGTAAATTACGAACGTCGCCGACGGTGAGAGTGGCCCAGAACCCCTGTTTTGGAGGATGATGGAATACATGGGGCGGGCAGATACAAGGGCGGGGCCAACCTCTCACTCGTGTAGCGTCATTATGGGTCGTTTTTGACGCTTCAAAATGGGTGGGCGTTGTGCTCTGTGCCATACTAATGTAATTCTGTAAATATCTTAACCACGTTTGCCAGCGTGTATTCTGCCTTTAAGTATCACCCTTTAGTATCAGTAAGTATTAAGTAGTACCATAAGTATAGTATTAGTATTAAGTAGTTGTTGAGCATACATCCATCCATCTAGCAGCTATCGAGTTCGGAAACCTGGAAGGGGATGTGGCCCGTGGTGGTGAGCGAAAGGGGTCGGGCCTGCGGTGGTCGCTTATATCTCTCTATCTCTCTTTGGAGGAATTGAGATCTCGCACTTGGCGTGATATATAGGAGGGGTACACTACAAAATCAAATAAAAATCACAATATTCATGTCTGAGGGTGTACTGTGCCCTTACACCGCCGTCTAGCCTCACAAGGGCGTCCTCTCCGGGGGAGGAGATGTCCCTGTAAGAATTGTTGTGAGAATTGTTGGGATGGATAGAGTAACAATAATCTATGTTGGGTTTTTCCTACGAGCCTATTCCAGAAAATAGAATAAACCAATCGAAACTACATGTAACCTTCTAATCGGAGCAGCTTGAGTGAGTTCATATGCTCGGCGCACATTTTGTTACAATAAAATTGCGCTATACAAGGTTTGGCGGTTTGAGTCTGGCCCATTCGTGAGATATACACTTTCGAGCTCACTGGGCATTCCGTTCCCCTAATCACCTGATTGAAGTTGCCATAGCCAGCGAGCAGGGATGGTAAAGAGGATAACGCTGGGGAATACTACTGCGAAGGAATACTGGGGTTGCGGGTTCAATTCCCGGCACGCATCTTCTGAAAAAATTCTTTTTCATTAATTCCAGTGTTTATCCAGGGTCAGGGGCTCTCTACACATGGAGGGAGGAGCACGGGCGAGATTTATTGCTGATGCGACGCGCGCGGAGATATTTCTATCCCCATCAGTAGAGCGCGTTTGGTAAAAGCTCGCGAGATTTCATGACATTTTAAGTTTTGATGGACTCTCATATGACTTTTTTATGTTCCCTGGTTGTTCCTCCGATTACCTAATCCCGCACATTCATTTCAATAAATCTTGCATCATGGTCCGCGTGCTAGATAAAAATACCAGCGATGATATCATAATTATGCCTGAAAACATGATTAGTGAGCTATCAAAATGGTTACAACGGCACGAGAACATACAAGATTCACTGAAATGAGGGTGCAGGATAAGATAATGAGAGGAACAGCAAGGGAGCATAAAGAAAAAGTCCCCAAAACATGAAATGTCCTGAAATCTCGCGAGGTTTTGGAAAACGCGCACTATTGATGGGGATAGAATTTCCGCCGCGCGCGTCACGTCAGCAATAAACCTCGTCCGTGCTCCTCCCTCCGTGTGTAGTATACTTCGGACCGAATTAAATTATTCGAAAATTATTCGAATGATTTTTCGAATTTCGAATCATTCAAAATTCGAAAATTTTCGTTTTCGAATAATATTCGAAATTCGAATATTTCAAAAACCGGCTCTCGAATATTATTCGAAATTCGAATATTTCAAAAACAGGCTCTCGAATAATATTCTAAATTCGAATATTTCAAAAAGAGGATCTCGAATAATATTCGAAATTCGAATATTTCAAAAAGAGGCTCTCGAATAATATTCGAAATTCGAATATTTCAAAAACAGGCTCTCGAATAATATTCGAAATTCGAATACTTGTGTATGGATTTATTCGAATTATTCGTCATTTCGAATAAATTGAGCGGACAACAATTCGTGGCTCAACCACATCCATTGAGAAGTGGTCTTCTGAGGAGAGTACGGATTCGTATACATCTGTATGAGTCTAATTAGGGAGCCCGTCATTAGCGTGGTTCGCACCTTCGTTCACACCTAATTATCTGCGCTCGCACCTCCATCGTTGATGACGCCAGCAAAGCTCGTGCAGAAGAGTCCTGGAGCTCAACCAAGGCCCCAATATTGATTGTTCAAATAGCGGATTAAGTGTTAACCCACTCGAGATTTCATGAAGGAAGTTGAAAGATTGTTTTTTTAATCAGCTGCTGTAATTGCAAAGTGGCGCAATATATGAGCAGGCAGTGTAAAGGGAAAGCATTATAGAAAAATAAAGATTTTTAAATTGATGACAACAATGATTTGTAGAAAATAAAAATTCCATAATGGTGATTGAAATATGATATGTGACTGTAATGATAAAGTGCTTTAAAATGTAAACAAGCAGAAAAGTGTGCAAGGTAAAAAATTAACTTATAAAAACGCGTAGATGCAACGATCTCGATTACTTGTCGCACTTTTGATTTTGTGCAATGCACTAGTTGTTTGTTTTAGCAATAGTGGCTGAAAACCAATGAAAATATTGTTTTTCTGTTAGCTTTTCTTTTCTTGGCGGGTGCTTGCTGATCCACTTCCTTATTTGTTCAGTCGTTGTGTATGACAAGTCGAATGTTATTTGGAAACCCCGAGAATCTGTCAAAAAATTGCAATTTATCCGAAAAATCGAGAAAAAAATATTCGGTAATTCGAAAATTTGGATTTTCGAATATATTCGAAAAATCGAAATTCGAAAATTTTCGTTTTCGAATATATTCGAAAATTCGAAATTCGAAAATTTTCGTTTTCGAATAATATTCGAAATTTGAAATTCGAAAATTTTCGTTTTCGAATAATATTCGAAATTTGAAATTCGAAAATTTTTGTTTTCGAATATTATTCGAAATTCGAAATTCGAAAATTTTGACCATTTTGCCCAAGTATAGTGTGTAGAGAGCCCCTGACCCGTTTATCCATGAGGTTTCTCATTCCCATTTCAACTTTCTTTTTCCAATCGTGTTTGATTTAAAATTTCCATCGCCTGATTCCCTGCAGCATATGAGAATTTCTTCAATTTACTCAATAAAATATTCTTCTCACCACCTTGTGCTAGCATTTCGGGTTCATTGAGAAGTATTAAAACGTGAGCTTCTCGTATGTAACTTCGTACTACCTTGGTCGAGTAAGGAAAACACCTTTCTTGAACACATGAAAGTCGTTTGCGAATCATCGTAGAAAAAAGCATTGCCATTGTAAGAAGCAAAGCGATGAACCCTTACTCAAAAATTATCATCATGACCGCAGTTTTAATTTTGAGAAGGCGACAATCGGTTGCCCAATACATACATCTGCTAACCCTTCACGAAAACTACTAAACTTGGCTTGATCACGCAGAGATTTTTTTTCAATTCGAGGGTGAGTGAGTGAGTGAGTAGTATATGGCTAAAAAAAGTCGAAAAAAAATCTCCATATTGATCCAAATAAAACAGATTGAGGTATGTAGATGTAGTAGTGATCCGACTTTCGCTTCTGAAAAACCGAAACCACTGCCATGGTGGCCGCTTGAAGTAAATGCGCCCGCTAATTTTTTTGTTTTTCCCATTTTTCGCTCCACCGGAAGGTCATCGCGAAAACCCAACATACAGCAATGTTACTCTATCCATCCCCAAAACTCTCAGAAGAACGCTTTTCAAGACGTCTTCTACCCCACAGGGTCCTCCCTTCTCAGGTGTAATCGTTGATACTATAATCCAGCCGCCATGTATAGCAACCCTGGCAGGCGCGAAATCTTACTTCGCTCAAAACAAGCGATAAAAAGTGAGGAAAAAGTCGACCACGCCCCCAGAGAAAAAAATGGGTAGGGCCCATCGAAAAGTTTTCGCTCTCAATAGGGACAAGAGGGACTCTGAACGAAACCTATTTTCTTCGATTTGTTATTGGCCTAGCCTGCTACGGAGCGATGGCGCGATCGACAAGAAAAAACAGGGCCGCGACAAATCGTCCGCAAATGTCCCGTTGTTGAAATTCACAATTTTTGAAGGGCCATAACTCCGTTCTTAGTGGGTTATGAGCGATTCCGAAGACATCATTGCGATCAGAGTAAAATTCTCAAGCTGAGCAGAAACACTGAACTGAAAAGTCTTAGATTGGACTGCGCCTTTAGAACACGGGAACCAACTCCTTTTTTAGCAGTTTCAGCGTTTTGCTAGGGCCAAAACTCTTTCTGAATAAGATTGCGGTGGACACAGAGCTTTTTGCCTCTCCCTCTACTTACCCTCTATAAAACGTCGTAATTCACATCATTCGAGACGCGAGCGGCGCGCGCGACGCCTCGGTCTCACTCTGCCCTACGCTCTCTCACTGTCTCTAACCTCCGCTCCGCACCAGCACGCGTAGGAACCATGTGAATTTCGCCGTTTTATAGCCTGTATCTCACGTTTGTCTCAAACAACTTAATGGATTATTATTATTATTATTATTATTATTATTATTATTATTATTATTATTATTATTATTATTATTATTATTATTATTATTATTATTATTATTATTATTATATAACACTAATCACAGTGTACTCCAAGAACACTGCCAGTTTTTCATTCAAACTCTCAAAGTTCTACAAGAGTCTTGTGGTCACCTCGTTATGGTTACCTTCGAGACCTTGATGTGTTTTCACGTCTTTCTTCCGGAAGCAGAAGAGAAGGGGGAGCATAATCCTCGCAAAATGTTCTAAACCGTAAATTCAACCCAATTGGGCCCGACTGAACTCGTCATCCCAATGCAATTTAACCCCGCAACTCGACCGAAACAAATACATCAAGGTGATGTCGTATGCTAGAGGGCAACGGGATCTCTGAAATGTGGCACCGTGATCAGGTTATCTCTGCCCTTCCTACTAGATCTTCTGGAACGTGTTTCTTCCTTTCTCGACTCCTAGATCCTATATATAATGATCACTAAAAATAGTGTGGTAAACATGACTTTGCATTTCTCTACTAAAAGTGCTCTCTCTTTTTCAAGAACACCTCTATTAGCAGTACGTTTCAAAATAGGGATTAGAAATTTGGATTTTGAAACAGATTTACGGCTCAAAATATGAAGACAACCTTGGCGAGTGTGAAAGCGATGACTCAATCGGACTTAAAGGCGTCGTACGCGCAGAAAACCGTATATTATTTTTTCATGTTTTTGTGTAGCTTGGCTTCTCTAGTGAACGAAAATGTCGAAGGGGTCGTGAAAAACCTTCATTTGTAAAGAAAAGTCAATCGGAACATTGTAAATACGAATTTGAATTCCGCGCCAAAATCCTTTTTCAAGTTTTTCTGCTTTTGAAGGCCTCGTCACTGTCATTTTCGGAGTTTTTCTGCATGTGGAGTTCGTGCCGTAACTAATCTTCATGTTGTTTTACGGTCGCACCAACATTGTAGGAAAAAGTACTAGATGATCGGTGAGAATTGGTGGCGGATCTTCATCTTTGACGCCTTCCAACCTCATTGCCCAACGTTTTTGTCGCGCCAAAGTTTACCAGTGTGGTCAAGCGGGCTCAATCATAAAATTGAGCCTGAAAAATGAAAATTGATTTTCAGCGCAAACGATGCCTTTAAAGGCAGTGTTCATGAAGAAAAAGTTGCACGATATTTTAGCTTCAACGTAAGCTTCGGGTCCCTCTAAGAAGATTAAGAACGGAAGTGCGACGAAAAACGGCCGGTAAGTGGGTGAAAATCTCGTGGGCCAGTCAACCCATTGGGCCACTCCGCCCACGTCCTATAACAGTTTCCCTGAATTCATGGTTGAATGAGCGATGGTTTCCGATTGAAAGCCCCGTCCTTCCCTTCATTCTCAACGTCTCTCTTTACTCAAGTCAGTTCGCACACATCGGCTGCAAAAAACGGGAGTTACAAGCCTCGGACAACTCGTCCACAATGCTTCCCTTGTTAAATTTCGAGGAGCCATAACTCCGTTTCCAGGGGGTCTTGTACGATTCCAGGGACATCATTGAAATCAGCATGGGACATTTTCAAGATAGGCGGGAAAACAGAAAAACGAATTTTATCGTGAACACTGCCTTTAATAGCTGACTTTTGATGGTTGTTGATAGCATATTTCACAGTTTTGTGGTTAAAGGTTAAATTGTGAGAATTCCAAAAAAACAAGGCTGTGAAATAAAGGTACACTCTCTACTACTTGGAAAGCATCTGAAGGGAGAAAGGAGCGCAAGCGAAAACCTCACCATAAAAATTTGGTGAAATGATAAAAACCACAAGAAATAATTACAAACGATCAATATTGTAACAGAAAGAAAACTGGAAACTTTAGAAAAGAAGCGAAAGACCGTGACAAATATAGAAAACAGTGCTAACCTTGTTTTTGTGTGCCGAGACGGCCGCATACCGTACGGTTCCACGGAAGCCGGCGGCACTTCGCGGACTCCGAATCTCTCCCTTAGCGTTCAGATATTGCCTGGCCAAACCGAAATCGAGCATGTACACTTTTCTCATTGTCGCTGTACTTCGACCCATCGCGAAGTTCGACTGAAATTCATGAAATCAAAGGGCCACAAATAGTATGTATGCAATGAAAAGGAGGCCCTATAGTCGAAGTCAGTGGGAAAATAGCACAAGTAGATTACACGGCGGCCTCTCGGCTTCCTTCTATTCCTTCTTTGCGCAGAATTCAAGGCTCTGAGCCAGTTCCACGTGGGTTATGCGAACTAGAATGGCGAAATTGGATCGGAAATGGACCAAAATCGCACGGGTCAGCCAGCCCATTGAGTCAGATCACAGGCTGGCTAACAGGAAAAGTAGTATAGAGGATCCAATCGTTTCCAACGGAAAATGTTCTAATTAGATGCACTTCCAGGAATGTTTCCAAGTGTGAGTTTGTAGCTGCTACGAGACCTTTAAGCCGGATTACTGAGGGGGTTTCTCAGTAGGATCAGAATAATTATAATACTAGAATTAGGTGAAAAATTTCCGGGGGTTCTAAATAAAAATTTCTGAAAAAAACTTCGACAAATTTGTTTCAGAGCCTCCCACCAGAGCAAACTTTCAGCGCGAAATGCGACTTCTGATGATCTGTGAAACTGTAGAACAGAATCGCCTCGAAATGCCTCTGTTGAGAGCGTTTGGTGTGAACACGAATCTGAAGTCATGTTTATTGATTTTTGAGATCTTCACTATGGAAGGTTATAGTGGGCGAGCGGTAGTTTGATTAAAGCCTCAGATGCAGCCGAAAAATTTCCTGTGGGGGTTGTTTGGTGTATTGGGCACGGACTTTACGGCTATTTATCGATTTTCCAAGAATGAACTCAGAAAATCGCCGCACTCAATGTGTTCAAGAGGCATTCAACTCTAATGACCACGCCCATCGAAGGGCTAATTCGCTTGGGCACGTGCTGCAAAAGTTCTTCTCAGGAGCACGTGCTGCGAGGTAATCCAACGTTATTGTAACAGCACACCGAAACGCAGCGCGGCCGGCACCATGGTGATGGAGCCGACGACGTTGCCAACATCTGCGTATTGCCACAAGAGCGCGTCGTATGGTTTCTTTTTTTTGGAAAATCTTTTTTTTTTCGAGTTGAATGAGAATCATGCACACATTGCACGTTCTATTTGTTGGGGCACGTGCTGTAACTTGCAACACAATTTGAGCACGTGCTCCCATTTTCCTTTTTTTTCAACACTTCCCTGACTGTGCTCGAAGCCGTCTTGTCTTCAAGTTGAATGCATATTTGACACGCATTGAATGCGGCGATTGTCTGAGAAGGTAGGTTGCGCCCACTATTCGGCACTATCTCTACCGTGACGTAAGCGTCAGAATATCGAGAACACCAGATTTGTAATCAGGACACCGACTTGCCTCCACGAAATTTTTTTTAAATCAGAAGAACATTTCCCGAATACCCAAAAATTTGTCTGATAACAACTTGTCCTCACATTTCCGCCCAACTGAGAAAACCTATCCACGAATCGGTTCGGAGATCTCCGTAGCAGCTACAAACTTGGATTTGAAAACACTCCCAGGGATACACCTAATTAAAATATGGTATATGTAATTGCAAACGGCTGGGTGATTCAAAAAGGCATCCCTAGTTAGAAGATTTTGGAGACCCTTCAAAAGGTGAACAAGCGATTAGCAGAAGAAATCAATGAGGACGTCAGAATTCATAGTCGATTAGGTTAATCGCATGGAAATGCTCCATTACTCTAAACCTGTCCACACTTTCACCGCCAGAACAAAAAATGCGTAATAAAAGGAATATGTACTCGCTTGTAAAAAATATGGTCCTATCATTTTTTCGCGATTGTTTCTAATGCTGCTTTCTTAGAAAACCGAAGAACTTATATGTTCTGCCGCGAACTAGTGGACAACGAATTTACTTATTGAACGAGGCCTACCGGTTTAATGTCCCTATGAAGAAATCCTATCGAGTGTATTTCCCTAATTGCGTTTAGAATTTGTACACCGAGACGGATGGCCGTGCTCAGACTAAAACATTGCTTCGGAGCCTGAAATTAGAATGGAATGTTTCGAAACAAATTAGAGGCGAATTATCAAAAAAAAAGTCTCACCTCTCGTCGGAGATCGGCCAAATTTTTGCCCTGAAGACTCATTACCAAATAATTAAACTTGTCGTTTCTTCCACACCCGTAGAATTTACACGCATGTTTTTTGCCTGAAAAAAGCATCATTGTCAGCCTGTAATATTGCTCCATAGACTCCATGCTTCATTTATGGGCATACTATACTTTCTATACATACTTAAAGGCACTGTTCGCGATAAAAATCGTTTTTCTGTTTTTTGCCTATCTTGAAACCGGTCCCATTCTGATTCCAATGGTGCTTCTGGAATCGTACAAGACCTTCTGGGAATGGAGTTATGGTCCCTCAAAAATTGAGATAGGGAAAATGGTAGACGAGTTGTCCGAGGCTTGTAACTTCCGTCTTCTGCAGCCGATGTATGCGAGCTGAAAAGAGTAAAGAGGGAAGTTGAGAATGAAGGGAAGAACGGGGCTTTTGATCGGAAACCATCGCTCAGCTCACGATTTCGAGTGTTCCTTTGTTCCCGTCGAGGGGCGGGAAGAGGCGGGACTTGCCCACAATGGCGGGGTTTTCCCACTATTCTAAGCCGTTTTGCGGCTCCTGGGTAGCTTTTCGTCCCGTTTTTTCGACGCTGTTCTGCTTCTGAGAGCCACGAGAAGCGTTTGTCATGGGAAATTCGAGGATGAAGTTTATCGCGAACAGTGCCTTTAACATATGTAAGACCAGCGGCGTCGGCCGGCTGACGCTGGCCTCTGCCGCTGGGGTACGGCTGCGCCGGCCCATGTGCAGGCTTCGCCGGCATCTTGGGTATAAGGAGAATAAATCGGCGCTTTCTTTCTTCCCTCGACGCCCCATAAGCTGGCTTCGGCGGAAAAACTTAAACCATCGGGAATCACAAAGCATTCCAAACCTTGCAACACCCGTTAGCCTTCTCATCTGTACCGTGACACACCGGTCGTTCTTTCGCTTTATAAGGTTTTGAAGTGGCTTTCAACTTATTTTCACTTCTGTCATGATAAGGACAACCGCTGCTTGAAATTCACTAAACGTTTCCATGACCAACCGACACCTTGCTACTTTTATTGCCAAATGAAGTAGAACGATGTTTGTAATTCATAGATGCAGATTTTGATTAACTCTTATTTTCATCGCATATAAACACGATTTAGGTAGAAAAGTTAGAGCGTATTAACAGCTAAGCAGTTGAAATGAGTGGCGAAGGGGGAATGGACCTGAGGAAGGGGGTGGTATTCGCTTTCCTATAAATGCACAAAATGATTCTGGAGTTCCGCGCTCTCCCACTTCGGTCCCGCACACTTTTTACGGCGTCTGGCGCACTCGCTTTTGGGTACAACGCATTTTCTATGCCATCCTCGCACTCCCACTTGGGGCCCGCGCACTGACTGCAGCGTCGGGCGCACTCTACCATGGGGCTCCCACACTTTCTACGACGTCCGGCGCACTCCCACTTGAGGCCCGTACACTTCCTACGGCGCACTCTCCCTTGGGTCTCACACATTATATACGGCGCTCGGCTCACTCCCAATCAGGTCCTGCACAGTTTCTACGGCGCCCGACGCACTTTTGTTTGGGTCCCACACACTTTCTACGTCGCCCGGCGCAGTTCCACTTGGGTCCCGCACACTTTCTACGGCGTCCGACGCACTCTTATTTGGGTCCCGCACACATTCTACGGCGCCCGGCGCACTCCCATTTGGGTTCCACATTTTTTCTACGGCGCTCGGCTCACTCCCAATCAGGTCCTGCACAGTTTCTACGGCGCCCGACGCACTTTTGTTTGGGTCCCACACACTTTCTACGTCGCCCGGCGCAGTTCCACTTGGGTCCCGCACACTTTCTACGGCGCCCGACGCACTTTTGTTTGGGTCCCACACACTTTCTACGGCGCCCGGCGCAGTTCCACTTGGGTCCCGCACACTTTCTACGGCGTCTGGCGCTCTCCCACTTGGGGCCCGTACACTTCCTACGGCGCACTCTCCCTTGGGTCTCACACATTATATACGGCGCTCGGCTCACTCCCAATCAGGTCCTGCACAGTTGCTACGGCGCCCGACGCACTCTTCTTTGGGTCCCGCACACTTTCTACGGCGTCCGGCGCTCTCCCACTTGGGTCCCGCACACTTTCTACGGCATCCGGCGCACTCCCACTTGGATCCCGCACACTTTCTACTGCGTCCGGCGCTCTCCCACTTGGGTCCCGCACACTTTCTACGGCGTCCGACGCTCTCCCACTTGGGTCCCGAACACTTTCCACGGCGTCCGGCGCACTCCCACTTGGGTCCCGCACACATTCTACGGCGTCTGGCGCACTACCACTGGGTCCCGCACATTTTCTACGGCGTCCTTCGCTCTCCCACTTGGGTCCCGCACACTTTCTACGGCGTCCTACGCTCTCCCACTTGGGTCCCGCACACTTTCTACGGCGTCCGGCGCACTCCCACTTGGGTCCCGCATACTTTCTACGGCTTTTTGCGAAATCCCACTCAGGACCCACACACTTTCTACGGCGTCCGGCGCACTCCCACTTGGGTCCCGCACACTTTCTGCGCCGTCCGGCGCACTCCCTCTTAGGACCCACACACTTTGTAAGGCGTCCGGCGCACTCCCACTTGGGTCCCGCACACTTTTTACGGCGTCTGGCGCACTACCACTGGGTCCCGCGCACTTTCTACGGCTTTTTGCGAAATCCCACTCAGGACCCACACACTTTCTAAGGCGTCCGGCGCACTCCCACTTGGGTCCCGCACACTTTTTACGGCGTCTGGCACTCTCCCACTTGGGTCCCGCATACTTTCTACGGCTTTTTGCGAAATCCCACTCAGGACCCACACACTTTCTACGGCGTCTGGCGCACTACCACTGGGTCCCGCACATTTTCTACGGCGTCCTTCGCTCTCCCACTTGGGTCCCCCACACTTTCTACGGCGTCCTACGCTCTCCCACTTGGGTCCCGCACACTTTCTACGGCGTCCGGCGCACTCCCACTTGGGTCCCGCATACTTTCTACGGCTTTTTGCGAAATCCCACTCAGGACCCACACACTTTCTACTGCGTCCGGCGCTCTCCCACTTGGGTCCCGCACACTTTCTACGGCGTCCGACGCTCTCCCACTTGGGTCCCGAACACTTTCCACGGCGTCCGGCGCACTCCCACTTGGGTCCCGCACACATTCTACGGCGTCTGGCGCACTACCACTGGGTCCCGCACATTTTCTACGGCGTCCTACGCTCTCCCACTTGGGTCCCGCACACTTTCTACGGCGTCCGGCGCACTCCCACTTGGGTCCCGCACACTTTCTGCGCCGTCCGGCGCACTCCCTCTTAGGACCCACACACTTTCTACGGCGTTCTGCGCGCTCTTGAGCCCGTACCCACGAGGTCGCCCGTCTTGAAAGTCAAGCCGAATAAACGGTCAAACAAACGCACAGAGATACACACACATACATCAGAGTTTTAATTTTTTTTTATCCGCCGAAAAATCAATGATGTGAAAATGTTTTGCAAAATTCAGGAGTCAATTGATTTTCCAATGTGAAATATATTTTCATTCTGACAACGCTAGAGGTCGCATACGGTCGTTTTTTGGTCAAACTGGCTCGTGATCTTGTAATGTCGTTTTCAAATTCATAAGTAATTTCATCTCAAAAAGGGGTTTCCTTTGGGAAATTCCAAAATTATGTCATATAACTGGGTAGATTCAGGCAGGATGAACATTTCGGCCCTTTCAAAATCAAAAACAGAGCACTTTCAGAGTAGATGTGGTCAAAGGCCGCTTTGGTTGCCTATTTTAGCAATGTTGCCTCTTTTTTCAAGTGGATGGCGGTGGTATTGAATATACCTTATCATACCGAATACATCATATGTATTTGAACTCTCTTAAAATTCCATCATGACTTATTGCTTATTAGCGTCAGGTGAAATATAGTAAATTCCAAAAGTTAACAGTTTAATACTGGAGCAGATCTTAATCAAATGTATTGTCCTTATCGGAGTGAAATTTTGGTCCGCATGAGAGGACCACCGCTGTTGCAAAACGCATGCCACACAAGTTCGAGCTGGGACCATGAATAAACGTGATGGGACCATAAGGTCCTAGCACGATTATTTTCTAGCGCGTGCTGCAACAGCGATTGTATCTCGATCCGATAAGGAGAGTAATACAGCATTTTGTAATTCGATGTGTTCAACGTTGTTTCTCGTTTTCATGTTCCCTACATATTATATAAAAAAAAACAGTCAAATTTAGCACACATAAACAAAAATGAATTGCAGTTGTTTCGTATAAATCTTCTATAGTTTGAATGGTGGCGCGGTATAAGCATAGTTGCCGCGTCATCAGAGCGGGCCGCTTTGGCGAAGAGGCTGCTGTGGAGTCTGAATGGGCTCTAAAATCAGCGTACCCTATTCATACATACGTCTTGCATTCAATTAGCCAAATTAATTAAATGACCCACAATCTTCCTTTCCCCAATCAGTTCCCCGAACCTCAATCTGATGGGCAACTTGTGCGGTATTCATGAGTGTCAAGTCTGCTCTCTACTTTGAAGCAAAAATCATTTTGTTCCTTCGCGCGTGGGTGCAGTGCGAGAGACAACGAGAGAGTATGGAGTAAGCTGCGTATTACATTGCCCGTAAGGATGAACGAGTTCCCGATGGTTTTGTCGGCAAATGCTGGGGTCAATCGAGAATGGAAGAATATGGAATGCAAAACAGTATTAGTTAGGGTCCAAAGGGAAGGACGGAGCAACAGAGAGTGGAGAATTTCAAAAAACCAGTTAACAAAAGATTTCACTCTCCCAACAAACAGTTCCACTCAGAGTGAATAGGCGGGTCGAGAGCATGTACAGCGTTTCTGGCGCGCTTTTCTCAATTGCTTTGTTTTTTCAGCTCTACCCGCGGACCAAACAATCGTTTTAGCGGATAATCCCAGAATAGAAGATTATTGTGAACACTGTTTTTATCTTGTAAAACACCTATCAAACTTGAAAAAAAAACTGGAAAAGTCAGGAGTGCTACGCATGCCTGGAAATGACGTGGAGTTAGAAGTGTCATTGCTTTTCTTGTTCATTTTCGAACAAAGAAACTCGATGTTTCCGAGTTGTCTTTTGAGGACCTCGGATTGGGGTTATCTCTGCTCTTCCGGAATTGGCGACTTTCGTCATCATCCCGATGAGACGGCGACATCTAACGCAATTCTTCGCAGCTCGACCTAGTCAAAATCGAATTTTTCCTCTTCGTTCGCCCCATACAATCGGCCGACAACTTCGCCGCCGAATTTCACTTTTTCTGCACTGACAGCCGACACTCTCCGCGCACTTAGAGCACACGAGAACGCGCCCATTACGAAGCCGCAGGCGCCAACCAACGTCACGAACAGCGAAATATTCTCGTGTGAAAGAAGCGAATAGAGAAAAGCAGAAGGGGAAAAGACAAATATCAGGCCTACCCTGAAGTCGTCGCAGAACTGCCACTTCCATTTTTAGCACCTGTTTTGCCGCTTTGCTGGATTCAACCTGAAAACAACAACTGGTAATAGGTGCAATTCCGAGAATTCTCTGAGGGACGCAGAAGAAAGAACTGCCAATTTCAGCGAGAAACCAAGGAGGAAATGAAGTGAGTACGCAAGAATTCCGCTCGAAAACTTCGTAGAACGAGTCTTCAGGTTTTTCAATTTCATCTTCCATCTAAAAAAGTTTGCATGGAGAGAGGGCAGAAGAGAAGAGAGCGGCGAAAGTGCCCCATCTCTGCTCTGTGGCAAGTTAACATCGCTCCAAAAGAAAGCACAGTCAAATCCGATCCTTGCACAGTTAAGGACTCAGTACGAAACCAGCACTAATTTTCTCAAAAAAGTCGCATAAATCGCGAAGTCGCGACTTTTCGTCATAAAACGGCTCAAAGTGACCCGTTCGGGGAACTGGGGGCATATTTGGAATCAGCATCGAGAGCTCTTTATTTTGAGCACACACATTCATTGACCTGCAAACAAGGCATATAGGGTTAACAGAAAAATCGAATTAACGAAAACACCACCGACGTTCCGTTCTCAGCTCAAACGGGACCAGTCGACCTGGGACTTGGCCTACAACGTTACTGTCACTCTCGTCGTTACTCTTTCGAATAAGCACTGCGGCAGCCCAATCCGGAAAAATTGAATTTCCATGCCCTTCACATGTGCCAAGTCCATTCCCGCTTCAAACGGGACCTGGTTAAGAAATGTGTGTGCTCAACATGAAGAGCTCCCGATGTTGATTCCAAATATAGCTCCCCGAACGGGTCACTTTGAGCCGTGTTATGACGAAAAGTCGCGACTTCGCGACTTTTGCGCCTTTTTTGAGTAAATTAGTGCGGGTATTGTGTGTAACGAAGAACCATAATCTGATGCTTAATAGAGCAGAATAGGGGCCAACTCATTTCCAGAACTTGGTCAGGACATTCCGAACGTCCTAATGAACTTATACGAAATTCAGGATGGTTGATGAGCTAGCTGCGCAAAAACAGAAGTTACTAATTGTATGTCTGAAGTTTCCAAAAAAAAGTATGTAGGTTCAGGAGACCAGCTACATAGAGACTTTCCCACCTGCGGAAGAAATATGATGAATTGGTCAAAGGCCTAGTTTTGAATAAGTCAAGGAGTTTGCAAAATTAATCTTAAAACTTGGGGATAACTTCCCCAAGTTGAGAGGTGGCCGTTGAACAAACATTGGATCGACCCGCAAACGCAATTAACCGCAAGGGAAGAGTACAATTAGTTCGCCCGACATATTAAGACTGCTTTGTTTTCTCGACTGGATTGGACAAAGCTCTATTATAAACATATTTTCAGCTGCTAATGACAAAATGAAGAGAATATTCTTTCGAGTGGGGTTCAAAACTGAAGACGGTGTGCCCGCTACTTTTAGTGTTAGAGAGATTCGCTAACGACCAGAATGGCCGTGTGTATACAGCTGTCTTAGAATCAGGTACTTCCACTCTGTATTAGGAGCAGATGTCGAAGTTCCGATCAGGTGGAATTTTGAGGTAGTCAGTAGGAATCTGAGCTTTTGTAAAGAGCTTCAGAAGAATTACGATTGTTGAAGCCATAGCCATTCAGACAAATCGATGATCAAAGCGGACTTGGATAGCGACGCGAGCTTCACTGTCTCTTTGCCAGCGCTCTATTCGGGTGACCACTGCTGCCGTCCGGGCGACCGCGGTTCCGCTCGTAGCGATATCCGGTTGCATTTCCAACAGCGACTGCTGTCCGGGCGGTTCTCTAGATATTTTCCCATCCCCTGATTTTTCTTTATTTCCGAATCTTCTCGAGGGGATGAAATTTCCTTCGAGGATTCAGCACTTGTTACAGTCCAGGGCAAGAAGGTTCACCCTGTCAAAGACCGCTTTAAAGATACCGTTCACAGCATGGTTCGCAGTGATGAAGCCTTCCTAATTGTGAGTCATGGGGGCACGACTGGTGTCTGAAAATTGTAGTGTCCGCTAGTAATAAAACTCAACGCCAGTGCGTCACGCGCGGGCCTGGCCTTGGAGTATGAATGATCAGACACCACGCCCGCGCGGCACGCGCACGCACACGACGCCTGCTCCGCGCCTAAACGAATTTTTCACCCATTTCATTATTTCCCCATCATCAATTTCAATCCGTTTCATAATACTGGCGCGCCTTATATACTCGTTGGTCACGTGACTAGCCCGTTATCAATGAATGAACAACCAATCCCGTTTCTCTAAATCTCTCGTGATGGGACCACGGTCGCCCTGATAGCAACCGAGCGGGAGCCGCGAAACCGAGTTTCGGTTGCTGTCTCGGCGATGACGTCATTAATAGGAGGATCCGGCTCCGCTCCGAGGGGTAGTTTGTGTTAGGTAAAATGACCACCACCAGTTTACCGTCCAGATAACGACAACTCACGACTTGCGCCATTTTCATTATAACAAACACTTTCTGAGAGTATGGGCTTTTAGTTGAAATTCAGGATTCGTGTATGTACTCCTGGTGCGTTTCTTCCCAATTTCAGCGTAACCCGAGCTCTAGACAGGGGCCTACCATTGGTTTCAGCAAATCTTGTCAACATATGTGTTGAAAATTCTCATCGAATCTGCATTCAATGCTATGTACAATGCATGGCTATATGCAATGCAAGTGAAGTCTGTTCGAATGCGAATGCTCGACCATGCTGTCGACGCGCGTGCTGAGCAGTTGCCGGGTCGGGCGTTTTTCAATGCGTGTCACCCGAAGGAGAACAACAGATTACAGTTGTCCTTATTTCTATATTTATCTATTATTCTTTTTCTAGAAAATCAAGGTGAGTTGTTTTCATGGCAGATCTTTAAATTAATAATTTCGAAACTTTGACATGATTGTCTCCGATTGTCCTATTCTCCATTTAAAGAGGTTTGGTAACATACTTTTTTTTTGTTTTTTGGGATTAACACCTTCTAAGCGGATCCGGTCGGCAGTTTTCTTTTGTCCGTGGGACAAATCCTGTTCCTAACAAGCCCATTTGTGGTGCATTCAAGGCGCCACGTTTTATCAAAAACCAAGCATTGTAGACTTTGAATGAACTCCCAGCAAGAAAAACTCACTACAATACTGCAGGAAGGAAATAATAGAGGGAGACAGAAATAAACGCAACTGCAGCCAGCTGTATTCCGACAAATTAACTCTATTTCAGAAACGCTTGGCTGCTCACCCCTCACGCCGACCGCATTTGCGGGAAGTCGCATTCGGACAGTTCTCAAACAAATCACATAACCAAGGCGAAGCAAGCGGAGGTACGCAGTTCGTACGCCGCAGAAGAACGGGGAGTAGACGCGAAGTAAAGACGTTAATGCATGATCCAATTTCAAGTGTCACGTCTTTGCGCGTTTTGCTCTCCAGGAACGCTCTCTGAGCCATTTTCGGTTCTTAGAATAACTTCTACACACCTTTACAGCTACCCTTTCATTGTGGTTCTGGATGTCGGTGGCCTCATAGATCTCGCCGAATCCTCCGCCGCCAATTTTCTGCTTCTGAAACATTAGGACGACTCATTTGGCTGGCTGACTCTCATGTCACCCATACATCATGGGTCCGTAATCTATCGCAAAACATATACTTAGCCAGTGGCATTCCAGCATTCGGCAAGAAAAAAACAATAATATTAGCTCACTATTTTCCATCGTTCTCGTATGACCTGCGAGATTTGCAGTATCTCGCCCTCACTCGAAGACGTCATTATCGGCGCATCCCTGCAACTAAAACCATAAGCGCAAAAAAAAATTGGGCCAAACTATCCGAACACATCATGGCGAGAGAGGTTTTTAAAAAATGTCAAATCAAATAGGGACAAAAAATGTGATGCCATCCCTGATCAGTTCTGGATACATCACAAATGGCTTGATTGCCTTCCACTAATTCTCACAAATATTAAAAGGTAGGGGAAAGATACAAGTGGACGATCATCCATTTAGTACAGTTCTCCCTTCTATCATCTTCACCAAGAATAATCCGAAATTTCATTGTAACAGCCTAACGAAAGAATTGAAAACGCACAATCTTCGTTGAAGCTGAGTGGATCCGTGTCGGAATTGGGTCAGGAACAGTGAGAATTGTGAGAATCCAAAGGGCATCGAGGTGGAGGTGACGCACGGCGGCCGACGCCAGTCGGTCTGTCTAAGACCAGATCGGGCTGTGGCTTGGAGGGTTGCCTCGAGAGGAGGCAAAACATGCACCCACCACCACGGCGGCCACGCCACCCCACCACCCCTTTGGGAATTCTTGGCTCATAGTCACCAAATCAATGAGTAAACAATCTGCTAACATTCTAACGCACTGCTAAGCACTACGTGAGATGTCATATCTGTCGATATCGATGACAAATGTGTTCTGGTTCAGCATGCACTTCAAAGGAGTCAAATTTGGCCCATTGTGTAGCACTTTTCTGTATTCGCTATACTACGGCTAGAGTAACTTCAAACACTCCAAAATTTTGTACTGTAAAACCTACACATAAACTGCAGCTTAGATCGTACACACAGAATCATCGACGAAATCAGTTCCAATTTTACACTGCCAATATAAACAATTTCAACTTGCTACTTCATTCACATGCCTCAAAAATCACCCTAAAAATTATGTAGATAGATAAATGCATGTTCGGTGGCTCCTTCCTCGTGAAGATCACACCTTCAGTTATCCCAGGCTTATGGGATCAAAGTTGTAAGACTGACAATAGTACATAAAGTCTAGCTTGATCAAATGAGTCCGGGCGGAGTAAGCAGCGGAGCGGTCGGTCATGGCAAAATACAAGAGTGATAGGGAGATTTTGACATGATAAGCCCGATAAGCCTTGCTCCAACTGGCTCGAAATGAGGGAGCTAGGCTATACATCAGAGCCAAAGTCTTGATGAGCTTCTAGAAACAAGTTGTCGAGAACGCCTCCATTCAAAGAAAATATTTCATTTTCAAAGAAACAGCCGATACAGAATTTACGGCAAAATTGAGTGAGGATGAGTATGAAACGAAGAATAATATTTTTGCCTCTTCATCCGAATGTTGATTATACTTAACCACTCTATATCGCTGAATGACTGAAACTGTGAGAAGAACTCAAACATGTTCCTCGATAGGACAAGCACACTTGGGAAAACTGCGAAGTCACCTTTTAAGATAGAATTTCAGCGCATGTCTTTTTTTTCCGAAGCGGCGTTTCCGTGCGCTTTCTCCGAATACAGAGCGTCGAATCGCCATAACTCCCTGAAGAACAGATGAACTTTGTTTTTGAAGTTCTTCGCCAGATCCTCTTAATGAAAGCAAAGCAATAGCATTTCGAAGGAGAATCTTCGGCTCTTTGTCAGAAGGTCGACAAAATGTGTACTCCCTTCGAGAAATCCTACCGATCATTGGTCAAAGCAGGCGAATTCCCGCTAGATTGATCATCTGATAAGTTCACAGTGAACATATTTCGAGATTGAAACAAGCAAGTTCCGATCAAATGCTGGAGTCAAAATTATTCTTTTCACACCCTACTCAGACGATTCTCGGCCCGAGCAGCACCGAATAGGAATCGGAACCGCTTGACAGCTTGCTCGGGTCTTTCTTCCAATGTACTGGCCGCTAATGTCGTAGTCCGGGCTACTCCAGTTGGCTCCGAGCCAACTGGAGGAGCCCGCACAGCAAAAAAAGTGGACCGGACATCGGAAGAAAGACCCGAGCAAGCTGTCAGGCGGTTCCGATTCCTATTCGGTGCTTTTCTGAGCCGGGAATCGTCTTCGTTTAAGTATCCTATTCATCTCGTTGAAACAAATCAGAAAATCTCATCAGAAATGCAATTCAATAATATCTAAGTTCAGAACTGCGATGGCGCTCTGTGCGTGAAAACACTGCTTTTGCAAATATATATATATATATATATATATATATATATATATATATATATATATATATATATATATATATATATATATATATATATATATATATATATATATATATATATATATATATATATATATATATATATATATATATATATATATATATATATATATATATATATATATATATATATATATATATATATATATATATATATATATATATATATATATATATATATATATATATATATACATATATATATGCGGCGATGTAAGTCCAGGTTTCCTTCAATTGACTAGTGCGAATGGAAGGAAGGGAGGAGGTGATCCTGCAGTAAACATAACTGACTATGAATCTCGAAGACACAGTCATTGAGAGGCGCTATTTGGAAGTCCATTATTCGAAGTTTCGCAGAAATTGGTATACATTTTCTATAGGCACTAAAAGTGAATGGAATAACGATAGAGAAGAAATCATGATCGCCCTTATAGTAGTGTAGTTGATTAGAATTATGAACATGGACCGCTGAAAAAAATCATGAGAAAAGCCGCTTGTTTAGTTGACTAGAATGATTATTTCTTTTCTCATGAACCTACAGTACTACGCATGAAAACTCATGAGAATTCATCGGACTTATCAGCACTTCGATTCATGCAAGAACTCGGGGAAGACTCGCTCGATTTCCTACAAATCATTGCAGCGTGAGATCCGGTAATCGCCTATAAACGATTTGAAGCTGTACTAATACCCTTTCCTTTGCCCACAACTCTTTCAAATAGTATATTGTTAGATAGCCCTCTTCACATGGATCCTCACTTGAATATGAACACAAAATTCGATACGAATATGTTGAATTAGAACAGCAAGCCCGAGAAGAAAACAAAAAATCTGAGCTCTCGCGAATCGCAACCTGTTGCGTTTCAAGGAGTACAGGGATTCCTCACCCAGGAGGGTCAGGTGGTGTGAGTGGGAGTTGGAACTCAATCATTCAAGAAGTTGTGTTGTGTCTTGCAGTGGAGAAATCATGTGAGGATGTCAACAGATGGGGACGTGTGTGGTAGGGAAGGAATTTCGGAATAACATCAGCAATCGTTGCTTTTTTGCTCCCTTAAAGTCTTCCATCGAAAACGTACGGATGGGTGGATGAAGCGTTGCTCGGGCCGTCTCATTACGTAGGTAACTCATTGCCTATGGCGATTAATCCTGCGAATGTTACCAAAACAACTGCATTATATCATGTGTATGCCAACCAATTGGTCAAGAAACTCAAGCATTGAATGAATTTTTGTGTAAAACGAAACGGTTAAACTAGTTAACCTAAAAACTGAAAAGAGAAACGGAATGAGGTAGATATGAGCAAATGATTGAAGAAGATATAGAACTGACGAAGCTCGTTTCGCCTCTAGCTTCAGACGAACTTTATCAAACAATTCTGCCGAGGCTCTTCAGTGAAGAACAGAATTGTTGATGAGACAGAATGACGAAAGAAGAGCCAGTTTCGGAGTGGAGTTGTAGGAATGGTAGGTAAGAGGTTGCATAAGAAATCGTAGGCGAACCAATGTTCTAGTCCTAATACAGTTTAAAAGTTGGGTGTAATCGAAAATTCTAAAACTTCAAACTGGGATATTCTGAGTGAGGAACAGAAGTCCGGACTAGATTATAGAATTTCAGGGAGAGGTATAGGAAAGAATCAGTTAGTGGGGTTGAACTGGTGCTCAGCTGTTCTAACAAAGTTCGTGAATAGAGAAAACAAGGTATGAGTTGAGAACGTGGAAGAAATTCTGACAAAACAACCGATGTTTACGAGGAATAGGCTAGACATTGAGTAAATCGTTGAGGAGAACTAAGAACTCAGAAGTCAAAATGTTCATATCGATACATGTTGAATGGTAAACTCGGGCAAAATAAACTTATAAACGACGCGGAATCGTTCGCCAAGTCAGTGTTCTCCGCCAAAGACATAGAGACAGTGCAAAGACGCAGACTAGTGAGACTTACACCCATCCGACGAACAACTCCGTGTAGACTGTATGTTTTGTAGGCACTGGTACATGAGATCGAGCTCAGACTGAAACTTCACGTTCTAGTGAAGGATCCAGTGTTAGACCACTGAACTCTGAATTTTTTCCGGAGTGGAGGGGTGAATTGGGTGCTGACCAGTTCTCCGGTCGTGAATCTGGGGTATAACAGCAGTTGGGCTATGCAAAAAAAAACACACTTCAACTAGGGGACAAAGGAATTTTGAAGAGTACAGCACGGTGGAAGAAAGTCCTTCGGATATTTGTGTGTATGTACATACGAAGCAGGTGATAGAGTAGTATGTTATAAACGAGAAGCGCCCCCTTAGTGTGTCTTGCACAGCGCTGTGAGGTTGATATTCCTGTTTCTCGGGTGATACTGTGAAATGGAGCTTGGTCAGGCGGAGCATGTAGCTTCTGAACAGATTGGAACCAGCAAGATAACAACCCCAGAAGAAAACCGCAAACAGGTTTTGAGAAATTCTTTACAGCAGTCTGGAACACTGCGAAAGTTTTGGAATCGTCACAAGATGACTAGTAAGCGAAACTACAAAAGTTCTCCAATCTAGCCACTTCTTCAACATGGCTTCCAAATTTTGATGGCGTGAAAACATCGGAACGTGAGTTTATTAGTTTCGAAAGCTTAACAGGCAAGGCAGTTGTTTGTGATGCACAATTTCCCATGGCATGGCACCCACAGCGGCACACTGGCTCCGAGGTTAGCCAGGGCCTTCAGCTAATGGGAGGGTAAGGAAAGTAAGGTGAGACGAGAACAGCCGGGAAGCCAGAGCCAAGCAGACCGTTGTCCTCTACCTCGAAGGAGCTAGATACATCCCCCTCTCCTTGGTGGCTAGAATTTGGGAAAAAATACCGAAAGTTCTCACGTGCCTCCTAGGAGACGATTTTTTCGACAGCTCTAAGACTGAAAATTTCTATAAAAAGGTTTTAATATGTTCATCGTAATTTCTTGTAATTAACTTCAAGCTCGTTACCACACTGATGATCCTCGCCGAGTAATAGTTTAACTTCTGTGAAAAGCTCTACAAACTCTTGACTTCTGATCCAACATTTTCACGCCCTCCTTCCCTAGAGGTACAATTTTTCAAAAGTTAACATTCCTCTCGTTATCCCGCGGGACATTAACCGCTTGTCTCTGCGGGATGCTCTAGCGGAAAGTTGTAAAATTGATGTTTATTGAATTTGGGGCGACTCGAGAGTGGAATCCTCCAAGAATCGCTTCTTCAGCGATGCTCTTTATCAATACTAGATCTTCGATCATCAACCGGCTCAAAAATGTACATGGAACAAAGGCAAACGTACGTGAAAAAATCATTTGTGTATGTAAAAACAAATGGTTTTTTCACGTTTTTAAGAGTTGCACAGTTTCTTCGAATACTGTTGCGTATGTGACACACAAAGAACGGTGCAACTCTTCAAAACTGTAGTCTGGAAAGCGTTAAGAGCTCATGATTGCAGAACAACAGATAAAGTCGAATAAGGCTTGAAGAAAATCTATATCACAATATCAATAACAAATCATACATGAAAATCGAACGCGATCGGTTGCAAAAGAAGTTACATTTGGAAAGAAGCTCCTGACTTTAAGGCTGTGTTCACGATGATTTTCGTCCCAGAGTTTTTCACACAAAACAATGCGTTGACCTCTAAGTGTTACCAAAATTACGAAGAAACGGCGAGAAACGCATTAAAACGTCGTATTTCGGTGACATTTCTCTATAAAATGGACTAGTTCTCCGATTAGATGAACATGTTCATAGTGGTTGCCACCGGTGGAAATTGGGTCAATCCAAAATTGAAGAATATTTTATGCAAAGCAGGATTATTTAGGGCATTAAGGAAAGAACGGAGCAATAGAGAGTAGGGAATTGCAAAGGACGGGCCCACAAAAGATTTCATTGTCACAACAAACACTTCCTGTGACACTTAAGAGGCGGGGTGATACTTAAGGATTCCGTATACTTCTGGTGCGTTTTTCTGAATTTCTACATCATTTAAGTTCTACCCTGGGGCCACTTAATCAATATAGCGAATAATCTGAAATTAAAGATTATCGCGAACACTGCCTTTAAAGGCAGTGGTCGCGCTCAAATATGCTCGTCTTCTTTTACTCTCTGAACCCTTTTCTGAGTATAGTATAGAGTAGTAGAACCTATTAGAAAAAATCGTGAAAAATGCTGTTCTAGGCCAAATTTGAAGCCTGAACTTCATTGTCTTTTGATGGTGGACGAGCCCACCCCACATCATCGGCATCGATGATCTCTAGTATCAAGAACATCAGCTGGCTTGAAATTGAATTTCAATTAACGAACCTTCGGATTTATGTACACATCTCGTCAAAAACATTGACTCAAGTGCTTGCTTTCATTGTTCAACTGTTTTATTAGGTAAATTTGCATTTATTTCTTCCTCTGAGTGTGGATGATTCTTGAATGCTTGGCATGAGACTGTGGTGATCTTTCTGTGCACGTGTGCACGAACTGGAAGTTTAGGGTCTTAATAACTCTGATTCTAGCCCGTTTTTCACCGCGCTACCTTCATAGTTTTTGCGCTGTTTTTGATCTGAGCTGATTTTTGTAGTTTTTTCGATAACGTTTTTCATCGTGACCACTGCCTTTAATTAAGGGAGCCTCTGCAGACAGGAACAGTACATAGAGGGGAGAATTCTCTTCCAGCTGTGGAAATTTTCACAATAGGTTAATCCCACTATACCGTGAAAGGTTTGTTGAAACGACTTGAACGGCTGATCACCTGAACTTTTGAAGTCCCACTCAGTCGCATGCTTGAAACTTCCGCGATTTACAGTATATGTCCCTAGCTCTTTGACTGGAGACGCACTACCGTGGAACTGGCAGAGGTTGTTAGAGTGAAAATTAACTAATTGAATCATCGCTTTATAGACTTTCAGAAAGCATAGGGAAAGGTTGAGCTCAAAGCCGATAAAAGTCTTCAGGAAGAATCTATAAAATCATGCCGAGTTAATTCTCGATCAGTTTGAGTCGCATTCTCCATTTTTTTCTATTTCGCTTTATGATTGAAGAAATATGTACTTTGTAATGAACATACAATCAAGACCTCCACCCAAAAGCACAGTACATCGTCAGATATGAATTCTGAGATTTTCATGTAATTGTGTAGAAGACCCCTCCTGTATATCCCGTACCAAATGCCATATTTCATTTCCTCCAAATAAGCGAGATATATGTAAGCGACCACCACAGGCCCGACCTCCTTCGCTTACCACCACAGGCCCGACCCCCTATCAGATTTTCGAACTCGATAGCGGCTCGATGGATGGATGAATTCCAACAAGTCGTCGTTCTTTAGTCAAGTACCGGACTGTCTCCTTATCCTGGCTTTCTCTCACGCAACGATTGCGAATGAACAGAAATACAGGCCTGAGACAACTCGTCCACCGATTTTTCACCCTCAAACTCTAGGCATCTTCGAAAAGCCATAACTCTGTTCAAAGGGGGTCCTGGACGATTTCAGAGATACCACTGTGATCAGAGTGTGACTCTCTCCAAGATTAGCATGTAATCTGAAAATTAATTTCTTGGGTGTCCTGTGCCTTTAAAGGCAGCAGACACGCTCAAAAATGGTGTCGATTCTATGACATAAATCAAAGGTTTGGAGCTAGTTGTATTGGGAACTGACGAAAAAACGAACGAAAACTGTTTGCAAATACAGGAATAACGGTTATTTTGTTATCAGGTGAAAGTGGACGAGTTTTAGGGCGCGCGGTTGAAACCGCAAATATTAGCAACAAAACGATTGAGATAGAGAAGCCGATATACTCTTACAGACTGTACTGGAACGTCCACCTCGTTGGAAGCATCAAAAACCAGCCAAAAGGACCGTATTATTACTATCAATCTGGACGAGTTTGTATTTTGGGGCGGGGTTGCAGAAGCTCAGGGGCGGGGTTACAGAAATTTTTCGAATTGCATTGCTGAAATTCAGTAGTTTTGACTAGTTTTTGACGCTTCCAACGGCGTGAGCAGTCTACTAGCAGCCAGGCGACTCCAGAAACGTAGTTATCTCAAAAACTTTTTCTAGCGTGTCTGCTGCCATTAAAAATTCTCCCGTAAAGTGCCACACAGGTGAAATGCAGCTTACAGAGAAAATGTTGCCCTGCAAGAGATCTTTATTATAAATGAACACACGCTTTGTGGTGACTTAATAAAATTACAGGCATGAGAAAGGCTGTGAATTGCGAAGAAATAAGCCGCAGATTGAAGGGTGGCTTAGCAGAGAGACGTGTCTCTTCGACACACACATTAAACATCCATAAAGTGAACCCGAGGGTTGGAGCAATCGAAGGAAGGAGCCGTGGACCCTTGGGAGCCTCCTGACTATCGATACTTGGGAAGAGAAATGGACACCGCTGATTCCAAGCACAATGCACTAAAAAGAGGATTTGGAGTGTTGGGAAGCCATCTAATTGAAGAGCAGAATCAAAGTCATTGTTTAGGGAAAATGCAGTCCACAGATGAAAACTGTGACCCAGAAATGAGGCAAGGCAACGAGAAAAATTCATTATTATCCATCGAGTGCTAAGAGGTGAGGCTCGCAAGTTCACTCTGATCCCGTTCCCTAATGCCTTTATTGGTGTGAACTTTCGGTCTGCAGCTGCGGAAGACTGCACACGCTACAAAAAGCTAACCGCGCCGGGACCCCGTGGTCCCAACACGATTTTGCTTCTGATGTGTGTCGCAACAGCGGTTATACGCAACTGCGGACCTGAGTTTGACTCCGATAAGAACAGTACAAAACTCTGAGCGTCAAAATCAGCAAGAACAACCTTTTGTGTATTTAGTACAGTACCGAACATATTTTTTGCGAAAGAAAGCGTTTTGCGGCGTTTTTTGAGCTCACAATGCGCCGCAACGCCATAATTTGCTTCAAAGTGGTCCAATTTCAATTCTGAAGTCGTTTCCGGATTGCATTCATTTAGTCCTATGCAATTGTGTTACGAAAAAATAAATTTAACTTCAGTAAATAACCGAAAATGGCATATTTGCACCTCTTAACCCATCATTATGAACTGATCAGACGGGCATGATCACAGAAATCTGTCATGTTTTGACCTGTGGTCGATGTGACTTTTCTCAGGGAGTCGGGGGGTTCGATTCGGCCACGATGGGCTTTCTAATCGGGTACCTAGTCGAGTTGAAAGGGACTTTTGGAGCAGCACGTGCTGCTCCGAGGAGTACGTGGCCTGTTCGATAGAACTACATAGCGCAGAGAGAAAAAACCCTTGCCGCGCCCCCGTTTCCCACGCAGCAGCACGTGGCCTGTTCGATAAGGCTACGTGGCGCGGAGAGACAAAACCCTTGCCGCGCCCCCGTTTCCCACGCAGCAGCACGTGGCCTGTTCGATAGGACTGCGTGGCGCAGAGAGACAAAACCCTTGCCGCGCCCCCGTTTCCCACGCAGCAGCACGTGGCCTGTTCGATAAGGCTACGTGGCGCAAAGAGACAAAACCCTTGCCGCGCCCCCGTTTCCCACGCAGCAGCACGTGGCCTGTTCGATAAGGCTACGTGGCGCGGAGAGACAAAACCCTTGCCGCGCCCCCGTTTCCCACGCAGCAGCACGTGGCCTGTTCGATAGGACTGCGTGGCGCAGAGAGACAAAACCCTTGCCGCGCCCCCGTTTCCCACGCAGCAGCACGTGGCCTGTTCGATAGGACTGCGTGGCGCTGGGGGCGGTCCCCCACCCCTTTGATGGGAGCGGGTCTCCCCCACCAAGGATACTGTCCAAGTCACTTCCCGCAGAGGGGGATCACCCCACAGCAGTCCGAGACAGGGACACAACCCTCGCCACGATCGACAGCGAGGGACCTCCCCTCGCTGAGGACCGTGGGGGGAGACTCCTTAACGCTTCAAAAATCGTCCAGAAAATGACTCGTAGTCACCTTCCAGGAGCAGCTCCGGAAGACGGGCTCCCTCTGGGATCCGGCCCTTTATATACGTGCTGTGCGGCTGATATGCGCCGGGTCAGTTCTGAAGCGATCGACCAACGTGTTCAATCATGGGCAATGTGGCTCGTTCGTCGTCCAAGCTCATCGTAGTCGAATCAAAAGCGTATCGTGGCCGAGCGAAACGGCTATGATTGGTGGCACGTGCTTCTCACTTTGACGACAATTAGGCCACGTGGCGCACGAAAAGTACGTGGCCGTATCGTCGTCCAACCGCTTAGTAGTCGAATCGAAAGCCTATCGTGGCCGAATAGGACCCCCCGACTATCTGAGTTTAGAAGGAAATACACATTTTGAACAAAATACCGGCGTTGAAAGGGCTTTTTAAACATACCGTTACATTCGCCTCACTGAGAGAAACACGAAAACCACCTAAAAAACTCATTTCGTCAGTTTGAGGTGTGCTATGGCGATGAGGCGCTTCTTGAGCGCAAAAAAAAACGCCGCGAAACGCCTTTTTTGCAAAAAATATGCTCGGTACTGTAGTTAATTGCAATAATCGTCGAAGGGCAGTGTTTAAGATAATCTTCAATCTCAAGATTATTTGTTTGGTCCCTTAGTAGAAGTGAAACGACGAAGAAATTGGGGAAAATGCTTTAGAAGTACATGTTGTACTCTCACTCCACCTACGCACTCTCACAGGAAGTGCTTGTGGAAACGATGGAACCTTTCGGGAACCCGTCGTTCCACATTCTCATTTTTCTGTTGATCTGTTCTGAAGTTGGACTCTAACTAATACTGCTTTGCATGATATACACTCTTCCACTTTCGTTTGACACCATCACTAACCGGTCGCAGCCACCAAGAGCTCGCTGATCCTACCAGACAACCAGCCCAGGTCAGAAAATTATTTCACTGCTTTAATGTTTTTAGCACGTTTTTCGCCGTTTTTATGTGATTTTAGCGACACATGATGGCCAGCACATTCTTCTGATTGGAAACTTGGGAACGAAAACAATCGTGAACACTGCCTTCAAATATGTATGTAGTTAAACAGAACTTGAGATGCAAAAAAAATGTTGAAAACACTATCATTGTGATATCTCCACGAGATGGCCAAGAAACGAAATAGTATGAATAGTAACACATTCTATTGTGTAGTCCACCAAGAGTGTCTCATTTACTTTTCAATGAGAAGCGGTCAATTGGAGATCAATGAACATGGAACTCGTTGCAGCACAACCGCTCTCTTGATCGGTGTCGAGCGTGGTGGCATGGGATTCATGCACATTGATCCCCAGCCGGCCGCTTCTTATTGATAAGTAAATGAGACACTCTTGGTGGACTCCACTATACTTGAGCGATTCGTTAGAAGGCAAGGGAAAACAATTTTACAAATGCTTGATAGCAAAGAAACATCTGAGCAAGACTGGCACGAATGAACACTGCCAATATTGACTTCCAGAAAATCCATACCAAACCAGATCTCCAACGGGTGAAGAGATTTTTTAAAGGACAACACACACGTACATTTGTCTGATTTCAGCCACCAAATAAGGAGAAATTGGAGAGTGCGCGGAAGGAATTGGCGAAATCTGCTTTGCTACTAAAACTCAAAAACTGGCCACTCTGAAAGTCATCGTGAGCAATTGAAAAACTTCTAATGAAATGAAGAATAAGACAGATGAGGTCAAAGACAGTGACAAACACGTCAAGACGAACAACCCGGAAATTGTCGAAATGTCCTCATAATCCGGCGTGGGCTGTTTATCATTGGTGATGAATTTCAGGAAACATTCCATAGAACTTAGGTTGAGCAGGTGGTTGGGGAGACCACATTTCTCTTATCAACACGGGATCCCTGAATACTCAACCATTGGAGTGAGATTGATGTTCAGCAAACTCGAATTCAGTAGCAAAAGGCGTACAGATTTTGCGGCAAATCCAAATGTAGCCACGATCACGGTTCATTCAGGGAACTTTTCCAGAAACTGAACTGACGCATTCTTTTGCGCAAGGCCTTACATCAGATCTCCATTTATCCATAAACTATATATCATTATTACTTTACGTATTCATTTGTTTATTTGATCATGACTACAATCATTCTTTAGTTTCATACACAATACAAATTTGACCTAACTGCATTGCTCCACATCCAGAGCTAATGATGAAACAACCACCGAGCAATATAAGTATTTACTCAGAGGAAATCTGAAGACAAGCATAAGTGCTGAAAGCAAACGATCGGTGACAAGGAGATTGTTAAGAATCACAGATGTCTCCTGAGGGGGAGACCGAATAAATCCAAAAAAATTGCTAATAACAGAATGTTTCCTCGAATGCTGGTGTCCTCAACTACTGTCAATCACTCTCGAAACTGAATGAGCTCACATTCCTCCCATTCAAAAAATACGCAAGGCTAACTGTAGTCATAGCTGGCTTAGATCCAATGTTGCGTTATGTTTTTTTTT
Organism: Aplectana chamaeleonis; assembly: GCA_029168955.1. Lineage (NCBI taxonomy): Eukaryota > Metazoa > Nematoda > Chromadorea > Rhabditida > Cosmocercidae > Aplectana > Aplectana chamaeleonis. The sequence goes on along the minus strand of JAPDOI010000497.1, from coordinate 138,195 downwards.
ATGTTATGTTTTTCTCTGAATCCTTCAATTCTATGCGTCATTTCTGCGTGTATCTACAGCAAAAATTTTTAGGTGTATTGATGTTCTGTGTGGGAGAAAATTTACCAGTTTTCCAACGTTTCCGGTGCCTTTTTAACAGGAATTCAGGGAGAAATGAAAAAGTTGCCGTTGATTATGGTGCAAAGTTCGCAAGGGTGCACCAAACACCTTAGACTACAGCATTGTTGTTACTGTATACATACGGGGTGTGTATACAAGTCTGTTGGTACCTGCTCGTTGGTGCCCCTGCTTCTACTGAACCCAGCAGACGTTTGAGTGTACACAGGGAACGTTCGAGCGATATAGCGTGCACAACTATATCGCGAAAGTATCCCGCACATTGCATAAAGGTGTCGCCGTCCGGCACACTAAGGCCTCTGGTCCATAACACCTTAGGATCCGTACCTAGGGAGTCATGGAGTCTTTGGCCACAAGCCACAATTTCGCCACCCTGAACTGTCGATCGCTGTCGAGTGATATCCAAAAACTGCGCTATCCAGACTTCTGAGCTATTTCCATGCACCGTTTGCTGCTTTGCAGGAAACCCGCCTCAGGATAGACCCGTCATCAGCATCGGAGAGTACACCATCTACTGCGGTAACGCTGACGATAGGAGAGTGGGAGGCTGTGCAATAGCTGTAAGGAAGGATTTCAATGGTATGGTCAAGGAGTTCGGCTCAACGTCGTGTCGGAATGCATTCGTACGACTGCGGGATCACAGAGGATTCAATCTGTGGATAGTGAGTGCTCATGCGCCCACTGAAACCGCCGAAGACAATTCGAAGGATGCGTTTTATGAGGAACTCAATACGTTGCTGGCCAGGATACCTTGTCAACATGCTGTTGTCGTGGGGATTGACGCAAATGCGAAGATGGGACTTGATCAGGAATCCGAAGTTACTCGGTAAATGGTTCTACCCAGTGGAGCAAACATCGGACAATGGCTACCGCCTTGTCGACTTTTGTGAACGCAGTGGTCTGATTGTGCATCGACATTCAAGAGGAATCATCGCCGCCATCAGCTTACGTGGCAGGGACCAACCCGGCTATCTCCAGAAGAGCAGCGGAAGCGGAAGATGACAACTTTGAAACTACAGCTTGACTATGTCCTGACGAGGAATATTCCAGTATCGGACATTCGAAGATCTAGAGCTGTGTGGGATGTCGCATTCGATTCGGATCACCGTCCTGTTCTGTTGAACTTCACTGCGAGGATTCATAAGAGGAAGCGAGGGCTCAGCCTCTCCAGAGGATTGACATGACAAGTCTCAGAGAGATGAAGAGTGCAGAAGGAATTTCCGACAACGCGTTTCTATTCACATCGGAGTACGGACTAAGAAGAAACTTTGCGACGCGGATTCTTTTTGTCAAATGCATCCAGGACGCTTCGAAAGAGGCACTCCCGGTTGTACAGCCTAAGAAGAAGTTCGCCTACGTCTCCAGAAGAAACAACATCTACCTACAACAGAGTATGTGCTCTCCGAACTGCAGGAAACTTCGTGGAGGAGAAGCGTCTGAGGAGGAAGTTGCGTCGGCAGCTTCAAAGTGACCGCGAACGAGTGGACGTGTAGAGCTAAGGAGTTCGAGAAGGCTTGGGAGGAGAAGAATCCGAGGAAAGCCTACACGTTGCTGCGACAGTATAGCGGGAAGATGAAGAGATGTTCTCCTGTCTTGAACACTACCAATGGAGTTGCAGTTGGTGATGCGACGCTGCCAATATGGAAGGATTACTTCAGTTCACTACTGAATCGTCCAGCGCCATCAGTACCTGAGCTCCCGCATGTTCAGAGAGCACATTACGATGTCAGTGAGGAACCGCCGACTGAGTCTGAAGTTTTTGGATTGTGTCCGGAAAATGAAGAATGGAAAGGCAGGTGGAGATGACAACATCACTGCTGAAATGCTGAAAGCTCTTCCTCCGTCTGGGATTCGTGGAAATGACCAACACCATCCGTGCCATATGGATGAGCGAAAGGATACCCGATTCGTTGGAGACATGCGATCATCGTACCTCTTCACAAGAAGCTATCCGTCACGGATCCTAAGAACTACAGAGGAATCTCTCTACTTCGTGTCATGTACAAGGTTTTAGAACGTATCATTCTCGAGCGACTTATCAAACATCGTGAAGGAACGACCAGAGATGAGCAAGCCGGTTTCGACCTGGAAGATCGACCATCGACCAAGTGTTCGTCGTGAGAAGAGTAATTGAATCGTGGCAGCGGTTTTCGAAGCCATTACAGCTTGCTTTTTGGACTTTGAAGCCGCGTTCGACTCTCCTCATCGTGATCGATTGCTCAATGCTCTGCGAGCAGATGGAGTCCCGGAAACGTATGTTCGGTTAATCGAGGACATGAACAAAGGAACAACAGCAGCAGTTCGTACACCTGTCGGATTTACGTCAGCTTTCGAGGTGAAAACAGGAGTAAGGCAAGGGAGCCGTTGCAGGACCTTTTCTTTTCAACTTCGCCGTTGATGACATCATGCGTAGAGTTGCAGAACAGTTTCCTGCGGATGTGATCCTAACACCATCAAGGACGCTCCCTTGTCGACCTGGAGTACGCCGACGACATTGTGTTATTCGCTGAAAACAACGCAAAACTGCAAAGGATTGTGAACCTCGTTTCGAAGTATGCCGCAGCCTATGGACTTCGTCTTCGTCCCGACAAATGCAAGCAGATGTGGGTCTCTCAAGGAGCCTTCGACTGGAGTTTGTGTGGACGGACAACGTATCGAACTGGTGGACGATTTCTGTTATTTGGGCTGTTTGCTGAAGAACGATGGTAGTTATGCAGCGGATATTCGACAACGATGTGCGAAAGCTACGTCTGCATTCAATTCTCTAACCAAGTGTTTGTGGTCTACCACCATCGCGAAGGAAGTCAAGTTGCGCGTCTACCTATCCGCTATTCGCCCTATCATGATGTACGGATCGGAGACGTGGGCAGCACAAAACGCAGATGGAAAAGGTTGGATTGCACGGAGAGGAAGCTTTTTAGGCGTTTGCTTGGATATTTCTGGCCGCGTGTATGCCATAACGAAGACCTTTACAAGGAAATCGACGCAGTACATCAACGCTTGACACGAGGGAGGGTGCCAGCATCTCCTAACGCCATCTCAAGCAGCAATGGAAAGTCGACTTCGACTGCTCAGGCATATACTAAGAAGAACGCCGGATCGTCTCGTACAACACGCTTTAAAAATGCTTCCAAATCCTGTCTGGAAACGGCCACCTGGGCGTAGGCGAAAGTTCTGGACGGATGTGGTTAAAGAGGATTTAAAGTCACTCGGCATCGAAAGACAGTTCAGGCGCGATGTTTCGTTTCGCAGGAAATGGAATAGTGACAGCTGGATGGAATGTGTTCAAATTGTGGCTGAAGACCGTGAAAAATGGACACGGCTGACTACTAGGACGGCACACCTCGGTGAAGATGCGGAATGACCGCGTCAGGCGAAAGCCAACCGATTAAGTCAAGTAAGTCATTGTTGTTACTCTTTCAATCATTTTTGGAGGAAAAACGGTGCTATCCCAGCGTGGGGAGCCACTTGACCATCGCACTTGGCCACGCCCCTTTTTTCCCTGCCGTCGCGCAATTTGAGCACGAATCCGGGGTTTCGCTCCCCCTTTCAAAATCAGGAGAGCCGTTGCGGCGGAGAAAAATGGGCGTGGCTAAGTGCTACAGTCGTAAGCCCCCCCATTCGCTGCAATAGCACCGAAAAAATACCTAAACCATAAGTTTTCCTCCACACACATAATACCAATACACCTTATGGTTTAACTATAGATACACACAGAAATTACACAAATACATGAAAGAAACAGAGAAAACTACAACATAGAGAATATTAATCAGCTGTTTCAGTATCGAATAATTTCGATTCTGGTACCAAGTCGGTCACGGTTGCCGGAGAGCATGGTCCCGCCAGTCCGCGGTAGCGTCACAAATCTGTGTTTCACCCACTCCAAACTGCATACCTGCCCGGGGTTTCCTCCCCTTCCAAAATCAGGAGAGTAGCTGACTCGTGGGCTTCATTTTCTACAAGAAATCAAACTCCAAAGCAAGCTTATCTGGAAGATATAGGAACGCCTGAAATTGCGACGGGTGCGAGTTCTCATATAATTGTCAACCACGTCTACAATATGCTTCATGAAAATACGCTACCGCACCAGCGCCTCCCTCATATAATATTTGTATACTGTGCGGAATTTTTTTGTTTCAGCTTGAATTCTAGCAACCGTTACACCGCTAAATAGCTTTTCCCATCCGAACCTTGAGCAGAATTTTAAATGGAAAAAATACATTTGTAGTGTAGTGTGAGAACGGTTGCCGAGAAAGAATGTTAAAAACGCGAAAATGCAGTCTCGGGCACCTCCTGACAGGATTGTACGGGTGGTATTGTACGAATGGCAGCATACCTTTCGAAAAGCAATTCATGGGTGGAAATTTGGTTATCAGTCGGGATACAGCCAGGTTTGAACCAATTACATATTAAAGGTAGTCCTCACGATCAGAAAGTTGGCCGTTTTTTGGCAAAAACGTAGGCTTTGGATCTTTCTAAGAAGAGTAAGAATGGTAGTACAGTCAAAACAGCCAGGAATTGGGTGAAAATATCGTGAACCGATCGACCCATTGAATCACCCGCCCACGTCATATAACAGTTGTCCTGCGTTCGTTTCACCAGAGGAGCAGTTGCCGAATTCTGGATATTCCTTATTGCGTAAGTTTCTGATATCGAAGCCAGTGCATTGAACCATCTTATTTTCAAGGAATTTTTGGTGCAAAAAGCAGAAAACAAAGTCACTTACCTAACAATTTAAAACGCGAACCCATTTCCGACGTAAGTTTCGACGCTTTCTACGGAGTCCCCCGAACAGGGATAATTAAATATTTCTAGATGCTCCTTTGAACAGTTTTTCTCCGGTATTTGAGAATAAGGTGGGGAATTTTCCCGATCTATTATTATCTATCTATTCCACCTCTTAATCGTGATCTTACCTACAAAAAAAAACATCGAAAACCAGAATACGGTTTTTGTCATCAGCACTGCTTTTAACGGGTCCTGAGAATATGTTGGCGCTTTGGGTTAAAGTGAAGATACATATTCGGAAAGTGCGCGGAGGCCTTTAGCCTGGGTGTTTTGTTCATAGAACCATGTGATCCTGTGAGGTATATAGTTACCCTCCAAACTATGTATTAATTAAAAATTCGGAACTCACAAGATTGAATATAGAACTTGTGAGGATGAATATCAAAGTGACCACTAACCCGAAAAATAAAAGATTCGTTCCTCATTGTTCCTTTAAATACAAGATTCATTCAGCAAAAACTCATCTATCGAGAACTCAGTGGATCCCTTTCAAATATTTCCTGAGAATAGTTTATGCAAGTAGGCGCAGATGGGGAACCTGCTGAGTTGGTCCGTTTATTACATTGTGAGAAAAGTAACAGAGGCAGGGGATAAGTGAGAGCGACAATCGATATCCGAAAGATGCGGGACCAAGAGGAGGAGAGAGGGCAGATAATGATGAAGGCAAGAAGGACCTCGAAAAGCCCTGGGATTCCGCTGGCCTGAGAGTCTCGATCTGGCAATGACTGGCCCTCTTGCACTGACCAAACATGCAGCTGCAATGAGGGTCTAAAGCTGATTAAGTGCGTATTACATACAGCTGTTATCTGCTGAGAAAACATCGCTTACAACTGATTACTAAGACAATCGCCCGCAATTAGCCGCTAATTGAGAGAATAACTGCCATTAGGTTATGAGCTACTGCCCATTTATGTAGGTTCAAATCGAAACAAGTTTGAATTTCGATTAGCACAGTTCTCTCTTTAGTATTATATGTAGTTCCTTTATGCGAACATTCGGAAGTGTCACCAACACAGAATACATTTTTCAATAGCTATGAGCAGGGGAAAAGAAACAGATCTTGATTTCCATAACTATCTATTTACCTACGGTTTTTGTAGACTTCAGATAGGTAATACCTCTTGAAATACAAGGATCAATGAGAGGTTCTCGATCACGTCAAGACTGCTGTTTGGAAGACACTGCTCACGATGGAAAAATTTCTTGTTCTCCTGTAGCAACGTAAGCTTCAAGTCTTTCTAAAGAAAGTAAAGATGGGATAATGACGAAAAATGGTCAGGAAGTGGGTGAAATTCGAATGGATCAGTCGTCATAACGGATCATCCCGCCCAGATCATGGAAGAGTTGTCCATCCGAAGGAGCAGATGCCGAAGTGTTGAATACTATGTATATATCCCAGAGATTCTTATGTACATCCAAATATGCGTATTTGAATCTCTAATTTTTTAAGAATTTCTGGTAGGAGATAGCCCAAGGAAATTCATTTACTTAAGAGGTTCAAAGCGGAAAGCCACAGGACAAGCTTCAAGTTCTACTACACCAAACACACCTAAATTAGAGTAGGGGCGCGAATCGGGTGTTCAATGGCTTCTGGAGACAGTTTCGCTCTGAAAGTTGAGAATTTCGAGAGACATTTTGCTGTTGTCATGCTTCGTGGAATTACACGTGCCTGACAAGAAACATCGGAAAATAAGATAAAACTTGTATCGTGAGCACGGCCTTTAGGAGAGTTAATTCCGAAAAATGCCCGTCAAAGAGTTTTATCATAGGATAAGCTTGCGCTCAGTGTACACCTCGCATTGAAGGCCTTCCGAAGTTCCCAGGGAAAAATTTAAAAAATTCTCTTCAGTTAGATAGCAAATATTCCGGGCGGCACTCGACTATTTTGATCCCACTGTTTCCGATGCATACAAATGTATTCAATGAAAGAATGTGTTACCGTTTTTTATTGGGAAAGTCGCAGGGAATTTCACAAAATTCCGACAGCATGTTGCTCGGAAAGACTTTTTACGTTGTACAAAGGCTTTTTTCGAGTGAGTTGCTATTTCCAAAAAACGATTTGAGCGAAACTTTAGAAAAATCGTCATAAAAATCCTTTACATAATATTATGGAGCAAATAGAAGCAAATAAACCTCTTCCAAACAATCTGTAGCACTACGCTGGAATTCTCAATATTTTCTTGCGCGAATTCTATCGAAAAAACGACGTTTTTCACCAACTCAGCATAGAGGAACGGTATACAGCTTTGGGGATATAAACGGCTCATTCTTGTTTGAACACGATGACAAGTCTTAACACTGTGACAAGCATCACAGCGTAGCTTGATATGGTGGTTATCAACACGTGATCACGTTGTGACGTGCTTATCACGTGCACAGCCGGTATAAAAAGCGCCTCTTCCCACTCGAGTCCTCATTCGGCATTCTGCTGCCGGCCCTGGAAGGTGACTTCAAGTCACTCTCCGGAGGCCAGCAAATTTTTGACCCCTGGGAGATAGGGGTATCCTCTCGGCTGGGAAGGGGGCGGTTTTGCAGCGATCCGCTGGAGGGTGATTCCTCACCGCAGACCGCGGCGAAGAATACGTCCTTGTCGTGGACCCAGGCGGGGTCCTTCGCCGCCGAGGGACCGCGACAACCCGGGGCGACATGCTTGTGATGAGTATTAAAATGAATAACCCGTGAGGTCAATGACGTCATCGTTCGGCTGCTCGTTGGGGGTCTCTCGCTAGGCATTTAGATAGTGTCCCGACAGTGATTGTAGCGCCATCACGAGCGTCGCGATGCTGTACTCCCTCGCGCTGCCCTTTATCGAATGACTCCGCGTAGGTCTGTGTTTTTTCTCCTATCGGGAGTCTTACGCGGAGTCAGGGTCGAGCGGAGCGTTGCGTAATTTTCCGGAATCGGAGCGACCTCCCGTCACATTTTTTTCCAAAATCCGCAATTTCCGCGATCCCCCCTCCCCGAGGCGCAATTTCCGCGATCTCTCCTCCCCGAGCCCAGCCAGTTTATAGTTGATTACTAAAAGTGTCAGACGCCGAAAGTTAGTTCAGTAGTTGAGCCTAAGCGCCTAAAACCGAATGCTACGATCCTTCCCTTGGGGACCAAAAGCAATCGAAAATTTATGGGATATCCACGAGATTCTCATTTTTGGACCGAAATTTTTGCAACCCCCACAAACATTCACTTTCGGACCCAAATTTTTGCGTTGCCGAATTTCGCAACCCCGCTTGACCCTGCGCGGATTATTCCCCGATTTACCTGAGAAGCGCTACTCACTTCCCAAGACTGAGCACGCTCCAAAAAAAGCGCTTCTCACTTTCGCTACTTATTCGCGCAGTACTTTTCCTGTTGAGACCTATGCACTTTCCACAAAGCGCGCTCGCCCCCCAACGATGCGCTATCCCGATCTCAATGACGCGGCGCACGCTTCCCAAGTTACGCTAATCACCTTCAAAGACTGCGCACATTCTGAAAGGAACGCTACTTCCCAAAAAGCGCACACGCACTCGACGGAGCATTGCTTATCTTCCACGACGCTGCACTCGCTGCTCGTTGATTGCTACCCACTTCTTATAACTCGGTGCATGCTTCCTGTGAAACGCTACCGTCATGACACGGCACACAATATCATGAGGCACTACACACTTGAAAATGCGACGAAATTCAATTTCGGCGACGCAAAAATGAGTGAAAATTTGCCGATTCTCCAAAGAAATTACCATGTTTGGCACGCTTTTCGATCATACAAATTCGACATGATTTACCTTCGACACAATCTGAATTATTGCTGATTGGGCGCTATTCATACTCCTCAACGCCAGCGCGTGATGCGCAGACGTTGCGTTGGAGTATGAATGGCGTGACGACACGCCCACGCGACACGCATCTGACGCCCGCTCCGCAGTAGCATATTAATACACCAATAATTTCATTGCGTTTCATAATATTTGATTCCAGTATTATCCTTTGCTACCGTGGGGGTGAACTCGTGCACAGAAATAGCGTGTTTGGAAAAGCTTAGGTCCACTTTTTTTCCGCTCCGCCAGGGCGTCCCCGCTGGCGTTTTCATAGTCTCCGCAAACGCGTGACGCGCGTAACGCGCTGGCAATGACGAGCATGAATTGCACCTTACAACGACTCGTCGGAACATTGTTATCTACTATTGCAGCAGAGCTCGTCCAGACACTGAGCTGACCAAACTTGTAAATGTTAGAATAAGAATGAGCCGTTGGATCCACAAAGCTCTGTACCGAACATCCTCAGTATATATGTACCAAAAAATTTTCGAGAAGTCATCTAAGCGGTTAGAAACTAAGTCGATTTCGAGAAAGGTCTGGCTCATGATCCGCAGGCCAGTTGCCAAATTGGTTGGCTTCTCAAATTAGGACAAAAGATCAAACTCTCTTAAGAGTTCGAAAACCTCTGGCAGGGGAAACAAGTTGAAGGAGTTGAGTCTCACATGATTCAAATGTAGGTTTTGCTTCAGTGGTGCAGTACGATGACGCGCTTTCCTCCGAAAACGGATAATGCTGGTTCAATCTCGCCCGGGACCAAATGTAGGGTCAGTCAACAAAGGAAGGTAGGGGAAAATGTCTATAACTCCGTCCAGAAAACCGTTCCGCCCCTGCTGAGGAAAAATCGATTTCCAAGTCAGAAAATGGTCATAGAAACTTATGCATATCTCACTTTAGGTACAGGCTATAAAACGGCGAAATTCACTAGGCTCATATGCGTGCTGGTGCGAAGCGGGGGTTAGAGACAGTGAGAGAGTGTAGGACAGACGGAGGCCGAGAGGTCGCGCGCGCCGCTCGCGCCTCGATACGACGTTCTATAGCGGGTAGCCTTTTCGCCAAAGTATCATTCCCTTGTCAGCACATTGTGTCAACGAAAAAGTGTCAGTCCATTAGCAAACCTTGGATCACCCAGCCAATGAAATAGAAGTTTGTGTGCTGTTCAGCTGCACATAATTCGACTTCATCCTCACAATGAGTGGCTGAGAACATGTAGACTCTGTCTCATTCCAAGTGAACTCATGTTTTCGGTTAACACAGCGCGGAGCGGTGGCTTTTTCGTCGAATCCTCCTTATCACTAGTTATATTTCACCAAGGCCCACCGCTCCGCTGCTGGTGATAACCAAATTCGACAGGTCACTACGGATTTACCAGAGCTTAACTGGCAAGAAGCATTCATTCGGAAATTTCAAGAAAAATTTCATTTAAAAATTCAAAATGCTGGAAGATCACGAAAATCGTTCTCTGCATTCCACATTTTACCGAAAAAAAGTATGTGAATCCGAAAAGAGATTTAATAATCAGCTATTAGTGCAAAAACGACTGCGGAGTCCGAATCGAGGCAAGTGCAAACGTCGAGCAATTTCCTAAAAAAAGTCATTCGCGTTGAGAACGTTAAAATCCTATGGAAATTTGCAATGCATAGCTGGATGTTGAAGAAGGATGAAGAGCAGCTGGAGACGCGTGTGACAGATGAAATCGGTCGCAAATTCGGGGCACAAAACCCACTGAATCGTGGGTAAATCAGGGACAAAGCCACTGACTGAATGAGCCGACGGGATTTGGCACATTAGCAGTTAATTGCGAATCAGTCGAGCCTGGACATGGATATCCGCGGAGGTGGTCGAGCTGGAGCCGTGAAAGAGTCACGGCCAGCTATCATCAAGTCCCCGGGGGGTGACTCGAGTACTGGAATAACCGAACGGACAATCGATCAGGTAGCAGGCCCTTGGCCCGTCCGAGCAGTGATCGAACGCACTAGCCAAGTCCCTCGGGGTTGGAAAAGGGGCCGGCGAGTTGTTCCGTGTAGGATTCACGATGGGATTAGTTGGCCATCGATGGCGCTTAGAGATGAGTTCCCACGGACACTGGCAACTCGCTGAACAAATCCCTGTGGAAGATTGGATGCGGATTGTTTCACACATCTGGTATCCCGCAGACAGAGTCGTAGAGAAGCAAACCTTTTTCCATTGAATTTCCAAAGGAGATTGAGACAGAAGACTATAAATTTATATATCTCGCTGCAGTCCAATATACATACAAATGCAACAACAAGAGAGTCTTATTCGTGGAAGGAGTATACTTATATAGTGCTGAAAACTAAACGAGCTTCTCTAGATGTGGCAATGAGGTTCTTTCAGCGCAGGGACAAATCACCGGTGCTGTGCTAAAGTTTGTGTAAAGGGGTGAAGAGAAGGTGGGTGAAAAAATGAGCAGGTGAGTTCAGCTGATGATGACAACACAACCATGAATTATTGGACACTTCTCTCACAAAATACTGCTAGAAATGAACATTTAAAAAACTGAAAGCACAGACAGTTTACAGGATCGCTTCGTTCAATTTTTTTACCCTTCTTACGCTTTTTTCGGTGAACCATTGGTAAAATTTCCATTTTCTAATAATCAGCTTCTTGAGTAAAATCTTAGCAGACTGTGATCTCATCAAAACAAACCAAAAGCAAGAACAAATCAAAAAGTCACAGATTTTTCAATCAGAATCGAGTTATTCAATTGGATCATAAGCCGTGTTTGGGTATGGGGAATTAACCAAACCAAAGAAAATCACATTTCGTAGCCAAGCGTTAGGAAGGGTTATTAGTACTCAGATGAAGCCTGGCACATTGTTCCCGCATCCAAAGTCGGATTTCGATGACGTCTTCTGGGAACCAAGTTGTTAAAATCGCTCTGTAATCCCGGAAGTGTCCACAAAATTTTTTAAATTTGTGCTGAGCACATCATAATGGACAATCAAGACCACTGAAGCCAATAATGGTATCAACTAATTGTAAGTTGAGTATATGGTGCTGAGCCTTCACTGCAGCGGAGTTCAACATCGCATACGATAGGATAGGATAAAAAACATTAAATTTCAGAAGTTTCGATCTGCATCGCTAATAATGGGACACGCTATTTACATACAAGGGAACCACTATTAGCCATACTAGCCATTCCAAATGAAATGTACTTTTCTAAACCCAATTTCAGACGTAGAGTCCGATTATGCCTTTCGCAGCTGCCTAGAATCACTCTGAAAAAAGTTATAGGCGTTTTTCAAAGGCTCGAGGCCAGGGACCAAACCAAAGAATCACATTCCGCATAGAAAGTTTGAGTAGAATCTGAGACTTGGAACGAACTCTCGTATTCCCACCGTAATCTACCGTAAGCTGTCATCCATCCATAAACTGATCTCAGATTCGTGTTCAGTACACATTCTGTTCACAGTCTGCCACATCTTTCAAGTTAGACTCTTCTTCGGGCGCTTCCTCTGGGCAGCATTCATGCTCAAAAATGATAACGGTTTTGTGGCATAAATCGAAGGTTTGGAAATGGTAGTGTTGGAACCAAACATAAATCGACGAAAACTGGATGCGAATACAGAATTGGCGGTTTGTTTGTGTACCGGAGTGGGAATGGACGATTTACTCCGCAGCACTCCAGCTTGGTTAAAATAGCGACGCTTGCGAGAAAATGATTGAGATAACGAACGGTGGTGAAAGCATCGAAACTTAACCAATGTGACCGGATGCGAGCAATCAATTTGGACGAGTTCGTATTGAGGGGCAGGAACTGTAAAGGAAATGGGCGGGGACTGCATGTTTTGGTGGCTATTTGTGGCTGAAATGCGGTAATTTTTACAAGTTTTTGGCGCTTGCAGCAGCAAGAGCATTCTAATAGGAGCCGTGCGACCACACTAACGTCGCTACCTTGAGAACTTTTTTCGTGCGTGGGTCCTACCTTTAATATGTTATAGGGCATCACCTTATCTCGCGTTACGCACACTCAAGCGTGAGATTTGAATGCACAGTTTTTCAAATTTGCAGTTTTTTTGGTATCAAGTCAAGTTAGGGCTCTTTTTCCCCTGGCATGACCGCGAAAGTTACAAACTAGCACCATTTGTTGACCATCATGGAACCTTCAAAAACATTGTGCATACCCTCTGTCCACAACTCCGCAGATCAGCTTGAGCTGGTTTGCGTTAGGGGCGTACGGCCGAGCGGCGTGACTCTTCATCGAGCCGGGTGGCGCCGAGGCGACATAAAACTTTTCAACACTTGAAAGTCCCATGTTGACGATATCATATCCCTCCGGAGTCACTCGGTTTGATGAGAACACATGCAGCGCGACCGCGCGCCCTTGAAGCCAACCAGCTCAAGATGCTCTGCGGAATGGGCAACACAGGGTATGTGCAATATCACGAGAAAATAATTTTCTGCAGCATTTTTTTGACGGCTCAATGTTGAACAAACCAATTTTTGAAAAATCATCCGTCCAGAATTATTCGTCTTATTGTTAGAACAATTTCAAAACATGCGCCGTATAGGCTTTCACAATTTTCAATTGGTATACATATAAATTTCGCTCTTTTCCATTCACGTAGAATAAGAGATACTTACAGGTACAAAGTAGAATAAATTCATTTCGAAATCATTTATAATTATTTGGTAAGAGTCATTAATCTTAACAGCGGTGTAGAACGGTTACTAAGGTTTTCTAATGTCAAGCAATTGGTACGGGTCTGAAATTTCTATGGTAATGTTCCTAGGAAACAACCTTATTTCAAATTAATTCCTTGAAATTACCAATAAATTCCAAATTCAAAAACTTTGGGTCCGGCACTCAAGCTAGATTTCGTGTTAGGCAAGGTTTGGGATGTTCTATAACACACCAAATTATATAAAATATTTTGCTGAATCCAGAACGAGGAACGTTTGTAGACGGTAGCCCTGGAAAATAGATAGTCGCGAGGTTATGACGCCCACTATATGATCTCCTTGTAGATTCTAGTCTGGTGGGCGGAAGGGGCTGCGGAGGTAGATTGCCGCACGCGATTGAAACCCAGTTGGTCTGTGGTGTCGCCAACGCCGCACGGCCAGCACCAATGGTCTCACCTGATCCATCCACTACACTAAATCTGATAAGAAGAATCTACATGTAGATAGTACTATCTTTGTCCTCCATCCATTTCTGGCTGTGTTCATAACAATTTAGGTTCATTTTGCAGAAAGAATAGTTTTCGAGCATCTATAGTTAGTTTGGAACATGAAGGCATTAACAAGAAAGGAGACGAATTGCAAATATGATGCAGTAGATGGACGTAATTCATCTACAAAACATAGGCGGGCGGAAATGCGTCGATAGCAGGCAGGCGGATGGAACAACTGGGCAAAACAGCATTGCAGTCAGCTGTTCGAGAGCTGCTGCCTCCGATGACCGACCCAGGAGAAGACATCTCGACTGGCTTAGTCCAGGACCAGCCATCGTACCAGCTGCCAGACCCCAGATTGACAGCGTCACTGTACAAGACCTCATTGAGGGACAACCGAGTAGCTATGAGACCGCATTGAACTGCAGCAGTTTCGAGATCAGACAACTCATTTCTCAATGAGTAATTGTCGGGGATTACCCATGGACGGATCAACAACACCACGACGAACAACACTATGTAGCTGGGTTATTCTGACGTCAGTTAGACCATCATAAATCTATGCCTCCAGACAATCAACAGACAAAATATCGACAATTGATATGGCAAATTGGCCTGAAGTTGTTAGCATGCTTCCTGCCTGGTAACTAAGAAAACATGTATATCAGATTGTAACTAAACTTCAGAAGACACTTGATTTCTGACATAAAAAACGCAAGATGCTTAGTTGATCGCAAAACGTTTGGCTCCGGGTGAGTCTGAACCAGCACATTCCTTTTTCCCTGGTAAGGGAACGTGCTAGTTCAATCTGGCCCGTAGCCAAGCGCTCTGCGAACATTTCAGCATATTTTGCTGACAAACCTTGATGAATGCTGCGAAGTTGCAACACCATTTCGGCAGAAAACGTCAAAAATCGTGTAAAAAGTTCACTGCCTATACAAGGCTTCGGAATGAAGTTTGGGTACGTCCCATTAGATTCCATTCAAACAACTGCTAATGGCAAGTAATACAAGGATATATATGTGCAGATGCAGGGGACCATTATTTATCTCAAGGAATCCCCAGGGATGAACTTGGAACTTCTTCCAAAATGGGTGAAACATCTCCATTTGTCAAAGGCGTCAAGCTATTGGCACCAGCGGGATGACTATGAGAAATTATGGGTTACACAGCACTCCTTTTCCAGATCGAAGTTTACATGATGCACTGTGGACTTCTCTGCCCTTCCCACTCTAATATAAACCTCAATTTGTAAAACAGCGTACCCAGTTGGAAGACGTCATCGGTGCGAAACTCGTACCCTGTACTTAAAGGCAGTGTTCACGATGATTTTCGTTCCCGAGTTTTCCACTCAGAACAATGTGTTAGCCACCAAGTGTTACTAAGATTACGAAGAAATAGCGAGAAACGCACTAAAACGGCTTATTTCAGTGACATTATTCTCTGGCTTGGACTAGTTGTACGACTGGATGAACATGTTCACGGTGGTGGTCACCAGTAAAAATCGGGGCTAATCAAAAATGGAAGAATATTTCAGGCAAAGCAGTATTAGTTAGGGTCAGAAGGAAAAAACTGAGCAACAGAGAGTAGAGAATTGCAAAAGACGGAACCATAAAAGAGTTCATTGTCACAACGAACAGTTCCAGTGAGAGTAAAGAGGCGGGGTGAGAGTAAAGGATTTCGTGCCCTTCTCGAGCGTTTTTCTCGATTTCTTCGTCATTTCAGTTCTACCCAAGGACCACACAATCGATTCAGCGATTGATCTCAAAATCGAATATTATCGTGAACACTGCCTTTAAACTGATTTTCGTGGAGGTGACCAAGCTGAACAGCATGCTCAGACAACAGGGGTAGAATTCACGAAACGCTAGCCACGTTTCAACCATGGCTAGCATGGTTAAGCTCATCGTGTGCAAATCGATTAGCCTCAAACTATGGCTAAAACGTGGTTATCGTTTCGTGAATTCCACCCCAGCTTAGGACGGAGAGCTGCTTTTTGCGGGCGAATCGACCTCCCCCTCAACCCCATCCACCCTCACCAACTGTCTGACTAAACTTTGCTACTATGGCGGGGATCATTCCAAAGACCGCCGTTAGTGGTGGTGTGTGCTATACTTTTGCATTTTCAGATTTTTTCGAATATCCGACTTTTCGGATAATTCGGAGATCGGCAGTTTTCGAACATTCAGTTTTTCTTATAATTCGGAAATAGGCACTTTTTGATGATTCGGTTTTTTTTTCGAATAATTCGGAGAATGGTGCTTTTTGAATATTTGGTTTTGCGAATAATTCGGATATAGGCGCTTTTGAAATATTCAGTCGGGAAATTGCCTTTTTCGTTCATATGTTCGACTTTTCAAATAATTCGAAGTCGACTTTTTTCCTCGAATGATTTTCCGAATTAGTCGATGTGGTCAAAGTATATGTAGTGTGCGCTAGAGTATTATGGGTTTCTCCATACAGCATTCTCCAATTTTTCAAATTGGTCTACGTGGTCCACGTGAGCTCTGGAGGGGCAGAGCAATGGAGAAGTAGAACAGACATTTTCTAGACCCTTTACATGGTTAGGCGCTCTTTCGCTTACGCTGGCGTTCAGAGCCGTTCTCTCTCACAAACGCCTTCCCTTGCATCTACAATTCTTGAGTTCCTTCCAAGAATCACTAGCTCAAATACCTTTTACACATTTGCTTCCTCCCTTATTCATTTCTATCATAAACCATTCTTTTCAAGCCATGAAAATACATCGACAAAGTTCAGCTTGCAGCCCTGTAGTTTCCATAGCTGCTCTAGAAGAACGCCCCGTCACTCAGCTGGCGAACTTTTGCTGCTGTCCCGGGCTTCCATGTGTCCCAAAGGCTTTCTGCGGTCTGACACGAGTTCATAAAGCAGCAATGAACCAAATTAGGCTGATGCCAGCCTCTCATTCTTCAAAACAAATCTCACCATAGTCATATCCATGCAGTTATAGTGAAGTCCAGATGCTAGAAGTTGCACATCAACAGACAAAGTACGTATAAGGAAACTCAAAGGCGTAGCATTTCGCCCAGTAAATTTTAAACACTATGCTATAGAAACTTTTCGGCTTGAACTAGTAGATCTCGAGCACCCTTCTTACTTCAAGGATACTTATCGACGAATTTCTAGTACACGAAAACGAACAGATTAAAATGAGGAATCTCCCTTACACATACAATACTCAGACATTCGTGGGGAACTTCCCTCGAATTGGGGGGAGGCGAACGGGAACTCTCGACAGCAGAGTAATAGGGGAAGTTCCCTCAGCAGATGTTCTCTTCTTCTCAAGACTGCAGGTCTTCCCGCGACCTCCCGACTGCAAGTCTTCCCATTGCTCAATGATTGATCAAAAATCAACTTACTACATAGTACTCGCTGTTTTCAACAGTCTCCTGTTCATGAAATACTGAAATAGGTTCAAAATATTAGCCGCTGACGGAAGGTTAGAGATGAAGCTTGTTATCTCCCTTGATAATCGGGACAGATATACCTTACACAGTCCTTGAGTGGCAAATCTGCCCCAACTTGCGAAGTGCGAGACCACCTCGAGACTAGCCAGTTTGCATCACCATATACGCTGCGGCATTGTTTTCTCGTTGATCGTGCTCGGGGGGGGGGGGAGGCCGTGGGAACAACCGTAAAGCGAACTTCCCTTGTTCTTCCCCCGAGTCGACTGTTTGGAACGTCATTCGTTGTGTATAATTCGAGTGGAGAGGGGCGAGACGTCCCCTTCCGGGGGAATGTCTCGCCCCTCTCCCCTCGACCGAGTGATAACGACCAAATCAGGTCCATTGTCCTCAGGAACCTCCCCACAAATATCTGAGCAGATATGAACACCATAATACAAAAACTTTACCAGTGTTCGCGATAAACTTCATACTCGAATTTTTCATGACAAACGCTTCTCATGCCTCTCAGAAGCAGAACAGCGTCGAAAAAACGGTACGAAAAGCTACCCAGGAGCCGCAAAACGGCTTAGAAAAGTGGGCTAACCTCGTCGCTTTGGGCAAGTCCCGCCCCTTTCCGCCCCCCGACGTGAACAAAGGAACACTCGCAATCGTGAGTTGAGCGATGGTTTCCGATCAAAAGCCCCGTTCTTCACTTCATTCTCAACTTCTCTCTTTACTCAGGTCAGCTCGCATACATTGGCTGCAAAAGACGGAAGTTACAAGCCTCGGACAACTCGTCCACCATGCTTCCCTAGCTCAATTTTTGAGGGACCATAACTCCATTCTCAGAAGGTCTTGTACGATTCCAGAAGCATCATTGGAATCAGAATGGGACCGGTTTCAAGACAGGCAAAAAAACAGAAAAGCGATTTTTATCGCGAACAGTGCCTTTAAGTGTTCATGGGACTTGTTTGCCAACTGGCCGTGAGGACAAGAATCTGGATTCACGACTCCGACTCATTCGAAAAGAATGTTAGTATTCAGGTATCTGAGCGAATCATTGTACGTACATTCCAGGAAAATACTAAAGGGATGGCGAACAGTCATTTTGAATGTAAAGCGTCTTTCAGAGTTTGATCGCCGGGCGACGCGATCCTGGGTGATCGCGCGATTTCAACTACTTCCCTCGCGATTTTGTCTGAAAGGCCTGCGGCCTGATCGCGCGACGAGATCAGATCGATATGCAGGGTTTTCATTCGGTCGCGTCGCATAGCGATCTAACTCTGAAAAAGACCTAAGGCTTCCTTTATATTTCCGCCGCAGAGCGGCGTGGCGGGGTGCATTTCAACCACATCGACCACGCGGCGCGGCACGATCAATATTATAGAATTGCACTTCGCCGCGCCGCTCGGCGGTGGAAGTATAAACGACTATAAAGGGGCGAGAAATCGGGCAGAATGGAAGATTTGTTTTCCATGCTGACAAGAGCGTCAGCTGATTGGAACATCAAAGTATCAAAGTAAAGCAAGTATCGCAGGCTTCCTGTAGTAGTTATAAAAAGGGACGACCCTCTCCCATTTTGTCCTTGCCATTTTCAGGAAGCCGCGACGCAGCTGCGTGACATAAGCACGTATGGTTTTCGTCTTCGATTTAATCTGACGTATGGACCCGGCGGCTGGCCGTGCGGTGTTGGCGGACTCTGGGTTGTGTTTAGGTTTACTTTTGTACCTGCCCGCACATTTCGTTGAAAGGCTAACTGTAGCCTGACATTTTCCGTCGATGAAATTCAACTTAAAGGCACAGTACACCCTGAGACATGAATTTGTTGATTTCCATTTTATTGTGTAGCGGACCCCTCCTGTATAACACGTGCCGAATGCAAGATCTCAATTCTTTCAAGTAAGCGAGATATAAGCGACCACCACAGGCCCGACCTTCTTCGCTCACCACCACAGAGCCGGCCCCCTACCAGATTTACGAACTCGATAGCGGCTAAATGAAGGGATGAATTCTCGACGAGTCATCGTTCTTCGGTTCATTGCCGGTGTATATCCTCATCCTGTTTTGCTCTCGTGCAGCGATTGCCTGAGACAACTCGTCCACGAAATTTTTGCCCTCAAAATGCAGGCATTCTCGAGGAGCCATATCTCCGTTTGTGGGGGTCTTGGACGATTTCAGAGATACCATTGTGATCAGAGAGCGGCTCTCTCCAAGATAAGCATAAAATCTGAGAAATAATTTTTTGGGTGTCCTGTGCCTTTAAAGGCAGCATACACGCTCGTAAACGTGATTGAGATAACTACGGAAATAGAATGATGTGGCCCAGATTACAACGCCTACGCATTTCGAAGTGTCAAAAACGACCCACAATGCCGCTACATGAGTAGCAAGTTTGGCCCCGCCCTGTATTTTCACGCCCCCTGTATTTGCCGTTTTCCTCCAACGCAGGGTTGCCGGGCCATCTTTGCCTTCAGTGACGTGTTTGGTTCACTTGGTAGGCAATCTACCAATAGTACCGACTGTGAATATGACCCAGCAACCTTGCGTTGCAATAAAAGGGCAATTACAGGGGGCGTGAAAACAAAGCCGGGCCAACTTCTAACTCATGTAGCGGCATTGTGGGTCGTTTTTGACACTTCGAAATGCGTAGGCGTTGTAATCTGGGCCATACCATTCTATTTCCGTAGTTATCTCAATCACGTTTACGAGCGTGTATGCTGCCTTTAAAGGCAGTGTTCACGATGATTTTCGTCCCCGAGTTTTTCACATAAAACAATGCGTTGGCCCCCAGGTATTAACAAAATTACGAAGAAAATTTACGGCGAGAAACGCATTCAAACGTCGTATTTCAGTGACATTATTTCAAAGCATGGACTAGTTGTCCGATTGGATGAACATGTTCACGGTGGTTGTCACCGGTAAAAAATGGAGCTAATGAAAAATGCAAGAATATTTCAGGCAAAACAGGACTAGTTAGGGCCCTAAGGAAAGAACGGAGCAATAGATAGTAGAGAATTGCAAAAGACGGGTCCACAAAACAATTCATTGTCGCAACAAACACTTCCTGTGATACTTAAGAGGCGGGGTGATACTTAAGGATTTCAAGCACTTCTGGTGCGTTTTTCTCAGTTTCAACGTCATTTCAGTTCTACCCGGGGGCCACTTAACCAATATAGCGAATAATCTCAAAATTTAAGATTATCGTGAACACTGCCTTTAAAGGCAGTGTTTACGATAAAAATCGTTTCTCTGTTTTCCCGCCTATCTTGAAAACGGACCCATGCTGTTGCCAATGATGTCTCTGAAATCTTACAAGACCTTCTGGGAACGGAGTTATGGTCCCTCAAAAATTGAGCTAAGGAAACATGGTAGACGAGTTGTCCGAGGCTTGTAACTTCCGTCATTTGCAAAAGCTGTATGCGAGCTGACCTGAGTAAAGAGAGAAGTTGTGAAAGAAGGGAAGAACGGGGCTCATGATTGAAAATCATTGCTCATCTCACGATTTCGAGTATTCCTTTGTTCACGTAGGTGCGCTTTTGGGGTTTGCCTTGCGCTCGAAGTGGCAACTTCGGGCTCTTTTGAAGCTTTTCCTGGCTCGTTTTCATGCGTTCTTTCGACGTTAACGTTACAGTGTGCCCCTTCACTACTCATTCCTAATGGAAACTAAAACACATTTTTCATCGTGAACACTGCCTTTAGGCGCTGCCTCCGTCTTATATAAAGGATCCATCAAGGCTCACGAAAAACATTTTCCAAGATTAAGCGCGTGAGAAGTTGACACTCGCATCATCCCAAGCTGCGGGTAACTTTGTGACTGTAGTACAAAAAAGACCGAAAAGGTATGGTTTCCTCGTAAATTTCAGTCCAGTGAATGGACGGGGTCACGACAGTGGATTGTCGTTCGCGATCGAAACTCCGCTCACAGTTGATGTCGCAAGGGGTCGCCGAAAGTGATGGCGTTCCTTCCATTCGCTAGACTATCTTTCAAAAAAGGACTGCATACGCTGGGGGTGAAAAAGGTGCGCGAAAAAAATACTTAGTCCGTTGCTCCGCACTCAGGAATGATATGAAGAATTTCAAAGTGATAGTAGACAAGGTGAACAACGTTACCATCCAAAAGGTGTACCCCCTCAAACCAGAAAATAGCCAGCAGATCATTTTTTTGCAGTTCTTCGTTGCACAGCTGTCACCCTAGGACCCATTCAGAATACGGTTCAAGAGACGAAGGCAGAGACTGTATCATTAAGCGAGTTCACGAAAAAATTGAATTTGTAAAGAACTACAACTAACTAATCAGCCCAGTCTATATCAGTTAATCTCGAACACTAAGCAGGTTTGAGCCGTTGAAGGAGGCGTAGGAAGAGGGGTGGGTGTGAGGAGTTTACTGATGATGAGGGATAGCGCAACGAGCGACGATGAAGGAGGGGAGGCACAGAGTCGCAGCGGTGGCATTAAAGCAAGCAGCCGCGATTCCAGCCGACCTGCTCTGAACTCACGAAAAAACCACCACAAACCGGTATTGCCGCAGAAGAGTTCTGCCAAGATACAGAGGATAAGTACGATTCACATAGTAGCTATACATGCATGCCCATAATCTGTTCAGGTCAAAGAGTGAGAACGTCAGTGTGAAAGAATTTAAGAGCCATAATTGACGCAACTTTTCGGGAAACGGACCGCGAAATCCTACTCTCAACCCACTAGGTAACTGTCCAGGTAACGCTTGGGCGAAAAACACAAAAGCACACAATATTCTGCTGTAGAAAAATGATATTTTCTTAAATTGTATAACAATTCTTTCAACTCGAATCCGGAATAACCCTACTCACTTAGGGACTCGTGACAGATTTGTTTATCATTTGGATGCGTCTGAAGCGCATTTTACTCTTTGATGATCACAAAGTCCACACATATGTATGTACTTACCTAGTCACCAGTTACGGCTGATGAAATTTTATGCGAAAATTTGTGGTCTAGATGTATGGTTTATAATGAAAGGCTAAACACATGAGGTAGAACGCACGATAGGTAATCCGGAATAGTGGAATGATCGCGTGCGGAAGACTACCAATTTTCAGAAATGGCGACATAATAAGGAGTAAGCAACGATAAAAGAATTCAAATGCACCTCGCATGATCTGAGCGAAGCCTTCAGAGTGGTTCTGGTTATGAAAAGGAGATTTGTGCGACTTGGTGAGGATAAGAATTCCACCCTTGCCCGAAATCTGAATATGATCGTATTATTGGGCAACTGATGGGCACTTCAACTTGGGAGCGATGCCTGGGAACACGTGTGCCATTCGCCCTCGAACGAATAACGAGCTGTCAGCGAAGAAATCGACGGACATTTCTTCCAAACAGTTGCCGAGACCCCACGCAAAAGTTCTGCCAGATTTCGAGCAAATAGCGATGGATTGGAAATGAAGATCATCGAGCTGTTCAAAGGGAGTGTCGCTCGCACAATGGCACCCAATTATGGGCCGCTAATTAGCTGACTATAATTCCATGGAAGATGGACGACACAATAAGGGTGTGAGATATTAATAGGCAGAACATTCCTGTAACTGAGCACCCGGTGTACTACTTTTCAACCTACACAAATAGGAGTAGGTAATTAGAGGGGGTGTTAAAATAGAGAGAGGGGGGGGGAGTGTTCAATTGCAGGAAAAACGGTAAATTTCATTTAGGCGAGGTGTAGAAACAAACTTTCATCTTAAGAGTGTGCTGCTCTAACATACCTTGTCACAGCCTTTTTTTCTGACACTTGCTATGACATCACTGGACAAGTGAAGTTCTTCTCACACCCAAGAATGAAAAAAAAACCCAGATCCTGTGAACTTCAATTTCGAATACTACAAAAAGCATCAGCGATACGTTTTGATTAGCTAGAAACCATCAAACTACAACATTTCCCTCAACTGGTAATTGAAAAGCAGAACGCTGAGAGTTTTTGCAGCGACTTCGTCCTTTTCGCCAAAATATGTAGATGTTGAGAAACCACATAGACATTGAAGAACTGGTGAAACAGCGATGGGCAAGTATATAAGTGCAGGCCTGAACACAAGAAAAACATAACAACAAATCATTTTTGAACAAACCGCAAGCATAATACCGACATACCTTTTTGATATGGCACCATTCGAGAAGAAAAGGACCAAAGTTCTATTAAATAGAGAAAGAAGTAGAGCGATCGTGGATTACCGCAGAAAATGTGAAAGTGTGCTAATGGAATTCATAACGTATTTTCTCTACTAGAAGCACATCCTACTTTTAAAGTATACCTCTATTAGTAGTTCATTTCAAAATAAGATAAGGAATAAAAATAAGGAGTTTAAAACAGTGTTACGCCTTAGAAAAGACGGTAGTAATAACGACTGTGAAAGCGACAAGTCGATCGGACTTGAACGCTGACCTTTCCGTAATTGATCGCGAAAATCATAGTTTTGATTTAAAAACTTCCTCTATGAGAGTTCGTAAAAAAAACAAGGACGAAAAATAAAAATACATGAATTTCTACAAGAAATAATACGGTATATTCAAAGCACCACAACAGGAATGAGAAGAAATAATCAAGAATTGGGGATCGGCGAAAAATCGACATATCCAGGACCCGCGAAGAGCAAATGAAGATTATCAATTATCATATGTCTGCCGAGACGCCCATGCAAATATTAGAGGGATGAAGCCATCGCAGAAAATGTATTTCAATTTGATAAGACACACGGATTACATTAGATATTCTGCCTCGTTTAAAGATACAAAATTGAGAGTGATGAGCTACAAAGATCTCGTTGAGTCAATGGCCCTAAAACGAAGTCGTAGCCGAGAACAAACATGGACTCTCCACTCTCGTCTTTTCAGATCATGATATTCAATCGTCACAGACTGTCGAAATATGTATGTGCCCTATGTTTTCCCATTTGTGAAACATATGTGTAGCAAATACTGGCTTACATTCACTTCGGTAGTCGAACAAGATAGGGTTTTCGCCGAATCTGAGGAAATACTTCTTCTCTTGCGAGGATTTAGATCTTTTTTTTTTGGATAAATTACGGCTCACTTGAACTGGAAAACTTACTCTATCACGATAGTGCAACACGCAAAGAACAAACAGGCAAGCAAAACATGAGGTCAGAAAGTAGGAAATTCGTCATTGGGGAAACAATAGGCTCCACTCTGCGAAAGTACGCCGATGATTGAGCAGAGGCATGAATAGTAGTTCTAGAAATGAGTAATTTCATCAAAGAGCAAGAATTAAGAGACGTAGTCGCATGACGGAAGAATAGGGCGAGTGTCCTTCAGAAGACTCCAGAGGACTGAAAAAGATCGAATTTGAGGATGGGCTTCTTGAATTTGGAATTCGGCCAGCCGCTGCAGGCAGCTCCGAATGCTTTGATGTTGTCATAGTGACCAACGTGGATGACCAAAGCGGTTGATTACCCCCGGACCGCCCGGCTGGAGAGCTCATTTCGCTGTTTTCAACCAGGCCACACAACGGCGACTCACTAACAACAAAGACCTTTTCCGTTCCAAAGGTTGCAGTTATCGTCTGATGGAAGGGAACCTACGAATGGACAGAATGGATTTCATGGAACATATCGTCGAGGTGATTTATCTGCAACCCTCATGAATCTGCCCTCTTTGACATACATATGTATGTACGTAAGGTCGGTCCAAAATAGACTGTCTGCCCACGCGGTCGGCGTGCATGACGAGCAGCCGTCGCGAAGACATTCTTTGAAATCATCGAAACGATTTGCTGAAATATCATATGAATATTGATTAGCATCCAAGTCAACTGTTTGCAGTCATGAAAAGGAGTGTTCGCAAAATGCCTTCATGGTGGCCGCTCGACACGTACGCTGATCGCGTTGGCGGACAGTCTCGTTCGAACAGGCTTTACATACATGTATGCACGTAAGTTGCTCGAACTCGACCACTATTCTTGCTCTTTACTGGGTGCGTTTACAAGCAAAAGGTCACGGAAAATTTCTGGAGACGTCTTTTTCTTTGGTCACGATGTCTTTTTTCCGAAGCCTCCCACTTCAGAATCGGAAGACGCTATGAAACAAATGGTAAAAACGGTATAACAACAAAATATTTGTTTTCTGCAACACAAAGAAAAAGTTACATTATAGAGCGCTTTCCTTGTGAGGCCGACT
Organism: Aplectana chamaeleonis; assembly: GCA_029168955.1. Taxonomy (NCBI): domain Eukaryota; kingdom Metazoa; phylum Nematoda; class Chromadorea; order Rhabditida; family Cosmocercidae; genus Aplectana; species Aplectana chamaeleonis. The sequence goes on along the minus strand of JAPDOI010000497.1, from coordinate 112,789 downwards.
GAGTGATCGACATGTCACCTGCGTCAACTTGACTGCAAAACCTAACTAGTAAGAGAACCATCAAAATGGGGTCATTTTGATCCCCAGAGTCGTGAGGTTTACAATTTTTGCACAGCATTTCCAACCTAGACCATCCGAAGCCTATCATTAGCTTTGTTGATTTTTTTTTGTCGAGGAATGAGCCTTCGCTTTTTTTTTCCAGCTGTAAATTGAGCACGAAATTTCGACCAATTCGAGAACAGGTTATATGTAAATAGGTTATTTGAGGAGAAATTATTTTCTCTCCTATTGTCAATCGAAGTGTTTCAATCGAACTATTTTCGAAGATTTTTGGATCGATGAAATCGTGTCTTCTCTTGTTACTAAATTATCCACCCCAAAAAATAATGACGAGAAATCAATACAACTAAGTACATACGAGCATATCCTGTAGAGTATAGTTTTACACGAGCGGAACTTTCGAAAGATTTTTTGAATTTTTTCCCAATCGGTTTCGTTCGTTCGAAACTTTGTCGAACGAAATTTATTCAAATTTCGCTCGTTCGAGATCTGATTTTTCAACTTTTTTTTCGAAGATTCGTTCGAATTTAAAGTCGCTTCTCGAACTCTAAGTTACGCTGTATCATTATTCCTCGAACCGAGTTGTCGCGGGCGTGACCGAACAACTCGCCTCCTCGAAGAAGTTGTACTTGGGACCCCAAAAGCATCACTTTGACCAGCTTGAAATGAGGGAGAAAAACTATACGTCTTCGGCTCGAATACTCGCATCTTCGAACATGTGTGGAAAAAATCCTTCTCTGACTGAGCTTTGTAAATAAAGTGTCGAGTATAGCCTTGAGAAAAGATCCGAAAATTTGAGAGTTTCGAAAAAAAAACTCATAAATTCGAACGATTTTTGATAAAATTCGAAAATTCGGACGATTTTCGAAAGAAATCCGAAATTCCGATTAGGTTCGAGAACTGTTCCTTTGACCTTCGAAATTTAGGAGTTTTTCGAAATTCGTTTCTTCCGATTTTTTTCGACCGATTTTTTCATTTTTCATTTGTTCGAATTTTTCGAGCGATTTTTTTTCATTTTTCGTTCGTTCGAAACTGTTTCGAACGAAAGTTTTTCAAATTTCGTTCGTTCGAAAGTTTTTCGAAATTGCACAACTATACTGTAGGGCAAATAATTTCCCTTGGAGCAACTTCAGATATCATATTTCGTGGGCATTTTCAAATCGGAAAATGCAGGGAATTGTTTCTCAATAATTAGAACTCATGAAGAAATCGTTATTTGCGAGGTGGATAGTCCGCTTCAAATAGAATTTAGGCCTTTATTTACCCGAATTTTCGTTGTTTCCCACTTTAGTGAGGGTCAGATCTAGATTTCGGCAAGGGGTGGTCAACAGCCGTTTTATAGCGAACCCTGCCTTCAACATAGGCACGGTAATGAGGCCGACCGAGGAATAAGAATAGTAGTTTGATCTGTGAGAAAGCGGAAAAAAGCGGACACATGGTGAGTAGAAGTAGGTGGTAAAGTCGTGAGTAATTGTCCGTTAGTACCACGCCACAGCTAGTGTAACCGCCGCCCAAATTGGATTGAGCACGGCTTCCGAAGAGGAAGACACCGTCGTGACGACGTGCTCGTCATCATTCGTCGTCCTCCGCTGCTGGCCAACAAATCTGATTCACATTCTGGGTAGCCATGACCTTTCACGTGAACATCAAATTTCAAAACGTGACAGCTATTCCCTATATATATCGCTCCAGCCGCGGAGCGGCTGGAGAGGTTTGGTTTTGCCTAGGCCTTGTGATCACTTAGAAATTTATAAAATAGTTTATAGAATCTTTGAAACAAAATTTCTGAAGATTTCCTTCTGGATATAAGCGAAGGGGTCCAGAAGACACCTGCTGTCCGAATTTCAGCAAAATCGCTTCACAAATAACAAAGTTGTGAGCCCGAAAGCTTAAGAAAATTTCATGGTGTGCGCCGTAGGCTATTGGGCCGTAGGCCGTAGGCCGTGGGCCGTGGGCCGTAGGCCGTGGGCCGTAGGCCGTCACGCTTTCAGTCCTCACTGCTAATAGCCACTGCCAGTGGTCTCGGGCAATCAACTTGGCAGACAGGTAAGTTGGTACGCGCACGCAGGAGGTACGTAGGCTGGTAATTAACCGATTTGTAGGTGAGGGGTATTCTGATGACGTCATCGGGCGTCGTGAAAAGTGCTTCAGGCTTCTGATGACGTCATCGGGACGTCGTGAAAGTGCCTCGAGTTTCTGATGACGTCATCGGGACGTCGTGAAGTGCTTCGGGCTTCTGATGAGGTCATGGGGACGTCGTGAAAGTGCTTCGGGCTTCTGATGGCGTCATCGGGACGTCGTGAAAATGCTTCGGGCTTCTGATGGCGTCATCAGGGACGTCGTGAAAGTGCTTGGGCTTCTGATGACGTCATCGGGACGTCGTGAAAGTGCTTCGGGCTTCTGATGACGTCATCGGGACGTCGTGAGAGTGCTTCGGGCTTCTGATGACGTCATCGGGACGTCGTGAAAGTGCTTCAGGCTTCTGATGACGTCATCGGGATGTCGTGAAGGTGCTTCTGGGCTTCTGATGACGTCATGGGGACGTCGTGAAAGTGCTTCAGGCTTCTGATGACGTCATCGGGACGTCGTGAGAGTGCTTCGGGCTTCTGATGACGTCATCGGGACGTCGTGAAAGTGCTTCGGGCTGATGACGTCATCGGGACGTCGTGAAAGTGCTTCAGGCTTCTAATGACGTCATCGGGACGCCGAAAGTGCTTCCGGGCTTCTGATGACGTCATCGCGACGTCGTGAAAGTGCTTCGGGCTTCTGATGACGTCATCGGGACGTAGTGAAAAGTGCTTCCGGGCTCCTGATGACGTCATCGGGACGTCGTGAAAAGTGCTTCGTGCTTCTGACGACGTCATCGGGACATCGTGAAGGTGCTTCGGGTTTCTGATGACGTCATCGGGACGTCGTAAAAAGTGCTTCGGGCTTCTTATGACGTCATCGGGACGTCGTGAAAGTGCTTCGGGCTTCTGATGACGTCATCGGGACGTCGTGAAAAGTGCTTCGGGCTTCTGATGACGTCATCGGGACGTCGTGAGAGTGCTTCGGGCTTCTGATGAGGTCATGGGGACGTCGTGAGAGTGCTTCGGGCTTCTGTTGCCGTCTTCGGGACGACGTGAAAAGTGCTTCGGGCTTCTGATGACGTCATCGGGACGTCGTGAAAGTGCTTCGGGCTTCTGATGACGTCATCGGGACGCCGCGAAAAGTGCTTCGGGCTTCTGACGACGTCATCGGGACGTCGTCAAAAGTGCTTCGGGCTTCTGATGAAGTCATCGGGACGTCGTGAAAAATGCTTCGGGCTTCTGATGACGTCATCGGGACGCCGTGAAAAGTGCTTCGGGCTTCTGACGACGTCATCGGGACGTCGTGAAAAATGCTTCGGGATTCTGATGACGTCATCGGGACGTCGTCAAAAGTGCTTCGGGCTTCTGATGAAGTCATCGGGACGTCGTGAAAAATGCTTCGGGCTTCTGATGACGTCATCGGGACGTCGTAAAGTGCTTAGGCTATGATGACGTCATCAGGACGTCAGAAAAGTGCTTCGGGCTTCTGTTGACGTCATCGGGACACCGTCGTAAAAAGTGCCTCGAGTTTCTGATGACGTCATTGGGACGTCGTGAAAAGTGCGGGCCTACTCCCAGACGGGGGCACTCAAGATTCAAGTCAGAAATGGAATGAACCACCGATCTATAACGCTATCAATCAAAGTATTTCTACACAACTTCATCAACAACAATGACTGATAGCAGCATCAAGCACCTTTATCAAGGTTTCCATTCATTTTCATAAGAAAGTCATTGGGTGCCCCGTCTAGGATAGTCCCAAGAGTGCTTCGGGCTTCTGATGACGTCATCGGGACATCGTGAGGAAGTGCGGGACTATCCTAGACGGGGGCACTCAAGATTCAAGTCAGAAATGGAATGAACCACCGATCTATAACGCTATCAATCAGTATTTCTACAGAGCTTCATCAACAACAATGAGTTATAGCAGCATCAAACACCTTTATCAGGGTTTCCATTCATTTTCATGAGAAAGTCGTGGGTGCCCCGTCTAGGATAGTCCCAAGAGTGCTTCCGGGCTTCTGATGACGTCATCAGGACATCATGAGGAAGTGCGGGACTATCCTAGACGGGGGCACTCAAGATTCAAGTCAGAAATGGAATGAACCACCGATCTATACTTCTGATGACGTCATCAGGACATCGTGAGAAGTACGGGACTATCCTAGACGGGGACACTCAAGATTCAAGTCAGAAATGGAATGAACCACCGATCTATAATGCTATCAATCGAAGTATTTCTACAGAACTTCATCAACAACAATGATTGATAGCAGCATCAAACATCCTTTATCAGGTTTTCCATTCATTTTCATGGGAAAATCGTGGGTGACCCCCGTCTAGGATAGTCCCAAAAGTGCTTCGGCTTCTGATGACGTCATCGGGACGTCGTGGAAGTGCTTCGAGCTTCTGATGAAGTCATCGGGACGTCGTGGAAACCCGGATAGTGGGCAGGTGTTCGGGACCCGTTGCTGCTCATCCGAAAAGTTGTGAAGACCACCCCGTAGAGTGAGCAGGAGCCCAGACTCGATGCTAGCCATCCGAGAAATTATGCCCCGGAATTTGCGCAGGAGAGAACACCTTGCAAAACTTTTGTAAAAGTGTAAGGATGACAAGCATAGCAAGCAGAAAGTTTGAGATGTTATGTGAGTCATGTCAGGTCATGTTGCCAGGCTGCTTTTCAGTTTCGTAAGGTCATTCACACAACCCCATTTTGAGTGCTCCCTTTTCCTTCTTCACCAGCCTACTGATTTTTTCTGCAATAAGTGGTACTTGCTTATTAGCATCCAAATTCAAAAACAAATTGTTAGAACTATCTCCATTCGCAGCTCAGCAGAGCTTTTTCATATCAGATTCATGGAATCGAAGCGGCTGTTCTGCGAAGGAATGGGGCAACGGAAACGAAATAATGAGTATGTAAAACTGCTTTGTTCCACTGATGTGAAAGTGTCCAGATGGAATGGAAGGTAGTTTCTGACTGTCCCGGTTTTAAGTTAGTTTCATTTGAAAGCGAAGAACTGCAGGCAGATTCTGCATCCGGCTGTAGGCCAGCAGGCTTTCATGATTATCGACCGGGCTGGTTACGTCTGGGCGACCAACTATAACCGGGGCCTAAGGTCCTGTCAGAGTTGGTTGAGAAAATCACCGTGGCCGACCCGTTCGATACGTATGAAAAACATGGAAGGTGCAAATAACACCCGGTGTAGCCAGATGTGGCTGACGCGATCAATATGAATGAATTTTGTGGAACGATATCATGGATATCATTCATTTCTTAGCTAATATCATGTGAACATCGGTCTTGTCAGCCACATCGAGTGATTTTTCTGAGATAGTTTTACAACAGTTTGGGTCATTGATTCTTGTGACCACAGAAAGAGGAGTGATCTAGTGGGGAGATGAAGAGGTCTTTGTTCGAAATTCTTGCATGGGATATTACAGCGTAATATCAAGAAAAAGTGAACAATTCTGTAAAAAAGGGGTCTCCCAAGCAGAAGTGGTTTGGTTAGCGTTACAAATGCTTCAACAAAAAGGGAACAATAGGAAAGCGGAATGAGGAGATTGTACAAAAAATGAACAATACCCTCCAAGAACTCTTTTCTTTTTCGAAACTTCCAAACAGCGGAAACAAACCGTTGTGGTATTTTACGAGGAAGAATTTACTGGTTCCCTAAAACAATTCAACATCATCTCCCCTTTTAATGATAGCTATTAGGTTCACATGCATATATACATATTTTATCGGCACTCACATAATCAAAGTCCTTTATGGAGCCAAAAGCGCTTCCTTATAGAGAACCACAACGGTTTGTTTCCGCTGTTTGGAAGTTTCGAAAAAGAAAAGAGTTCTTGGAGGATATTGTTCATTTTTTGTAGACTCTCCTCATTCCGCTTTCCTATTGTTCCCTTTTTGTTGAAGCATTTGTAACGCTAACCAAACCACTTCTGCTTGAGAGACCCCTTTTTTACAGAATTTTTAATTTAAATTGAGTGAATGACAGAAAATCTGCTCTGTCATTAAAGGCAGTGTTCACGATAAGAATGCCTTCTCTGTTTCTTTGCATATCTTGAAAGCGGTCCAATTCTGATTCCAATGATGTCTCTAGAATCGTACAAGATCTTCTGGGAACGGAGTTATGGTCCCTCAAAAATTGAGCTAGGGAAGCATGGTGGACGAGTTCTCCGAAGCTTATAACTTCCATCATTTGCAACCGCTGTATGCGAGCTGACCTGAATGTAAAGAGACACTGAGATTTTATTTCATTTATTAATTTATTTAGGTACGTAAACAAATAGTATACTTATATACGACCAACGAAGATCAAAGATGATAACCATAGACACAAATCATCCTGCGAGGCGCAGCTGTGGGATGGTAAGAAAACATGACAAAAAACGACGTAATAGACGAGAAACGTCACGAGGAAGCTTATGGACAAACCTAATTCTGAACCAGTTTTTTAAATGCGCTAAGATTCAAGAAAAGTGCACCACGGGCTAACAGCGTATCCATTGTTGAGATCACCTCATTACAGAAAAACTTTGACCTGGCCTGTGTCCTAGAAAACACAATTCTTAGCTTGTGGCTGGCGCCCTTGGTCTTAGAAGGAGAAATAGTAAAAAATTGAGCAGATTTTAGGCCAACTTCTATAGTGAGGATTTTGTATGACATTATGATGTCATTCTTTTTTCGTCTATTTTTGAGACTGGGTAAGCCTAGAAGCTTTCACCTCTCAACTTCATTAGGAATGAAGCGGTAACCGACACCACTAGTGCGGAGGATAAGCTTTCTTGTGAAGTTATTCTGCACACTCTCCAATAGAGCAATGTCCTATTTTAGATGAGGGTAGAAAACAATGGTGCCACACTCGACTATTGGACGTATGTACGATTTGTAGGCCTTGGCCGATTTGTAGGACAAGAATAAGAGGATTTCTAGATTTTAGAGCCTTGAAAAGATTTCAAGTTCGATGGATAGCTTTAGTGACAATGTTCCCCTATAGTGACACCTGAAGCGCAATTTATCGGTCAGCGTGAAACCTAAATCTATAACTTGTTCGACCCGCTCCAGCTCTTTGCGTCCTAGCTTGTATGAGGCGTCCGAGGTGCCGCCGCCGACTGAGAAGACATGCGTCTTTTCCATAGCCAGAGGCAGGCCCATTTCGAGAGACCACCTTTCTACTAGACTGACTGCGGATTGCAATGCTTCCCGGTCCTCAGTGCCAGAAACACGCTTATAGACCTTCATGCCATCCGCGTACATTTGGCAGTTAACATTCAAGGAGAACAAAAGAGCAGGGAGTTCATACGTGTACAGCAGAAACAGCAGTGGAGACAGTACTCCGCCTTGCGGTACACCGCTAGATACATCGTGAGTCGTAGAGTAACTATCGCCCACCCGCACCTGATAAGTTCGGTTCATCAAGAAATTCGTTAACCACTGAATAATTCTTGAATGGATTTCCACAGAACGCAACCTTTCAAGAAGCCTGTAATGAGGAACTTTATCGAATGCATTTGAAAAATCTAAAAATATGACATCGACTTGTTTGCCTAATTCCACAGCCTGAGTCAAATCATTCATCGATGAAAGCAAAGCTGTTTCTGTTGACCTTCCCTTCCAAAATCCATGCTGTGCAGTAGGAATTATGTTATGCCTATCAAGATGCTCAACAAGATGTTTTTTCAGAATTTTTTTTCAAAGGTTCTAGAAAAAAGCGATGTTATGCTTACCGGGCGATAGTTTTTTGGTAGATTCAGAGGCGGTTTTTTTGATATAGCAGTAATGAAGGAGTGATGCCATTGTTCCGGTACTTCTCCGCGCATGTAAGAAAGATTGAATATATATTCCAAAGTATATGCAATATGATCAAGAACTCCCTTGATGAACCGAAGAGGTAGGTAATCAGGCGTGAGCGAAAAAGAAGTGGGCCATTTGGAGAGGAGCTTTACAATGTCTTCCTTGTAGAACCATATTCCCGTAGGCACAGTAAGAAAGACAGGCTCAGAATCACTATTATGCGGCGGTCTTGATTCACTAAAAGACTTCTCAAACTCCTGTGCGAGAAAATTCGCTTTATCCAAATCTTTCATAACTGGTGAACCGTTACTATCTAACAGAGTGGGTATTTGCCTAGTGTTCCCGAGACGGGACTTGACCAACTTGTGAAGCCGGGAGGGGTCCCACGATTCAATCGATTTTTTTCACGTACGAATAGTATTTGTGTATCATTTTGTTGAATCGAGTGTTGCACAAGTTGCATTTCTCCCAGCAAGAGTCGCTTTTCTTCACAACAGCTTCGTTCCATAAAAAACCCTTAGGCATCAGTCTTACCATATATTTAGGCAGTTTTGAGAAATTATAATGAATTTTGCATAGCGGCACAAAATTTTCAACAACATCGTGGAGAATAGCAAGGAACAATTCGCAAACTTCATTTACACTTGAAACTGTGTTAAAAGAGCCAAGCCAGTCTATACCGGTTAGGTAATTGTTTATAAGTGAAAAATCTGCTGCACCGAAATTTCTCTCGAAAGAAACCTTGGGCTGGATTTTGACGACATCCAAACTGAATTCCACCGCTGCATGATCACTGGTGCCTATAGCAGCAACCACCTCAGCTTTTTTATGAAACCGTCACAATTGCATAGAACCAAGTCCAGGTAAGAAAGACCCCGTGTTGGCTCTATTACTAGCTGTTGAAAACAGTGCGAGGAAAATAAGTCCAATAATTCTCTGGGACAGAGGAAGATACCACTAGATTTTGTAAGCTCGCCGGCCCACGATATAAAAGCAAGATTAAAGTCGCCCAACATTACACTGACACAATCACTGGAGGAAAAATCGCTAATAGCCTTGATTAACTGCCTGGAAGAGGAAGCACTGCAATCAGGAGCACGATAAACAAGTATGAAACGAGTAGTAGTATCCTCAAGAAATACATCATTAATACGAATTTCATAGGAACCTATTACGGTTTCCTGAAAATTGTCTGAACCGACAGTGTTTTCATAAAGCAAAGTAACGCCACCGCCTTTTTTTACGCGCACAGCCACATCTAATAGCCGAGTATTGACTACTAGCACTGAAGGGAAGAACGGGGCTTTTGATCGGAAACCATCGCTAATCTCACGATCTCGAGTGTTCCATTGTTCACGTCAAGGGGCGGAAAGGGGCCGGACTGGCCCAAAGCGGTTGGGTTTGCCCACTTTTCTAAGCCGTTTTGCGGCTCTTGGGTAGATTTTCGCCCCGTTTTTTCGACGCTGTTCTGTTTCTGAGAGCCCGAAGCGTTTTTCATGGAAAATTCGAGGATGAAGTTTATCGTGAACAGTGCCTTTAATTGTGGAAGCACTAACCCTAAAGAAACCGAAAGAAACAAGGAAGTTAGAAAAAATCTGAGATTGCTGCGAGAAACGTAGATGTCTGATTATTCGAATATTGGCATTGCCAAAGTATGGGAGTTACGATTTGTTCCTGGCAGGTGTAAGTGAACAAATATAATGCCAATAGCTGCAGTAGAACAAGCGCAATAAACCTGTAATCAACTCTGGTCCCTCGCTTCTCCATCGTCAGTTTGTCCAGGGCATGCACTAATGTTATTCTTTATATATGCATCCAAAGTACATCGCTTTTTGACATTAATTTAGTTCATGAACGATCAAACCAAGTTTTATCAAGCTAAAATTGAAAGAGTTCTGTTGCCGAACATCATCGCCCCAGATTCCCAGAAGCAAATGCACACAAATCGCATTTGCCAAATTGGCCCAAAAAACCAATGCAAAGTCCTCCAATGATGTGGAAATTTTTGCTGGTTTTCTCAAATAACTGGCTGTAAAGCTAACATTAGCAGAGCTGCTGAACGGCAGGAATCTCCTTAATTGTGACGAGAGTTTCTCATGTTTCGCGCTTGCGACTATCGTCAATCTCTTGGCAACATTTCCTAATCATTTCAGAAGGCAATTTCAAATACTTGTTGTAACGTTTTGTATACTCAGATTCCTAGCGCTTTTTGTCATAAAGTTTCTGCTTCCTAAATTGAGTTGGTTTTTTGATTGAGAAAAGGTTCTTGTTACACATTATGTAGTCCGAGATGTTGTTTCCGCACCCTGATAGTGGTAACCTGTACCCAGAGGTGTACAGGGGACTAACTCCTCAGAAGGTATGCGATACAGTCGAATGACGCGAAAACCCCCATGTTATTGTATACTAACAACAGTGAGACATTCTTAACGCTGCTTTGGGGCGACTATCGAGTATGAATAGTGGGCAAAGACTTAGAATATGCAGTCCAGTGCCACCGCCTTGTTGAAGCGGGGTAAAGTAAACCGCAACCGTGACTTTCGGGCATTCAATAGTAGTACAGGGTTTAAACCAGCTCGAATTTGTCGTCAAAATATGTACACTAGCGAAAAGCGGGTTCCCTCCGCCTGAATCTATGTACCCCTTGCACACGTTGAGCTTCCTATCAAGTAATCGAGTGCTTTTGCCTCTGGAAAAGTAGATTAGAGGAACTTTTGTTATCTTGTTCTCACGTATCTCTAATTCCGAGCACTTTTTTTACTCAAACACGTTTTTCGTTCTCAGTACATTGGTATGAGAACGCAACTGAGGAGTGGTAGTGTGCTCAGGTTAGCGGGCGACTGCGACATATAATCTGCTTTTCTTGTAGGTAGGTACCTCCTGCTCCGCCCAGCTAATGGGTTCTGGAAAATTAGCAAAACAAGCTTTTATCACGTGAAAATGTATAAAAACTATAATGCTGCCAAAAAAGTCACACATTGTATGTGTATGATGTACACTCTCTATTGATTTTTGGAGATTTTCATGTCCTCTGTTTTCTGTTTTCTGCCAAGTTTTGGAACATAGTACCTAGTTGTGGGGCAGTCAGCGAGGAAGCATTGTCAACCTCTGCCCCATCAGTCGATTTTGCTCAGACTATGGACAACACCTAATTCAAGACAATTTTTAAGCACATGGATTCAGTTTTTCACTGGTATAAATCGAAGACTTCTGTGCAAATCACGTTCCTTCAGTCAGGCAGCTCAACGACAGAAATCATGAGCATCATCAGCCTCTACTACTCCTCTGGCTTGCGAGCCATGTAAAAAAAACCGAAGTATAAAGTAATGTAGTTTTGACTGTCTGATTGGACCACTTTCGCTCGAGCGGTGGCGAACCTTTTGCAATGGGAATCATGCATATTGGTCTCCAAGCGGTCCCCTCTGCTTTGTTTCTAGATGTACAACTTTTGACGAACTAGGCTATAAATAGACTTTTTGCACTTATAAATGTTCTGTGTGCGCAAATTTCTAACCAGAAATGCTTCATTCATCCATACATCACAGGAATGCGTTCAACGCTCATAGAGGAAAAAAACATCGTCGTTGTTTTCAGTTCTGTCCATCGTTAGCTGATTGTCCAAACGCCATGTAATGCTATTTGCTATATTTGTATTTTGGAGTGCGCGATTAAAGCCACAATGTTTTCGTTTCTTTCGATGTATTATACCCTTCGTCCCTTCCTCTTTTGCCGAACCTATTGAGGATTTTGTCGAACCACAACATTTTTATGCCGTCCATTTTGTTAGAAACAATCTCTGCTAGTCGATCCATCAGCTTCCATTTCGCAAGCAAGGGGGAGGTTGGGCTGGAGGTATAGCCTATCTTCCTCACTCCAAGCCTGAAAAAGCAAGCTTATTATGTCGAGCTCCTCTCTTCACCATTGCTCCTGCCTTGAAGCTGCTATAGCGATTGTGATAAGACAAATATGACATTATAAGGTGTCCAAGAAATATTTCAGGACACCCCGGTGAGTGCGCAGAAGGTCGGGTCCCGCTGCTTAGGATCCAAGAAATAGTGCAGGACTCACCGGAGAATGAGCAGGAGTCCGGAACCGTTTGTTGGTCACCGGGAGATCCTGCAGGACTCCATGAAGAGTGAGAAGCAGTCCTGGATCCGTCGCTGGTCACCCGGGAAATTGTGCAGGACACCCCGTAGAGTGAAGGGGAGTCCGTGAACTCAGTACACCTCATATGGGAAGGTGTACAGAACACCACAAAAGGCGCGCGCGACTTTCAAGGTGGCCATGAAGCACATATTAAAAAGTGTGAAAGTCACATGTACCCTATACACATTTACGCCCATCCTCAATAAATGTGAAAAATGAAGGGAAGTATAACTCTCCGGGAAGCTAACCCCACCTTACGTACTTTAGACGCCATGCTCGTGTGACTCAAGATTGTCGAGGCTCCATACAGTATAACTGAGGTCGTGTTAAGAAAATTTTTGGGTTTCTACTCTCTCAAAAGCGCGAGTATAAGACGCAAAACCGCCGGAATGCTTAGCCTTTCAATAACTTCGCAGCAGAAAATTGAAGTCAAAGAAATTCTGAGTATAATGTTGCTATTAAGAGTAGGGTAACTATGGTCTTCGCTCTCTTATTAGAATGGAATGCTCGAGATTTTGTGAGCACCTCAAAATGAACCCTGATAAATTGAATAAGGCTACAATTTTATGAAAAGTCCCACCGGGTTTCGCGCCCGGCCGGGCTACGTGCACGCAGCCAACGCAGAAGAACGTACACAGTGTATCAGTGCGATCACTGCCGACTGCAATTGTGGACAACCCTAGGAAAGGTGCTGGAAAAAGTTTATAGCTCCAGCAAACCGGAGGCTCGAAGCATCCGGTACGACACATTTCAACCAGAATTGATTTGCCCAATACTCAGAAAAGTGAAAACTAGCTACTTGTAACATAAGAGGCCGAAATCATGTTACGTGTAACACAACTAAGCCGATGTAAGTTACTTGTAACTTATCTCAGGTCTTTTAAGTTACACGCAAAATATCGACGGCATACCTCGTGCAGTGTCCCTCCGATATGTTGTAACTTAAATGGCACAGGACAAGTCGCAAGTAACTTAAATCGACCTAGAAGACATTTCCCTGAGAGTATACGACGCACACTTGGGGGTGAGGCTTAGGAAAGGCATTGCTGTTGGTTTAATTACCCAAGTTTGAGGTTTTTAACCGCACACTAGCAGGGAAGTCCACGCACAGCGTTTTCCGCTTAGTGTGTGGTCCGAAATGCTAGAGGGCGCGTTTTTGGCGTCGCTTGTATTCCGCTTCGCGTGATGGCCACCCACAGTGAATATATAACTGTAAGTTGTAAGTAACATAAGTGTAACTTACATGTAATTTAAATGTAAGTTACTTGAGACAATCAAGTAAGTTACATTTATAGTACAAGTAGCTTGTTTTCATTTTTGTTAGTATGCTTTCGGTTTTTTTCTGGGAAAGTTTAGGCCCGGCATTAATAGGTTCAGTCCTCTATAAGTTTGAGTCGCCATCGTTAAATTCATGTGTAGAAAAGCAGTAGTCATGTTAATCCACGGGTGGAGAGGAAGTCGAGGTCGAGGAAATAAATGTTTTCTTGACCATGTTTGTGAGCGTGTATGCTGCCTTTAAGGGCACAATGCATCTTCAGATATGAATTTTGTGATGTTTATTTGATTGTGTACTAGACCTCTCCTGCATAACACGTGCCAAGTGCGAGACCTCAATTCCTCCAAATAAGCGAGATATGGTATAAGTGACCACCATAGGCCCGACCTCTCTTCGCCCACCACCACGGGCCTTACCCTCTGCCAGACACTCTGCCAGATTTTCGAATTTGATAGCGGCTAGATGGATGGGTGAGTTCCATACGAGTCTTCGTTCTTCAGATCATTGCCGGGCAGTCTCCTTATCCTAGCTCGCTCTCGCACAACGATTGCGAGTGAACAGAAATACAGGCCTGAGACAACCCGTCCACCAATTTTTCACACTCAAAATATAGGTATCTTTAAGGAACTATAACTCTGTTTATAGGGGGTTTTTGAAGATTTCAGAGATATCATTTTGTTCAGCGTGTGGCTCTCTTCAAGATCAGCATGAAAACAAAAAAAAATAATTCTCTGAGGGTTCTGTGCCTTAGAGGCTGTCTCCATGGCGGAGCGGGCGTCACCCTCGTGCTGCGCGGGCGTGATGTCAGGCCATCCGTACTCCACGTTTGCCTGCGGAACCTCCTGCAGGCCAAATGTTGGCGGCATACCGCAGAACTTTCTAATCTCCCGTTCTGCCAGAGCGGGCTTCTCTACCCGGGTGAGAAGTATGAATAAGATCTGGTTGGTCTTCTGCTTTACGATGGTGCCCGAACCGCAGTAGTGGTTCCTCCTTTGCATTAGTGATGGCATCTTTCTCTTCGCTCCTAGTCGTCACCAATTTTACAAGCACTTTGTCGTTAAAGGCACAGCCCAAGCTCAGGGACGAAATCTGCGTTTTTCACATGATTGTCAAGCAGACCCACCATATATAGCACGTGCCAAGTGCGAGCTCCCAAATCCTGCGAAGAAGCTAGATGTAGGAAGAACCCACACTGGGGCGCCCACATCAAGAAGCCAGTTTGGCACACCCCTTTCACGATCTTTCGAGCTCAACAGTGAAAAGATGAGCAATGATTTTCGATCAATAGTTTCGTTCTTCCCTTCGTTCTCAACTTCTCTCTTTGTTGAGGTCGGCGAGCATACATAGGTTGCCAAGGACGGAAGTTACAAACCTCAGGCAATTCGTCCACCATGCTCCCCAGCTGAATTTGTGAGGAGCCATAACTCTGTTTTTAGGGAGCCGTGTACGATTCCGAAGACATCATTGGAATCAGCGTGGGACCGTTGACAAGATAGGTAGTGAAGTAGGAAGACGATTTTGAGGCTCGACTGTATCTTAAAAGGTACACTCCAAACTGGTGGGTAAAACTCGACATTATGGTCCGGCCGCTGTGTGTAGCAACTCTGCTGAACGTGGAATCTCAACTCTTTGAAATAAGGAAGGAAAATCGACCCCCTCCCACTCTCCCCACTCCCTCCGCCCCCCACCCAATCTCTACGCCCATTTCACGGGTTCCGCTCTCAATAGTGACAAGATGCCCATGGATTTTGATTAAAATCTACGTTTTTAAATCTTTACCGGCTGCGAACAACGAGGAGAACACTCCCGAGACAGTTCAGACTCATTCCTACGTTGATTCTGAAGGCATATTTCAACATCTGATTTGTTTCCCAGTTTTTTTGCCTATCTAGGAGCAAATTCTGGCCTAATACTAATGGTGTCTACAGAATCGCTCAGAACCGACTACGAACAGAGTCATGGCCCCTCAAAAGTTGAGAAATCGAACGGTGAGAATTCCGTGAACGAGTTGTCTCGGGCGTGTTTTTCCTCGCTGTTCGCAGCCATCGCACCGGAGCGGATCAGAAACACAAGCATGTGCTCTGCCATTTTTTTGCATGGAATATGTAGCGAAGCATAAATAAAAAAAACTCTCATTGGATATACCGTTTTTACCATAATTTTCGGAACACATTCTCAGTAAAAAAAATTCACCATATACTTTCAATGCACACCATTGATACGGTCGAGTTTTAAAGGCACAGTCCAAGCTCGAGGGTGGCGGCGCAGTCCGCTCCTCCACGTTGGTGCCACTGGAAACTCCTCGATTCTGTCGAGGTAAGCTGAACGCGGACATTCGTGTTCCGGCGACAGACCAGGGCGTTTCGCCCGTGTGACAGGTTGGCCAATGGTTATCCTTGTCACTCCACATGCAATGGTGCTTAAAGTTTCTGTAAAGGCTACGGCGTCCGCGGTAACCGACACCCACTCACGGAGCCTGGTGAGTGGTGAAAGCATGCTAGGGTCTGCGGTGAAAGGACGGCATCGGAGGGTAACCAAGCTAGTCCGTAAGTCCTTTGATGTTGCCAAGACTCGCGTTGCAACACTGAATGTCGGCACGTTGTCAGGCCGCTGTCGCTTTGGAGCGTTGACGTATTGATTTATGTGCGGTGCAAGAGACGAGATGGTCGGGTAGTAAGTCCAAGGACATTGGCAGAGGCTTCAAGGTCCTGTATCATGACAGCCCTAGGACCACGTACGGCACGACCTTCGCATCTGTGACCATCTTCTTGCCGCGACGCCGAACAAGCACAAAGTCGATTCGTGTCATGCTGCTGCCACTGTAATAAGTGACAAGGTGGGACTGGCGCTTTCGAAGCTTCGTGTTCACAATGACTAAGTCATGTAAGTCGGCATAGCCGAGACGCGTCTGCCCTCGGTGTTCCTTGGGCCGAAACCGAACCCTCTGTGGCAACTATAGCCTTGACTCGTTTCTCCGACGTGACCGTTCATGACACCCGCAACAACCACGATATCTTCTGGTGGCAACTCGGCGGTCTCCTCATTGAGCATCATTCAGAAATCATTTTTCACTTGCTCAGAGCAACCCGTCTGCTGGGCATACACCGAGAAGAAATGGACTCGTTGATCCTCACTGACAATCACTATCTTCATCAAACGATCGTCAAAACGATGCCCTTCGTAGAATCGCTCAGAACCTACTACAAACGGGGCTATGGCCCCTCAAAGATTGCAAGTTTAGACGGTGAGTATTTCATGGACGAGTTGTCTCGAGCCTCTATTTCCTCGTTGTTCACAACCACCGCCCCGGAGCAGACCACACTATGAAGCTTGACCGATAAAGATGGAAAAACGTAGATTTTGATCGAAATCCACGGCGCGTCTAGTCTCTGTTGAGACCGAAACCCCCTGGAAGTGGGCGGAGCAGAATGGGTGCTGATTTGAAGGAGCGGAGAGGAGTGGGAAATGCTCGATTTTCTCGGGCAACATTCGGAAGAGCTGGTGATCTCAGCGTTTGACAGGGTTGCTACATACTTCGGCTGGACCATAATACCAAGTTTCACCCTCGAGCTTGGACACTCTTCTGCTTCTCCTACTTCTTCTTCTTCTTCTTCTTCTTCTTCTTCTTCTTCTTCTTCTTCTTCTTCTTCTTCTTCTTCTTCTTCTTCTTCTTCTTTTTCTTCTTCTTCTTCTTCTTCTTAACTTCTTCTTTCTTCTTCTTCTTTCTTCTTCTTCTTCTTCTTCTTCTTCTTCTTTCTTCTTTCTTCTTCTTCTTCTTCTTCTTCTACTCTTCTTCTTCTTCTTCTTCTTCTTCTTCTTTCTTCTTCCTTCTATTTGTTTTTCTTCTTTTCATCTTCTTCTTTCTTCTTCTTCTTCTTCTTCTTCTTTCTTCTTCTTCTCTCTTCTTCTTATTCTTCTTCTTCTTCTTTCTTCTCTCCGATTCTTCTTCTTCTTCTATCTTCTTCCTTTCTTCTTTCTTTCTCTTCTTCTTCTTCTTCTTCTTCTTCTTCTTCTTCTTCTTCCCTCTTCTTTCTCTACCCTTCTTCTTCTTCTTCTTCTTGCTTTCTCCCACTTCTTCTTCTTCTCTTCTTCTTCTTCTTCTTCTTACTACTTCTTCTTCTTCTCCTTCTTCTTCTTCTTCTTCTTCTCCTCTACTTAACTTCTTCTATTGTATTGTTATTTATTTAGCTATATTAACTATTTAACTGTATTTATTCTCATTGTTGTTATTTATTTATTTGTGTGTTTCTTATTTATTCTTCTTCTTTTCTTCTGTTCTTTCTTTCTCATTATTCTTCTGTATTTCTTCTTCTTCTTTGTCTCTTTCTTAACTATTGCTAACTCTTCTTTCTTTCTTACTTCTTCTTTCTTCTTCTTCTTCTTCTTCTTTCTTCTTCTTTCTTCTGTTTCTTTCTTTCTGACTCTTCTTTCTTCTTTCTTTGCCCTACTTTCCTTCTTCTTCTTTCTTCCCTACTTCTTCTTCTTGTGGCTATTTATTGCTCTTCTTCTTCTGTTCTTCTTCCTATAATTTCTTCTCCTACTTCTTTCTTTCTTCTTCTTCTTCTCTTTCTCTTTCTTCTTCTCTTCTTCTTCTTCTTCTTCTTCTCCTACTTCTTCTTCTTTCTTCTTCTTCTCCTACTTCTCTTCTTCTTCTCTTCTTTCTCCTACTTCTTCTTCTTTCTTTCTTCTTTCTTTCTTTCTTCTCTTCTTTTCTTTCTTCTTTCTTCTTTCTTCTTCTTTCTTTCTTTCTTCTTTCTTCTCAGCTTTCTGGCTGGCTCTTTCTTCTTTCTTCTTCTTTGTTTGTTGCCCCCTTTCTTCTACTTCTTCTTTCTTCTTTCTGGCTGGCTGCTGTGCTGCTGCTGGCTGCTGTTTGCTGGCTGGCTGTTCTTCTTCTTCTTGGCTGTGTGTGGCCCCCACTGGCTGGCCTGGCTGGCCTGGCCTGGCCTGTTTCTTCTTCCAGCTGCTCTTCTCCCTACTTCTTCTTTCTTCTTCTTCTTCTTCTTTCTTCCTTTATTTATTTATTAACTGTCTTCTTCTTTTCTTCTTCTTCTTCTTCTTCGCGGCAGCAGCAGCGGCAGCGGCAGCGCGCAGCAGCAGCAGGCAGCGCGCAGCGCAGCAGCGCAGCTATCGCATATCAGCAGCAGCAGCTTAGCAGCAGCTAAATAATACTTTCAGCTAATAGCTTTAAATTTAAGCTTTAAATAAAAATAAAAAAATAAAAATAAATTAGCTTATTATTTGCTTAAAAATAGCTTTAGCTTAAAAAATAAAATAATAATTTATAAATAGCTTTTTTTTCAAAAATCATCCAAATTAAAAAAAAAAAATATATTTATTATTTAAATTTATTATTTTTCAAAAATAAATTAATAAAATAAATAATTAGCTTAATTTTTTTTTAATAAAAATAATAATTAAAATATTTCGTTAGTTAATTAATTTATTAATTATTAATATTGTTGTTAAGAAAATTGATTTTTTTAATTAAAATAGTTCTTCTGGCCCTACTTCTTTAACTTCTTTCTTCTTTATTTCTTCTTCTTCTTTCTTCTTCTTTATTTACTCCTTCTTCTTCTTCTTTCTTCTTTCTATTTCTTCTTCTTCTTCTTCTTCTCCTGCTTCTCTTCTTCTTAAAATAGCTTCTCCTACTTCTTTCTTCTTTCTTCTTCTTCCTCCCTTCTTTAAAATCCTACTCTCCTTCTTTCTTCTTCTTAAAATATTTATTTATTATTTAGTTTATTAGTATATAATATTTAGTGGGTAATTAAATAGTATTGCTAAGTGGTTGTTACTACTGCTAAAGTAAAGTGTTGTTACTACTACAATACGTTACGCTTCTCCCTACTTCTTCTTCTCTTCTTGTGTGTGCTTCTTCCTTTCCTACTCTTCTTCTTTCTCTTCTTCTCCTACTCTTCTTCTTTCTTCTTCTTCTTCTTCTTCTCTCTCTTATTTCTTTCTTCTTCCACTTTCTTCTTCTTCTTTCTTCTTCTTCTTCTTTATTCTCTTCTTCTTTCTTTCTTCTTTAACCTTCTTTCTTCTTCTTCTTCTTCTTTCTCTTTCTTCTTCTCTTCTTCTTTCTTCTTCTTCTTTCTTTCTTTCTTCTTCTTTCTTCTTCTTCTTCTTTATTCTTTCTTCTTTCTTATTAGCTATCTCTATTATTTCTTTCTTCTCCATTAATTTCTTCTTTCTTCTTCTTTCTTTTCTTCTTCTTCTTCTTCTTTCTTTCTTCTTCTTCTTCTTTCTTTCTCTTCTTTCTTCTTCTTCTTCTTCTCTCTTCTTTCTTCTTCTCTTTCTTTCTTTCTTCTTCTTCTTCTCCTCTACTTCTTCCTTCTTCTTCTTTTCTTCTTCTCCTATTTCTTTCTTCTTCTTCTTTCTTCTTTCTTCTTCTTCTTTCCTACTTCTCTTCTTCTTCTCCTACTTTCTTCTTTCTTTCTTTCTTTCTTCTTCTTCTCCACTTCTTTCTTTCTTCTTCTTCTGTCTCCTTCTTCTTCTTCTTTCTTTCTCTCTTCTTCTTTAATATTTATTTATTTATTATTATTCTTATTTCTTATTTATTTATTGTGTGTGTATTTATTTATTCTCCTATACTTTATGTGTCTTACTTTCTTCTTTGCCTGTACTGTGTGCTAGCTAGCTGGCTGACTGCAGCCTAGCTCTCCTGCTGCTGTCTTCTTCTTTGCCCTTGTGTGTTGTGTGTTGCTGTGTGTTCTTCTTCTTCTTTCTTTCTTTCTTCTTTCTCCTCTTCTGGCTGCTCATTTTCTTCTTCTTTCTTCTTCTTTCTTCTTCTTTCTCTTCTTGTCTTCTTCTTCTTCTTCTTCTCCTCTTCTTCTTCTTTCTTCTTCTTTCTTCTTTCTTCTTTCTTCTTTCTTTGCTTTTTCAGCTTCCTTGTTCTTTCTTTCCTTCTTCTTCTTCTTCTTCTTCTTCAGCTGGCTAGCTATTTGTCTTCTTCTTTCTTCTTCTTTCTTTCTTCTTCTTCTTTCTTCTGTTGCTTCTTCTGGCTCTTCTTCCTACTTTTTCTTCTTCTTCTTCTCTTCTTTTCTTTCTCTTCTTCCTTCTTCTTCTTCTTCTCTTTCTTCTTCTCTTCTTCTTCTTCTTTATTCTTTCTGTGCCTTTCTTCTTCTTCTCCTTCTTCTCTTCCTTTCTTCTCTTTCTTCTTCTTCTCCTTCTTCTTCTTCTTCTTCATTCCTCCCACTCTTCTTCTTCTTCTTCTTCTTCTTCTTCTTTAACTCTTTCTTCTAGCTTCTTCTTCTTCTTCTTCTTCTTTCTTCTTCTTCTTCTCTTCTTCCTTTCTTTCTTCTTTAGCTAGCTCTTTAGCTATTCCTTCTTCTTTCTTCTTCCTTTCTTTCTTTAACTTCTTTCTTCTTCTTCTTTAGCCTTCTTTTTCTTCTCTTCTTCTTCTTTCTTCTTCTTCTTTCTTCTTCTTCTTCTTTCTTCTTTCTTCTTCTTCCCGACTTCCTCCGATTTCTTCTTCTTCTTCTCCTTCTTTCTCTTCTTTTCTCTCTTCACAGAGATCTTCTTCTCTCTTCCGACTTCTTCTTCTTCTCTTCTTTTTCTTCTTCTTCATTCTTGGAAAGGATAAGGTAAAGGCAAAGGTAAAGGCAAGGGCAAAGGGAAAGAAGTAAAAGAAAAAAGTAAGTATAAAGTAAAAAAAAAAAGTATATGTCTGATTATATAAAAAAAAAGTATATATACAAAAGTTTGATCTTATTGTATAGTAAAAAGTAAGTAAAGGGTATATATGTGTATGGTAGTATAGAGTAGAGGGTAGAGTAGTAGTAGAGAGAGTAGAGTATAGAGTATAGTATATGTGGTAGTGTATATATAGAGTAGTATGTAGTAAGTGTTGAGGAGGTGTGGTAAAGTAAAAAGTTGAGAGGTGTAGTGGGTGTGTAGTGGTGTGGTAGGTGTGGTAGGTGGTGTGTGGTGTAGTGGCAGCAAAAGCTGATGGTAGGTGGTAGTATAGTGTAGGTGTGTAGGTGGTGGTGTGGTGTGTAGGTAGTAAATGTAGTAGGTGGTGGTGGTGGTAGTAGCTGTGTGTGCAGGTGTTCTTTCTTTCTTCTTTTTCCTACTTCTTCTTCTTTCTAGTCTTGTCCTTCTGTAACTAGCTTCTTTCTTCTTTCTTCTCTTCTTCCTACTTCTTCGCTTTCTTCTTCTTTTCTTCTTTCTTTCTTCTTCTTTCTTCTTCCTTCTTTCTGCTGCTTTCTGTTCTTGTTCTTCTTCTTCTATCTTCTTCTTCTTTCTTTCTGTCTTCTTCTTCTTTCTTCTTCTCCTCTTCTTCTTTCTTCTTTCTCCTACTTCTTCTTCTTTTCTTTCTCTCTTCTTCTTCTTCTTCTTCTTCTTTCTTCTTTGGCCCTTCTTCTTCTTTCTTCTTCTTCTTCTCTTTCTTCTTTCTTCTTCTTCTTCTTCTTCTTCTTCTTCTTTCTTCTTCTTCTTTCTTCTTTCTTCTTCTTCTTTCTTCTTCTTTCTTCTTCTTTCTTCTTTCTTTCTTCTTCTTCTTTCTTCCGTATTTCTTTTTCTTCTTCTCTTTCTTCTTTCTTCTTCTTCCTACTTCTTTCTTCTTCTTCTTCTTCCTACTTCTTCTTCTTCTTCTTCTTCTTTCTTTCTTCTTCTTCTTTCTCCTCTTCTTCTTCTTCTTTCTTCTTCTTCTTCTTCTTTCTTTCTTCTTCTTTCTTTCTTCTTCTTCTTCTTCTTTCTTCTTCTTCTTCTTCTTCTTCTTCTTCTTCTTTCTTCTTCTTCTTCTTTCTTTCTTCTTTATCCTACTTCTTCTTCTTTCTTCTTTCTTCTCCTTCTTCTTCTTTATTCTTCTTCTTCTTCCTTTCTTCTTTCTTCTTTCTTTCTTTTCTTCTTCTTTCTTTCTTCTTTCTTCTTTCTTCTTCTTCTTCTTCTTTCTTCTTCTTCTTCTTTTCTCCTACTTCTTCTTCTTCTTCTTCTTCTTCTTCTTCTTCTTTCTTTCTTCTTTCTTTCTTTCTTTCTTCTTCTTCTTCTTCTTCTTCTTTCTTCTTCTGGCCCTGTCTTCTTTGCTTCTTCTAAAAAAAAGAAGAAAAGAAGAAGTATATATAAGAGTATATAAGAGTATATGGTATATATATAGTATATAAGTATAAAAGTTTGATGTTTGATATGTATATATGTTTGATATATGTATGGTGTGTTTCTTCGGCAGTATAGCAGGCGCGCGCGCGCAGGCGCGCGGCGCGCGCGCGGCAAGGCGGCGGCAAGGCAAGTTGATGTTGATGGCAAGGCAAAACTGATGCGGCGCTGCGCCAGATGCCTGATGCGCGCTGCGCGCGCAGTAGCGCGCGCAGGCGCGCGCGCGGCAGGCGGCGCGGCAGCGCTGCTGCGCAGCGCGCGCGCGCGCGCGGCGCGCAGGCAGTAGCTGCGCGCGCGTGGCGGCGCGCGGCAGCGCGCGCGCGCAAGGCGCGCAGCGCGCGCGCGCGTTTGATGCGCGCAGCGCGCCTGATGCGCGCGCTTGATGCGCGCGCGCGTTTGATGCGCGCGCTGACTTTCTTCTTCTTCTTTCTTCTTTCTTCTTCTTCTACTTCTCATTCAGCTATTCTTCTTCCTTCTTTGGCTGGCCCTTCTTCTCCTGCTTCTTCTTCTTCTTCTTCTTCTTCTTCTTCTTCCTTTCTTTCTTTCTTCTTGCTTCTTCCTTCTTTCTTCTTCTTTATTATTCTTCTTCTTCTTCTTCTTCTTCTTCTTCTTCTTCTTCTTCTTCTTCTTCTTCTTCTTCTTCTTCTTCTTCTTCCTTCTTCTTCTTCTTCTTCTTCTTCTTTAGCCTTCTTCTTCTTCTTCTTCTTCTTCTTCTTCTTCTTCTTCCTTCTTCTTTCTTCTTTCTTCCTTCTGCTTCTCTTTATTCTTCTTCTTCTTCTTCTTTATTCTTCTTTATTCTTCTTCTTCTTCCTTCTTCCTTCTTCTTTCTTCTTCTTTCTTCTGCTTCTTCTTCTTCTTCTTCTTCCAAGTCTGTAGCTTCTTCTCAAACGCTGAATCTCAACTCTTCCGAATAAGCGAGAAAAATCGAGCACCCACTCCCTCCGCCCTTCAAATCAGCACCCATTTGCTCCGCCCACTTCAGGGGTTTCGGTCTCAACAGAGACTAGACGCGCCGTGGATTTCGATCAAAATCTACGTTTTTCCATCTTTATCGGTCAAGCTTCATAGTGTGGTCTGCTCCGGGGCGGTGGTTGTGAACAACGAGGAAATAGAGGCTCGAGACAACTCGTCCATGAAATACTCACCGTCTAAACTTGCAATCTTTGAGGGGCCATAGCTCCGTTTGTAGTAGGCTCTGAGCGATTCTAAAGACACCGTTGTGATCAGCGTGAATTTTTCTCCAAACTGAGCGAAAAAAAAAACTGAATAATGATTTTGAGGTTGGACTGTGCCTTTTAAGGCAGCATACACGCTCGTAAAGGTGGTTGAGGTAGCTACGGAAATAGAATGGTATGACTCAGAACACAACGCCTAAGCATTTTGAAGCGTACACAATGCCGCAGCAAGAGTAAGAAGTTGGCCATGCCCTGTATCTCTTTTCCTACTGTGTTTGCCATCTCCCTCCAAAACAGGGGTACTGAGCCAATCCCACCTTCAGCGACCTTTGTGGGTAGTACAATAAGTGCCACAAGTAAACCACACACATCGATGACGGTGGAATGGTCCAGCACCCCTGTTTTGGAGTAGGACGGCGAGTACAGGCAGCGGAGAAATACAGGGCGTGGCCAACTTCTTACTCATGTGGCGGAATTGTGGTTCGTTTTTGACGCTTCAAAATGCGTAGGCGTTGTGTTTTGTACTATACAATTCTAGTTCCGTAATTATCTCAACCACGTTTGCGAGCGTGTATGCTGCTTTTAAGAATCGAGTAGGTGGTTAGAAGCTCTGATGCCCATTACTGGGCTTCTCTTTCTAGACTCTGGTTCATTTCAAATAAGCTTCTGTTTTCGATTATCACAGCGCGGAGCGGTGGCTCTTTCGTCGAAACCTCCTTATTACTAGTTGTGTTTCACTGAGGCAAAAAGCTCCGCTGCTGGTGATAATCAAAATCTACAGCTCACTAGGGGTTTGCCAGAGTCTACCTATACTCCGCTCACTTTTGCAGTTTATATGAGTGTATCTTGCAGTATGAAAAGAGCAAGTAGCAGGATGAAGCCGTTATCGCATTACCTGAAGCATTCCATGAAAGCGTGGTATTATATGTTGTGCGTGACAATTCAACGATCTTTATCTTGGCATGATAATATGCCATGGTCTTGTGGTTGCATTATGTGAACTCGGCTCGCACTTTTATCGGCCGCTGGTGGTAGCACATAAAGTCTAGGCTAGCATTCGCATATTACGTACGTATCTCTCCACTCTCAAAGATAACATTATTGTTTAATTTGGAGTTTTATCGAATTCTCCTTTGCTACTATTTCCCAGCTCCCTCATTTTGAGCCGGTCGAAGTAAGACTTATCGGGCTTATCATGTCAAAATCTTCTTATCACTGTTATGTTTTGCCATGACAGACCGCTCCGCTGCTCACTCCGCTCGGACTCATTTGAGCAAGCCAGGCTTCAATTGCTACCAAATCGGACGAGCTCTCAAACCTTGCCCACCTCATGTACATATAGCTTATATTGCTAAGATGAGTCCGGGCGGAGTAAGCAGCGTAACGACCGGTGGTGGCAAAGTATAACTGTGATAAGGAGATTTTGACCAGAAGTCAGGTGCTCTCTCTTCACGGCGTCGCTTGGCCTTTAGCGCTTGCTCGCGCTTATTCTGCTCTTTGAGCTCCTGAGAAGCCGGTTCGAATGGCAAAAGTTTAACTACGTCATTGACTGTAAGCCTCATCTCCTCGAAGTAGAACACCACTTGGCTCCCGAAGAACGGAGAACGTTTGTAGCGGAGCTGAAGACCCAAACATATGGCTGGATGTTCGCAAGATCCTCCATCCAAAACATCACTGTAGTAATCCACGACTAGCGCGTCGAACTTCCTTTGGGGTCTGTAACATATTTGACCCACTGTCTTCACACCTCACCCATTTCTCTCCATTGCGCCGCATCCGAATCCTCTTTTGGGTGCCGGAGAAAAATAAGCGTGCCATTGACCTGCACGTGACGTTCCAGCGCGATGAGCAACCGCCTCATTGAGATACCACTAGGCATTTCGTCTGGCCCTACATGAATTATCGTTGTCGTCATTGGCATTTCCATCAGCTTATTCGCAAGCAAGTCCCAGTCTATGTAGGTGCAGATAGTTATGTTCTTGGCATAGTCGACCTCAAAGGGCACCCTCGCGAACGATTTCGGGAGAGCGATGAAGACCGTCGCTCGTACCGCCACTCTGCTTCATACGCCCCAACATTCCGGTGGTGCTCGTGACATAGGCACCAACGTCCTAACAGACCGCAATGTTGAAAAGAGCCGTGTGTTCGAAGCGTACACCTTAGGCTGCCTCTATGGCTTCAACATAATCGACGCATCTGCGCCTACGGGCCTCCATGGCGACAGCAAGGCCGTAGGGAGTGAGATGCGTCGACTTCGGTTTGCGAAGCTGCAACTCTTCCCTTTCATCGCCCCAACTTTCTTGTTCAGCTATAGAAGCGACGTTGGCAAGCTCAAAAATGTCCGTCACTTTCTTCGAGCGTGCCATTTGGTGTTTCATAGTGGGAGGAGCGACGTGGGCACGCTGGCCAAGTAGTCTGCAATCACAAGGGTGAAGCAAGTTTAGCGGATGTTATATACCGATCATCGTCCTGAAACAACGAGCTTTTCGACATGTTTGAATCTCTGAAAGGGGGTTCTTCCTAGGCCTGCCCAGCTTCCCCCTAGTTTTTACAGTTTGCACTAGATCATTCGAGATCCCTTTAAGTAGTATTTTTAGCGCATCGAACGGCACTCTAATCGGTTTGTTATAACAATTTACATCCGTTATTAGTGCGCTAATCTTCGAAGTTTGGAGGACTCGGTAGGATCTTCTGCAACGGTTGGTAAGCTTAGGGTGGTTCGACGACTGCTTCTTCGATGGTATCTTCATATACACTCGGTCACCCACTTTGGGTGGATTGCGGCAGACGTTCTTCTTATCATCGTAATTGATCTTCATACTGTCGCGCATCCGGCGATTCACCTCCTGTGCATATTCTCGGGCAATCTGTGTGCCTACAGCTACCTCTTGAGCGTAGCTCTCAACATCCACAGATTATTTACACACATCGGTTTGCCGCACTGATTCCCAAGGTACATAGGCATCGAACACATGCAACGGGAGGAATGGTGATTCTCCGGTAGATTATTATGTGAACATACAGAACGGGAGAATCTTGTCCCAGTTGGAAGGCACAGTAACTTTCTTTTTCAGTAGTTGTAGTATGGTTTGGTTGAATCTTTCAGTTACTCCGTTCTCTCGAGGGTTGTGACCATTGGTCATGACGTGTTCGATTCCCATGAGTTTCCGTAACTCGGTCATCAACTTATACTCGGGCTCCCCGCCTTGATCAGTGAATATGCACATTGGTTGCCGACAATCTTCGGCAACCCATCTCTCGAAAAAACACCCGAACAACGAGCTCCGCGTTCTTTGACGGGATTGCGTAAGCACCTCCGAACTTCATGAAATGGTCCACTACACTCAGAATGTAACTGTTTCCTTTCGTTGTGCTTCCCACTTCCAGTATATCCAGCCCTACCAGTTCGAGCGGGGTGGATGTCTACATGGGCTTGCGCGGTGGAGTCATGTCATGGTGCTTGTTGTGACAAAAGCAATCACGACACTCTTTTGACCACTTATTCACGTCTCGAGCCATCGATTCCCAGAACAGTCCCTTTTCAAGTTGTTTAATCACCTTTTCAGAACCGTAATGCCCTACTAGCCATCCTGAATGTGCCTCGTTGAACACCTGCTTCCGTTTTGATGGTGAGACCACCTTTGGAGACCTGTGATTCTCCACCAGTGCGAGAAAACTTTGGTCTAGCACGACGCCGGCGATCTTCAACCTTTTATCCAGCCCAGGCAAGGCAACCTCCGTGTCCATGCTTCCTTTCTCGATTCCGGTGATAATCGCACCGTAAACCTCGTCTTGTCGAAGCTCTTCCGTCCACTCAGGTTTATATGTAACGGCCGCGACGATGAGCTTGTTTGGTATCGGTTCACCATTTACTTCATCATGAAGCGGAACTGCCCCACGGCTGAGCGCGTCTGCAACTCGATTAGCTGCTCCTTTCAGATACACGATCTTCCAATTATATTTCTGAAGCTCTAGGCCCCATCGAAGGACTCTTGAGGAAACGTTGGTTCTCGTGAAAAGAGCAGTAGGTGGCTGGTGGTCGGTGAACACTTCTTCAGGAAGCCCGTAGACAAACATGTGAAACTTCCTAAGAGCGAATACCACTGCAAGAGCCTCTAAATTAGCACATGATAATTCTGTTTACAGCTTGTCAAACCTTTTGACGCGAAGAACACTGGGTGAAGCAGGCTATCCTCTCCCTCCTGGCTCAGGACTACCCCCAGTCTTTCATATCTCGCATCGGTATGAATTTTGAAGGGCTTCCAGCCACTTCTACCTCCTTCGATGTCTGGTTGGGCGAGAACAGGAGCTCTCGTGATGATAGTCTTCAGCTGATCAATTCATGTCTTCCTGGTGAAGTTCCACTCAAACATCATTTTTTCAGAGGTCATCTCGTGTAACGGTGCGGCCACCTTTGAAAACCTCAAGAAAAATTTCCTCTAATAGGAACACATCGCAAGAAATGTACGGAGGTTTGAACGCGACTGTGGAAGCGGAAAATTCACTATCGCTTTGACCTTAGCATGGTTCATGTGCAGGCCTTCGAAGTCGATTACGTGACCCAGAAACTCTACTCGTTCCTCCGCCAGCACACACTTTCTAGGATTCAGTCTTAGTCCTCCTTTCCGTAGAACTGGGAAAACCTTTCTTAGCACAGCCATGTGCTCTTCCCCCATAGCTGTGGCGATCATCATGTCGTCGAGATAGCAGAAAACGTCATCACCCAGCACTTGGCTCAGGACAGCATGCATCAGTCTTTGAAACACTGCCAGCCATGATGCTAATCCGAATGGCAACACCCAAAATTGATATAGTCCCTCCGTTGTAGTGAAGGCGGACTTCTATTTTGTTTCCTCAGAAAGGGCAGTCTGCCAATATCCTGACGATAGATCTAGTGTTGAAAAACATCGTTTCTCGGCTAGGCTTTGAAGAATAGAGTCAAGAGTGGGCAGTTGGTAGCTGTCCACCTTTGTGACCTGGTTAACCTTGCGGTAATCTACGCATAACCTCAGACTGCCGTCCTTCTTCTGCACCAAGACTAACGGCGATGCCCAGCTACCCTTGCTTGGTTCGATTTTGTTGCGCTCCTGTAAATCTTCCAGTATGCGTCGCAACTCGATTTTCTTTGCAAGTGGGATTTGCCGTGTTTTTTGCCGAATAGGTGCTGCGTCTTCGGTTTTGATCGAATGCTTTACTGAACTTGCTTAAGTGAGCTCCTGCTCCGTTACAGCGAAGACATCGGAGTACTCCTCCACGAGCGCGACCAATCGCCCGTCGTCCTTTCTTGTTCTTTTGTTCTCGAATAAGAATTTTAGTAGCGTGTCAAGTCGATTCTGTTCCTCTGCTGCAGTCCATTCTAACATGTTGTCCCTATGATGAAGCGACCTCTTCTCCACAATAGTTGTGGGCTCACATAACCCCACTGCTTCGCCTTCTTTGAAGATCACTGGCTCTGCAAGGGAATTAGTGACTGGGACCTCGATCGCGCCAGTCGTGCGACCGTGAACGACGTCAGGGACCATTTCGCAAGTTGACCACACCACTTTCTGATGGTGTTCTCCTGGACAATGGATCGACAGAAGTTTTGTCTCACCTGGACGAATGTACACTCTCTTCGCCACTGTAGCTGCTTCTTGCGATCCTTCCATTGGCTTGCCTTTAGCTTTCTTCTTCTTCTTTCCGCGTGCCTTTTCCTTGTTACCTTTGGGGGTGGTCATCTGGGCCAAATGTGTCAAAATAAGATCGAATTGGTACAGAGCGTTGGTGCCTAAGACCAGCATTCCATCACCCCCTTCATCACGAAGCACGCTATTCTTTGCTTGTTACCATTTCCAATTTTCATGGAAGGCCTGATCGCTTCTTTGAAGACCATAGCATTCCCAGAAGTATCGAATACCGGAGCACAACTCCCGGGGCGACATCAAGCACCGGAGCACATCCATGTGGTCGACGTCAACTCACACGTGGTCGACGTCAACTCGTCTATCTGTGAGGAAACCAGTGGCAGATTCCGACTTCTTCAACTTCAATTGCCACCAGTAAAAGTACTTAACTTTCCGAGAAGTAGTGCTTTGGCCATCGGTCAACCGTCCTGTTGTTCGGATTATGGATCGTCACATTGCCGATTCCTTGTTCGAATATGTCTCACCCTGCCGGTGGTGCATTGCAGAAGACAGCGAAGAACAATACCAGCGTCGGAAGCAGTCATGGGAAGCCGCCTGATGAGATTACTTCAGCTCTTATTCAGATGCAGACAGATAAGAAAACACCTGCATTCTTGAAGACGCTGATAAGTAATATTTTCACATTTCAAGAACACATGTCAGCAGTTGTCGCTGCGAACTTAGAGCTAAGTGAGGAAATTTCTAATCTTCGTAAGGAAAATGCTAGATTGAAGGTATCTTTAGCTCAGTCTCAGCTCACCCCTCATATGCCAATTAGTCAGACACCGATTATTCCTCTTTCTGATAATAACTACGAAGAGAGTGTGAAGCTTAGGTCAATTGTAGTCTCAGGATTTCCTGAGATTGACTCTGATTCTTCTGTTGATAGAGCCATCTGCGATCGCAACAATGTGAAGGAAATGTTAAATCACTTGGAGATTGAATGTATACCTGAAATTGTCTATAGACAAGGAAAACGTGTTGAAGGTAGATCTCGTTTATTGAAAGCCATTCTGCCAAATACCTATTATCAACAGCTCACGATTAAAAAGGCTCCTAGGCTTCGACCTTTTTCTCGTGAAAGCGTGTATATACGCGCCTCGCCAACAAGGGAAGAAAGAGCTCGAATCCGAGAGGCCTGGATTGCGCGTAGGAACGCTTCCCAAAACCATGACTACACTCCTCAGTCAACGCAATCCAAAAACTCTGTCTCGGGAATCTGATAAGCCCTCCTCGGGAGCCTGCCTCAGGCCTTAAATTTTTTCATTGTAATATTCGTTCCTTACAAAAAAATAGTCACGCCCTAAGATTTGTTTTTCGAAGCCTCAACTGTGATGTTGCTATGATTACCGAAACTTGGCCAAACGATTCCTTAGATTTAGAGCCTATCCAAGGCGATATCTGTTCAACTATCCACTTCGCTCGGTGTGATAGAAGCGATAGAAGGGGTGGAGGTATTCTTATTCTTGCTATACAATCCATAGCTTTGACTACGATTTGGAAAGAATCTATTTCTGGAGCTTTTGAGCTTCTTTGTTGCGATCATTATCTGCCACAAACTGATATCAGAATTATTGTTGTTTACAGAGCCCCAGATTGCAATCTGAACGACTCTATTCAGCTTACCAAGGTATTGAGTGATCTGTGTGCTTTCAACGGTCAATGTATCATCAGTGAGAATTTCAATCTCCCTGACATTGATTGGTCTGAAAATACTCGACGCGGTATTCTAGAGCTCCTCAGGTCTTCATAGATATGTGCAACAGTTGCAAACTTTTCCAAAAAGTTTTACTCCCACCCGCGAGAACAACATACTGGATCTCGTCCTAAGTAGCCAAAAACACCGTGTCAAAAACGTAGATGTCGCTGCACCTATTGGTTCTAGTGACCACTTCTCCCTCTCCTTTGATGTTGATACTGTTACTAATTCAATTCAATACCGGCTTCGTCAGTCTTACCCTGAAGCAAACTATCCGTATATATGTCAAGTTCTATGTTCCATCCAATGGAGAGCCATTTTAGACGAGCAAAGGAGTTGTGATGAAAAATGCGAGTTTTTCGGTGCTGCAAATGTGTATTCATGAGTTTATTCCATAAGAAAGACTACCCATAAAGAGTGAGAATCTACCACCGAACCTTTTTAGATTATTTCTTTCGAAGGAAAGGGCATGGCAAGAGTCACAGAACGATCCATCTTCGAAGAAAGTTGCTTATTTCAATGCCATCAAACGCAAGTTTGACAAGATGCTCAAAAAAAACAAAATTTACGTTGAACGGAAGTTTCTTGACTATCCCAAAAAGGCTTTTCTCTGTAAACTATTGAACTCAAGGCTGAAACCATCTACCAAGCTTCCCACACTTATTGATGAAGGAGGAAATTTGGAAATTTCTGATTTTAAGAAAGCTTGCATGGTGGCTTCTTATTTTAGGAAATCGTTCTCTGATTTTGTTGATGCTGATTCAGAGTCTAATGTCAATGCGCCTCTCCAAAATTCTTCCAATGACAGCTCCGTCTGGTTTTATAAAGAAGAAATTTATAAATAATTGGATAGTTTGCCGTTAGCTCTTTCCATTACTCCTGACGATGTTCCGACATACTTCATTCCGAAACTTGCGGTTGCTATAGCTGCTCCTCTCGAGCTTATATTCAATTTCAGCTTAATGCATGCCGAAGTTCCAAAAAGATGGAAACATGCCTATGTTACCCCTATACCTGAGAAAGCTCTTCACACTCTCGTGACAAATTATCGACCCATTAGTATTACCTCCGTTTTCGCTAAGGTTTTTGAAAAGGCATTAAAGTCGGAACTCGTTAATTATATCGAGGCTAACAGGATCATTCCAAAACAGCAGTATGGCTTCAGAGCGAAAAAATCTACTGAAGCTCTGATGTCATCAACTTTGGATGACTGGACAAAAGCTATAGACCACGATAATTGTTTAGACGTAACTTATTTGGATTTCATGAAGGCTTTCGATAATGTATCCTTAATTGAACTTTTTGCCAACTCAGAACTGTAGGCATACATCATCGAGTTGTCAAAAGGATTGAGAACTTTATCACAAATAGATCTTTTTCAGTTAAAGTGAACGATACATTCTCCCCTGTTTTTCGAGTAACCAGTAGTGTACCGCAAGGTGGAGTGCTATCTCCTACTCTTTTTTTCATTTACACTTCTGAAATTCCGGACCTGGTTAACAGCTTTAGTGTATCATGTCAAATGTTTCCTGATGATATAAAGATCTATCGAAGCATCTCCAAACATGAGGACAACTTGGCTATCCAGTCAGCTATCACTGCTATTGCTGAATGGTCTGTCAAATGGAAACTTCCACTATCAGCACCCAGAACTAAATGTTTACGCCTAGGTAAAATTGATTATGTACCTAGGTACAATTATCTCCTTGGTCAGGTGCAAATAGAAGCCGTCAACTCTTTGCGCGATCTGGGTTTCATCAATGATGGAAAGCTTGGCTTCACAGAACATTGCGAATCCATAGCTAAAAGATCTGAAAGAGTAGTTCACAACATTATAAAGTCTCTCTCGACTAAATGGGAAACGCATATGTTGACCGCCTATAAATCATATGTTCGTCTCTCACTTGAATACGTTACAACGGTTTTAGCCATCATTTCCAGTTCAGCATAAAAAGAATTGAGTCAGTGCAGAACAGTATCACCAGAAAACTTTGGATTCGACTGCATGGGTATGACTGCACCACAATCCCTTCAGCTTCTGATCGCAATACTATGTTTAAGTTGTCTTCTCTCGCCCTAGAAGACGCTTCGATCTCATCATGATTTATAAAATGTTTACAGGGAGAGTTTGTCTTTCTCCTATTTTTACACAATTCTGGCTTCAAATGCAAGAGGTTGCCCAATCAAAATACTTCCAAGAGCGAAATCCACTGCATGGGCCTCCTTCTTTACACAGAGAGCGGGCTCCGACTTTTCAAGATTTTCCAAAGCCCATGCCTTGCCAAAATCACTGTCCATGTACAAAAGGCTCATCGACAGGTACCTGAGCGAGGATCTTCGCAGTTTACCACATTCCTGATTTCTACTGACTTTCCTGTTGCTTCTTCGGTTTTCCTTATCAATGTTGTGTTTTTTATACCGCCTGTGATGCATATCCACGTAAGTAATAATAATAAATAAATAAGAAGAATCTCTTTAACGTCGTCGTCCAAATCGAACCCTGACTTGAGAGCTGTTTCCAATATCTCTAGAGGAATGATACTCACTTGAGAACCTGTGTCTAGCAGAGCCTGTTGCGAGAATCTAAGGAGCTCTACCTCTGATAAAATTTGTATCCCCACTTAATCGTCCCGCAAGTTGGGTGAGCTCACAGTTCCACACATCCATTTGCTCAGTGAACCTGTAAAGCTCATCGCTGGTTTCTGCCTTGTTGTCCTTCCCGTTCCCCTAGCCTCACACTGCGAGGGTTTCTTAGGAGCTTGGCAGTTGCGAGAGTAATGGCCAGGCTTGCCACAATTGTAGCATTTCAACACTTTCTCTGGTTCTCCACTTGACGACGCAGGTGCAGATCCATTTGCCAGCTTTGGTTTGACGGGAATAGTATGTCGTTGACTTTCTGGTGTCGGTTAAGTATTCCTGCCTCTCCCTACTTTTGCGGATTTCGGTCGGCTTGTCTGTGCAGTTTACAGCATTGTTGCAGCGACATCCCGACTTCGCTCGCATTGCTGGGCCAGTCTTTTGACCGTCTCGTAATGACAGCCTTCTAGCGCAGCCTCCAGCATTGCGTACAGCTGTAGATACTCCGGCCAATCCGTGAGTTCTGTTACGAGTCCCCAACTCGCGTTCTCGACAGTTCCTCATACGAGGCTTTCGTATATGCTATCCTAGTTAGCCGCTCAAGCTCAATGCAGCATCTCGTTACATCAACATCTTTCTTCAAGTGTTTCAATTGCATGTAGGCCTTCATCTGCTGCGCAGGGTCGCTAACGCTAAAACTCTTCCGCATACCCCTGATGATTCCTTCGAGACTTCCCTCGCGGACGTTTTTTGACAGCGCCTCAGTCACTGCTTTAGGGAACCCTTCCAGCTTGGAGACGAAAAGTTGGGTAAGCATGTTGTTACCTAACCCCAGGTCTTGGTATTTCATCTTCCTGACAGCGAAGTCGTCAAAGCGCTCTCCCTTGGGATCTGCGAAAGTTTCCACCTCTGGTAGGCTCATAGCCGCGAACATGTGCCCAAAGTCAAGATGAGTGCCAAGATTCTCATGCCCACCTTGGAGGACGGCGTTCGGTGGTATCGGCCAGTTCGATTCCATCTGCCTCTGCTGCTGCGACCTGTTCCGCGTGCTCTGCAAAAAGTGAGGTGAATGAACTGGGAACCAATCTGGCTCAGGCGTTACCCTTGGTGAGCTTCTTTACTCACCTCTCGCTGCTCTCATGGTGTCGAACTCCGCATGGTAGACGAAATCCCTGTTCGTTTCGTCGAGCGTTATCTGCTGGATGTTGGCTGTCGGAGCATCTGTGACTGCGACAGTTGCTGGTTGACCCCGAATAGTGCTCTTATTACTTTGATCCGACCACCCATGTTGCTTACAAATCTTCACGAATGCTCTCGATTTGCTCACAACCTCTGTGGCATCAACGTTGAACAGTTCGTACAGTTGCCTCAGACAATTTTCAACTTAGGCAGACTGTTCACGCTGTTCCTCCAGAGCGGTAGCGAGGTTTTCCGAAAGTGTGACCGTCTCGGATCTCCTCTCCTTTTCGGCACCCTTGCTAGAGGGCACGTTGACCTTGTTCATGAGTACATTCATCATGGTTCGCATTTCGGTCAGCTGCTGGGATGTTGTGGGCTCATTCACCGCCAGTCGTTTCATTTCCATAAGGCCTTCTTCCTGAGCGTTGCTGCTTGACGGCATTGTTCTGCAATCACTAAGCGTCACTGTCGATTAGGCTATCGGCCGCGAGACAATAGCAATCAGTTTGTAGTCGGGCTCCTACATGGAACAGCGAAAAGCATCACTACAACGTACCCCCACTCTGTGACGGCGTCGATCGACACGCACGCTACAGCGATGAAACACAACAGTGTA
This sequence comes from Aplectana chamaeleonis, assembly GCA_029168955.1. Lineage (NCBI taxonomy): Eukaryota > Metazoa > Nematoda > Chromadorea > Rhabditida > Cosmocercidae > Aplectana > Aplectana chamaeleonis. The sequence goes on along the minus strand of JAPDOI010000497.1, from coordinate 77,439 downwards.
TTCCGTGAATAACACTGATGCGTCTCACCACACGGGCACGCACAAGCGACCGCACCGCATGAATGTGGATACACTGCTTCCGAGTAGGAGCAGGACTACACGCCGTAACCGCTTGAGAACGGCTTAAGGGCGGATTACTGGTCCTCTTCTTCGGCGTCTGTTCGGCCCCCAAATCGACTGGAGTGTTGTAGACTGATCTGCGGTACAACTATTTATTCAGGAGAGTCACCTCTCCGTACCACTCTACAACAACAAAGTAAGCTATCTATACCTGAATGGGCGCCTTAAGAAGGCAGCGGACCCGGCCTCCGATCGCAGACCCCGCCTGGGATGAGAGACCACGGGGGCAGATGAGAGCGCGAGGCATACATAAGACGCCCCTCCCACAATCCACCCCTCCGCGCCCATCGATCGACGGAAACGAACACCACCACAACTCAACGAGGACCCACACTGGAAACGAGAAAAGAGAAGAGGACAAATGTATTACAGGGTTTAAAAACAGAAAAAAACTATCCCAAACCATTACACTAATAGAAGAACTCGGCAAAACAATACATTTTAAACTTCTACTCTTAACTGTGTTTTCCAGTATCGCAGCGTGGAGCGGTGGCTTTTTCGTTGAAAACTCCGAGGCCCACCGCTCCGCTGCTGGTGATAATCAAAATCGACAGGTCACTAGGGATTTACCAGAGCTTAAATGCGGGTTGACCAAATTCGTTTCTATCAAACAGTTCCAATTCTCACGCACTCGCGAGCGTCGGTCGCCGGTTGAGAGGACTTGAACAGGTAGAGTGCTTTCGCCCGAAATAGAAAAAATTGGCAGGCGAGATTTGAAGACACCAGCGTTTGTGCCGAAAGGTCCGCTTGTCCGCTTTCCACCGACCGCATATGTCACATTATGCTTGATCAACCCGAAAACTCCGCACGATCACTTTCAACACTTGGGCAATCAAGAGGCCGTAGCATACCTAGAATATCTGTCTAGAAATCTATTTTTCAAACCAAACAGTGACGTCATCACGATCCCAAAAAACTAACTTCTAGAACATACAGAAAATACAGTGGCGGCCGTAGATGGCAGTTGACAGGGTTGGAGTTGGCATTTCAGCTATCTCCACTCAGCCATGTGTGATTAAATTTCTCATTGCTTTCCCTTGTAACTAACCTACGACAGTTATTTTTCATGAATTCTCTGTTCCCTCAAAAGAACAAAGTCGTGTTTCTGTTTTATACCCCATGCCACTTCCCTCTGTTGTTTGACATATGGATCGCGTTGGAGCTGGCGGACCTACGGAGTTGGTATCCGGAATCGCATCTTCGCAAGAGGTTTGCAGTGTTGGCGGCCACTGCTCTTCTCTTCGAGCTCTCCACTCCCTCCCATGGTTCCCAGTTTTATATCCCGTATGCAATCAAAGTCTATGTTGTCTTATAGTTACCGATGAAAATCAAAATCATAACCTACCACCTACGCTCGCCAGTGCGTCGATATTCCGAGGAACGCTAACCGTGATCAGCTTGAAGACCAGACCTCTCCGCCTGGTATGAGGCATTACCCCGAAAACTCCGGTAAATATGAATCACCAGCTGCGCCAGGCGGCTAACGCCGCCCAGCGCCGCTGGCGAACAGGCTTCGCCAATTCGGTGGCCGGCTTCGCCGGCCTCTTCTAGATAGCCTAACAAAATATTTAACAAAAAGTGAGGCAACGATTCTGTTGCTGAAGAACGGTTCTGATAGAAAACATTATGATGAGTCTGGTTTGATTCCTGCTGCGAATAATACTTTTCCTGACGCCGGTTTGCCGCTGGTGGATAGGCTTCGACAAACGGAAAGATGACTTGGACAGCCTTCCTCTATCAGCAATGTGGAGCATTGGTTCGGCTTCTACGAGCGATAAACCGGATTTGCCGCCCGCTCCTCCCCCCCCCATCAACTTCGGGTACCAATCGTTTGGCTACGCCAACCAAAAGACTGGCTTAGCCGCCCTTCTCCACCAAGCTCGTGTAGCATTCGTTTGGCTGCTACGAACGGTAGGCCCATTTTGTTGCCTGCTTCCCGCCATCAACCACATGTAGCAATCCTTTGACTTCGCCCAACAATGGACCTCCCTTGCCGGCCTTCCCTCATCAACCACGGGTAGCAAGTGTTTGTCTCTGCCAACCGAAAAAAATTAGAGTTGGCGCCTTCCCCCCCCCCACAAACCGCGCGTACAACTTGTTTGGCTTCGTTCAACGATAGACCGACTCAGCTGGCCTTCTTCAGCAATGTGCGGCGTTGGTTCGGCTTCGCCAACCAAAAGACTGGCTCTGCCGCCCTTCCCGATAAAATCCGTGTAAAATTCGTATGGCTCCGCCGAACGGTGAGCTCGCTAATTCGGCCTGTCTCCATCACCACATGAAGCTTTCGTTTGGCTGCTCCGGACAGTATGCCCGCTTTGCCGCCGGCTTCCCCCATCAACCATATGTAGCATTCGTTTGGCTTCGCCCAACAATGGACCTGCTTTGCCGGCCATCCCCGATCAACCACGCCACGGTTAGCAATCGTTTCCCTTCGCCCACCGAAAGACTGGCTTTGGCGCCCCAATCCATCAACCACATGTAGCACTCTTTCGGCTTCGCCCAACAATGGACCTCCTTTGCCGGGCTTCCCTCATCAACCACGGGTGCCAATCGTTTGTCTTCGCCAATCGAGAGACTGTCTTTGCTGCCCTTCCCGACAAAACCCTTGTAGAATTCGTATGGCGCCGCCGAACGGTGAGCTAGCTACTTCGGCCTGTCTCCATCACCACGCGTAGCATTCGTTTGGCTGCTCCGGACAGTATGTCCGCTTTGCTGCCGGCTTCCTCCCATCAACCATATGTAGTATTCGTTTGGCTTCGCCCAACAATGCACCTCCCTTGCCGGCCTTCCCTCATCAACCACGGTTACCAATCGTTTGTCTTCGCCAATCGAAAGACTGTCTCTGCTGCTCTTCCCGGCAAACCGTGTGTAGAATTCGTATGGATTCGCCGAATAGCGAGCGAGCTACATCGGCCTTTCTCCATTACCCTCGCGCAGCATTCGCTTGGCTTCGCCAATCAAAGACTGGCTCTGCCGCCCTCCCCGATCAACCACGTGTAGCACTCGTTTGGCTTCGCCCAACAATGGACCTCCTTTGGCGGCTTTCCCCCATGAAACACGCCACTGGTAGCAATCGTTTGACATCGCCAACCGAAAGAATGACTTTGCCGCCCCAATCCATCAACCACATGTAGCAATCGTTTGTCTTCGCCAACCGAAAGACTGTCTTTGCTGCCCCTCCCGACAAACTGCGTGGAACTCACATGGCTTCGCCGAACGGTGTGCTGGCTACCTCGGCCTTTCTTCGTTACTCACGCGTAGCATTGGTTTGGCTGCTCCGGACGGTTGGCCCGCTTAGCCGCCGGCTTCTCCCCAACAACCACGGCTCGCAATCGTTTGCCTACCGAAAGACTGGCTTTGCCGCACCCGCTCCCCCATCAACCACATGTAGCACTGGTTCGGCTACGCCCAACAATTGACCTCCTTGCCCGGCCTATTCCCATCAACCACGGGTAGCTATCGTTTGTCTTCGCCGACAGAATACTGGCTCTACTGCCCTTTCCCACAAACCGCGTGTGGAATTCGTGTGGCTTCGCCGAACGATAAACCGGCTTTGCCGCCCTTCCCCACCGATCGCGTGTAGCATTCGTAAAGTTTCGACAAACGAAGGACTGGCTTTGCCAACCTCGCTCAAATAACCAATAACCATAGCATTCTACGTGGGTCCTACAAATGACCTGCCGCAATGAAAGCTTAAAGGACGCAATACGCAACCACTACCTGTGTACTACAGCGATAGGTTGAATGTAGGTTGAAGGGCGTAATACACAACCACTACGTACGTTTCGCAACAATAGGATTAATTTAGGTTCAAAATGAAGAGCGCAATACACAGCACAGCAATATCCGAAAATTTTTTAGCATCGTCCACTTTTACAAAATTCTTCTTGGTTGTCCCTGAGCCACACATATGTTGTTCGCTTCGATTGCGCAGTCCCGCGCACTTTCCAGGTAGTTTTACGCGATGGACCCGAGGCCCCGCCCACTTTTACAAAGTACTTCTTGGTTGCCTCTGAGCCCCGCATATGTTGTACGCGTCGATTCAACAGCTACGATGGTCCCAGCATGGTCCGCTACTAACAAAGTTCAGAGGACACAATAGGTAACATCTAGGATGGTCCCACCACGATCTTACTGATGTGCGCGCTCCTCCTAAGCCCCACTCGCATTCCGCCACCTTCTCGGTGTACTGAAACAATAACGTGCTCTGATTGATAGGGTTGAAAATTGCGGCAACTTTGAAACCCGGTCAGACAGACGTTGGTCAGACTTTGGTCAGACGTTGGTCAGACGTCGGTCAGACATCGGTCAGACACACCACCACGCCGATTGTTATATGTAAGGATGGGGATGAGGATAAGGGTGAGGATTTGCTAGATTCGCCTTCGCTATCGTCAAAACAGGTCAGACCGCGGCTACTTTCTATTTCCAATAACGCGAACTTTACGGTAAACCCGAAGCCCCGCCCACTTTCACAAAGTAACTCGTAGTGGTCCCTCAGCTCCATGCACGCTCTAGGCGTAACTTTAATAGCTAGTTCGGTCCCACCTCGATTAATAACGAATGTAGCTTGAAGGACTTAATACGCAACAGCTAGGGGGGTTCCACCACAATTAAGAACGAAGTTAGCTCAAAGGACTCAATATGCAACGGCTAGGGTGGCCCCAACACGATCGCAATGGTGTGAGCGCTCTTACTGAACCCCACTCACTTTCCGCGACTTTCTTTGTGCATTGTTGAAACAATAACGCGCTTCGACTGAAGCTGTAAAAATTTGCGGGAAATTTGAACACCGGTCAAACAGACGTCGGTCGGACGTGCCAGACAGTCGGACAGACACACCACGCCGCTTATAATGTGCAAGGATGAGGATGAGGATAAGTGTGAGGATCTGCTAGATTTGCGTTTGCTTTCGTTAACACAGGTCAGACCGCGGCTACTTTCTATTTCCAATAACGCGAACCTTACGGTAAACCCGAAGCCCCGCCCACTTTCACAAGTACTTCTTGGTTGTCCCCGGGCCCCGCACATGTTGTACGCGTCGATTCCGCAGTCCTGGGCACTTTCCGTGTCGTTATACGCAATGAACCCGAAGAACCGCCCACTTTTACAGAGTACTTTTTGGTTGTCCTTGAGCGCCGCATATGTTGTACGCGTCGATTCAACAGCTACGATGGTCCCAGCATGATCCGTTACTAACAAAGTTCAAAGGACCCAATAGGCAACATCTAGGATGGTCCCACCAGTATCGATTAAAGTTTAAAGGACTCAATATGCAACAGCCAGGGTGGTCCCACCGCGATCTTAATGATGTGCGCGCTCCTTCCAAACCCACTCATATTCCGCCACCTTCTCGGTGTTGTGAAACAATAACGTGCTCTGAGTGATAGGGTTGAAAATTGCGGGAAGTTTGAAAACCGGTCAGACTGACTTCGGTCAGACGTTGGTCAGACGTCGGTCAGACATCTGTCAGACGTGCCAGACACTCGGTCAGACACACCACCACGCCGATTGTTATATGTAAGGATGCCGAAATCTCCGCCGATCAGTTAGATCGGCTTGATTTAATCGGGAAAGGGGTGTTTGAACCGGCCGGCTACGCTCTGTTACAGGGCCATTATTCTGTGGTCTAGACTAAGTGTCTGGTAGAAAGAACATGTTCTCCATGGTTGTGACCGGTGCAAAATGGGGTCAATCGAAAACGGAAAAATATTTCATGCGAAGCAGTATTAGTTGGGATCCAAAGAAAGGAACGGAGCAACAGAAAAAAAGAATTTTAAAGGACTGTTTGATAAAAGGTTCAATTGTCAAAACGAGCAGATCTTGTGAGAGTAAAGAGGCGGGGTGAGACTAAAGGATTTCGTGCAATTCTGGTGCGTTTTCCCCGTTCGTTCGTCATTGTAGCTCTACTCGGGGGTCACGCTCTCGTTCTCGTTTATAATCTCGAAATTGGTGATTATCGTGAACGCTGTCTTTAACCGAAGAACCTTTTTATGCTAGCTTCTCTTCAACCATCTTTCGCTATTATGCGGTCTTGCCGCATTTGATTGTATAATTTCGCCGATCCCTCGGGAATCTCTTCAGATCCATGCAGCTTCCTGCGTTTTCCCTCTTTATGGGATATGTGTGAAGTCACAGATCTGTATGGTCGCGTACTCGTTCCAGAATTTCGCTTCTTCGATTGCCTTCACATCACTCACAATCCTTATGATCGGAAATACAACTTACTTCAAAGCATCTACCAACCTCGTGGTCCAGTTAAACCAAACAACTACTACTGATTACAATGCCGAGGTTCATGGAGAGTCGTACCTGGACAACTTACTTCATTCCCGTCTTAGAGTGTCTCTTATATTTTGACCAATCCTTCTACAGTTCCTTTTGGATACATCTTACCTTTTCTCAAACTTGCCATGTTTTGAACCATTTTTAATGGTTCTCGCATGCATGACATAATTTTTCAACTGGACATATAGACTTGACGCATTCAATCGTGCCAGTTTTTTCACGCCTTTATCTACTGGTACTGCTTGAGATTTCACAGAATCTGTATTCTCCTGCGATAGTTTTCTGATGAGCGAACTTCTAAAGAGGTTTTCGTGCTGGTTCAGTGAGTTTCATTGTATACCTTCCCAATGTTTTTAACGATATCGTTGTTCAACGTTGTGCTGGGCGCTTTTCATTGTTACTGGCAGTCTCACGATGTTGGAAAACCTATGTATCCACATTTCATATTTCTGAGAACTTTTTCACGACTCTTTTTATGGTTGCCCACCGTTTCATTGTATACGTCCACCTAACTCAAATAGCTATTAAAACACAGTCACAAACTCTCATCTAACACACTTATCACTTGTGTCTCTGTGGTCTGCGTTTTCTTTTTTGGAGGCTCTTCCTCTCCAAGACAGTCGTGCGGGTTTGGCTTGGCTGCTTGCTTAAGTTCGCTTAATCTGGCCTCCAATATATTGACTTTCCCGCTGAAATTTTGCTTTTCCCCGGTGTCTTTCGACTATGCGCTCGTCGTGATCTTTTCTTCATCAAGACTGACCTTTCGGCCTCTACAAAAAAAGAAAACTCGTCTTTGTCCCATTTCTAGGCTTGAGGACTTTTTGAACAGACCAAAAATCAGAAAGGCATCAGCCATCAAATTCCTTTCCTCGTTCTGCTACGGACCAAACTTTTTCATAAATTCCACCCCGCCGTCCGACATTCTGAAAAATATGCGAAAAAAGTTATGGTTTACCGCCACAAAAAGGAATTTCGCGAGAAATTTCACGGCCTTAGCATTGTCTACTTACATCAAAAAGGAAGAACCTATTCAATTGGTTTATAATCTACCGAATTCGTGATAGGTGATTACATGTGTGTTTATAGCGAATAAATCAAAAAAGGACAAAACGAGGACAAACTGGTTTTGTTTTTCAGTTTCGTGTTCTACCAACCAAAATGTACTTGGGGTCTAAATTTTCACCTAACGATACCCGTTTTTTTTTCGGCGTAGATGGTAAGATTTCCGGAAAATTCATAGTGAGACTAGAAAAGTTTCATCTCTGCCTCACGCCAATTTTAGTCAAGTAGTCTGCACTTCGAACTCAACGGTTTTGACTGTCTGTCTTTCAAATCAGGACTACATATGGCAGGTAATCCGAAAGTGGATGACTTGTGTTGCTGAGTGTAATGATATTGCAATGTCTAATCAGCCAGATTCATCCGGGGACGTTGATCAATTATGATATATTGCTGTCAATAGGTTTTCCAAGCAGTGTCAGTCAATGTTGGACATTTTCTAAAGCGGGGATCCCCACCGGAATTCATTCAAGTATTGGGAGCGTAGCACCGCCGGATTTTTTCAATTCGTTTTTTTTTTTTGGTTATAAAGGCGGTGGTCGCGCTCAAATATGTTCGTCTTCTTTTCCTCTCTAACCCTTTTCTGGTTATAGAATAGTAGAACCTATAAAAAAATCGCGAAAAAATAGCTGTTCTGGGCCAAATTCTAAGCCTGAACTTTCTTGTCTTTTGATGGTGGACGAGTCCACCCCACATTATCGGCATCGATGATCTCTAATATCGAGAACATCAGCTGGCTTGAAATTGAATTTCAATCAATGAACTTTCGGATTTCTATACACATCTAGTCAAAAACACTGGTTGAAATGCTTGATTTCATTTTCAACTGTTTTATTGGGTAAATTTGCATTTATTTCTTCCTCTGAGTGTCGATGATTTTTGAATTTTCGGCATGAGACTGGATTTTTCTGTGCACGTGTGCACGAACTGGAAATTTAGGGTCTTAATGACTTTAATTCTAGCCCGTTTTTCACCGCGCCACCTTCATAGTTTTTGAGCTGTTTTATATCTAATCTTATTTTTGTAGTTTTTTTTCGATAACGTTTTTCATCGTGACCATTGCCTTTAACTCAGACTCACCATCGATTATTTCTTAAACAACCACGAGTTTTCCGAATCTGTTTGTCAACCGCTGGCGTCCTAAATGCTCGTCAAAATCGTAAATGTCCAAATAGAAAAAATGGTTTTTGGGGGCCTTCTAGTTTCACCTACATTGCTCTCCTGGGCCGTAGCTCAGCTGTTCGGTAAAGTAGACCGACTTAGGAGCTGAAAAAAGCAGAGCCGCTCTTGTAGAGGGAGTAGTAGAAAAATTGCCCGTTGGAAGAAGTGGTATTGAAAGGTTGTTTATTACAAATAGCCTTTTGAACTTGAATCGCATTTTTCGAAGGCAGCAGTCCAGCAAACAATGTATCTACTTAATGGTTATTAAAAAAACTTTGGCTGAATTTTTTCAACTTTTTTTTGAGATTTCTCTCCTCACCATGGGGTGAGGTAAAAACATGGTGTGGTGAAAAATCTCGAAAAAAGTTTTGAAGGAATCCAGGTAACGTAGTTTTTATGCCTACCCAGTAGATGCATATGTTTGTCTCCTGCCGCCTTCTAGAAATGAAAACCAGGGCTGAAAAGGCCATTTCGAAAAAAGCTCTTCTAACACCACTTTTTCCTTCGAGCAATTTTTTCTATAACGCGCTCTACAATGGCGACTTCGCTTTCTTCCAGCTTTTACTATATCAGCCTAATTTACCCAACTGCTGAGCGACGGCTCATCCGAGCAATGTGCATGACACGAGAATGTCCCTATAAACCACTTTTTCGCTGTTTTGTCTTTTGCAATTTTGGCGAGCATTTACTGTCGTTCTCTGGCCACATTTCGGTCCTCTAATGCGGACTCCGGCTGTTGCATCATGCGACACGTGATAATCGTGCTGGAAGAAGGGTGAATCGTGCCGGAACCAAGTGGTCCCAGCACAATTAACACGTGTCCCATGATGCAAGAGCCATAGTCCGCAAATGCAGAGCGGAATTTGGCCAGAGAACGATAATAGGCCCTCAGCAAAATGAGCGGGCCTTCCTTGAATTCAGCGAGTCATTGTTAGACAGGGGGTCGCGGAGCTCTGCCACGAATGGAGGAGGTCGCAACAACGAACGCATTTTGTCGAACGGGTTGCTTGACCCTGTTTCCAAGATGATTTGATTGAGACCATTTCCGTGGGAGTTCTTATTTTGAGACAGCCCTGGCAAACTGCCTTAATTCGCGATAGTCTGCCTCATCACAAGAACCGCACTGTAAACAATCAACAAAGTCAGCTGGCAGTCCTAGTTTCAGCCCGGTAATAGCTCTGATTCATATTCCCTACTCGAATAATGTTTGAAGAGAAAAAAACGAATTACAGTCCCAAGTTGTGCTTCGTTATGAATCAAAATCAGCAGCATCCCATGGATCTACGTCAGGTGATTAAGACACTCTGAGGCGAGTTCGTCAATTGAAAGTTGTTTTCATGTGTTAAGCAATCCCTTCTCAACTTCGCTACAGATAGTGGAGTTTAGGGCACTCAGCAGTATCCTTGCAGTCTCGAAATCAGCGTCATTCCAGCCAACGAATATAAGAATCCGTAATTACTTCTCTGATGTTTGGTGAGAATTTTGCACTTAAGCATGGCCTTAGCCAAAACACTCAGTACGAGATTGCTAGCATCGCCAGACTGCTTCCTCGGTGTTTGGAATAGTGGAAATAAGAGCCGGCGTTCTAGAGAAATCTCAAGCGCCCTTGTCGTCTGAGCACATCAGAAGTTGACGACGTTCTGCGTATCTCTACCTTTCGAAATTTTCTTGTGCCCATACACTCGCATTTGATGAGTCCTTGTCTTTACTCTTACTCCTTATTTTCTTTATCTTTATGTTCTTGTGTGTTAGATCATGTGAGCAAGTAAGGCGATAATCATAGTGTTTCGTCATTGTCTCAGGAAAAAAAAGTTTCCCGCCTTGTTTTTTCTGAGAGTTCCGAAGAGAAAGTCAAGTGCTGTAGCAAATAAATCAGTAGGATTTCCCTCATTGCTTTTGAAACAAACTCTATCAATGTTGGATCAGATCACTTATGTATACATATAAGCTCTAGTCTCACGTGCCAGTGAACTTTACCTCTATTGTTGGACATCCTTTACGAATGCCGTTTCCATGAGCACACTTTGTGCTATGCGTTGCTCCTGCGAACACCTCCATTCTTTTTGGGTATTTCATGCTATCAGAAATATTTTAACCCAATGGCGTTTATGTCCACCACCGATTTCGCAGCAAATGCTGACTTTCATCAAAGATGTTTGACGTGTTCACGATAGATCTCAGAATCTACCTACCCACCTTTTACGGAGGTCTGGTGCCCTGTATAGTATGTGTAGTGGCATACTTACTATTAGAAATAACGCGAAGGCCGTGTTTTTAGGGGTGGTGCCCACGATGACACGACTCAATTAAGGGTGGATAGAACTAAAAAATCTTCACGCACTTTGCCCTAACAGTACCAAACATTTTTGTTTAAAGGCAGCATACACGCTCGTAAACGTGATTGAGGTAACTGCGGAAATGGAATGGTATGGCCCAGATTACAACGCCTATGCATTTTGAAGTGCCAAAAACGACCCACAATGCCGCTACATAAGTTAGAAGTTAGCCCAGCCCTGTATTTTCACGCTCCCTGTACTTGCCCTTTTCATGCAACGCAAGGTTGCTGGGTCATATTCACCGTCGGTACTGTTGGTAGATTGCCTAACAAGTGAGCCACACACGTCACTGACGGCGAAGATGACCCAGCAACCCTGCTTTGCAGCAAAAGAGCAAATACAGGGGACGTGAAAATACAGGGCGGGGCTAACTTCTAACTTATGTAACGGCATTGTGGGTCATTTTTGAAACTTCAAAATGCGTAGGCATTATGTTGTAAGCCATACGGTTCGATTCACATTGTTATTCCAACCAGGGATGTACAAAATTTTCTGTTTTCTGTTTTCTGTCCATTTTTGGCCATTTTTTCTGTTTTCTGTAAAAATGGGCAAAAATTGGACAGAAAACAGAAAAAAACGTGTACCGCGATGTGCAGCAGGATGGTCCTTGAAAAATGTAGCCGGATTTATCGAAGCTTAGCCGAGAGGGTGGGGGTGTACTTCAGCCAGGCTCTCTGCAGTGGTACCACGCCAGACACTTTTATCTCGCTGTAGTGGTTATCCATTAGGGCACGTGTGGCGTGGTGGGAGGAAACGGTGCTGTTCGCTGCACATGGTCGGGTTCGATCCTTGCCGAGGTGAACCAAACCAACCAACCTTCCGGGGTCCTTAAATTGGTAACCGGTTCATGTATGGAGATGAAGGCACTCGTTGGGAAGTCGGCTGGCCCCTGCAAGCCACTAAATAAGCACGGAACCCATTCCTCTGAAGAAATTTACCGCGTCAGTGCCATGAAAGTACCGCGATCCTTGACTGTGCCGCGATTGTTCTGCGATAGTGCCGCAGCGGCTCCGTGATCAAGTTATTCTGATGCCGTGTTTTGAGCCTCGACATCGTCGCGATAGTACGGCAGCGGCTCCGCGTTAGAATCGCGCCGGCTCCGCAAGGATGCAGCAGCGAACCAGCGTGGAGTACGATGTACTGCCCTGTGTGGTAAAACGAAATTGTCGCCGGTTCAATATACCCAATTTTGAGGTACATTCCGTTATTCCTTGTGCGCAAAAGCGGCGGTAAGCTCTGTCCTTATCACACAAAGGACGCAACGACCGCATGTGCAAATTTTTGTTCTAACAATTAGCCCCCCAACTATAGTTGTCTTCTAATTCTTAAATAACTTGATATCAGACGCTCTCCCAGAGCCGCTGCGGCGTTATGGCGAAGCCGAAGCGGCACTGTCGGGTCCCCGCGACGGCTCCGCGGTATTGCCACCGCGGCTCCGCGATAGTGCCGCTTTGGTGTCTGTACGCGCCAAAGCAGCGCTATCGCGGAGCCGCAGCTGCAATTTCTCTCAGAGTCAAGCCTATATGAATACGACGTCGAATGCGCTGCGCATTCCAATACCGCGACGGCTCCGCGGTATTGCCACCGCGGCTCCGCGATAGTGCCGCTTCGGTGTCTGTACGCGCCAAAGCGGCACTATTGCGGAGCCGCAGCTGCAATTTCTCTGAGAGTCAAGCCTATATGAATACGACGTCGAATGCGCTGCGCATTCCAATACTGGTTCAGGAAGCCAATTTCTTATTTTTCACTTGTAGTGGATACTCTTACCCAGAGTTTGATCGTTGACGAACCCCTCAAATGTAACGCTAAGCAGTCAAGTGAAAGGAAAAATGCAGTGTGACCCTCTACTAACAATGACAAGCCATTAATACTAAGTACTTGACGCCCACTGTTCGTACAGGCTCCCCAGCGTACCCGCTTTGGTGAAGCGGGGTAATGTTGGCCCCAACTGTGCCATGCACGCAAAACTCTAAATACTGTGCTTATCTGGGTCAATTTCCGGTCCGCAATCGCGTTTCGACACGCTTTGCGGCCGCACACGCTCGAGTTAGTCGAATTTACAGAGCCAAAGCCGAGTCGATATGACTTTTTTATACAGTTTTCTCCAATTTTGTACAGTTTCCAGTTTCCGAAACCCGCCTAGAGCAACAGATCGGCGGCTGCGGTGCTGGGAACTCTTCCGACTCGAATCCGCGTGTCCGCAAAGCGTGTCGAGACTCATTTGCGGACCGGAATACGGCCCAGAGAAGCACAGTACGTATTTCAGTTCACTGCAACGCAGATGGCACAGAATTAAGTTAAGATGAAGCGCCAATAAATTGATGGCGAGGCTATAAGGCAGGTGATAATTCTGCCACAATGGTACGAGAGGCTCTCAACGTGGAGCGAACAGCGCGTCAGGTCAGTTATAATCTAAAAGTTATACACAGGCGCGCGGTACGGGCGTGATTTTCAGCTCTCAGAAGTAGTAGAGTGTTCAAACCAGCAGTTATCCCACAATTGGTGTCAACATATGTGCACTTAGGAATGGAAAGCTCGCTGCGACTCCTTGCACAGACATACACATGTATTGACTTGACATTTCCTTGAAAAAAGAAAGGTTCGATAAACATTCGTCAACTCATCGCACTCATAATCTGCATTCTTTGAGCGTGTATACTTTTTGCTCTGGCCAACTGTAAGGTTTTGAAAATTCAATGAAAGAAGCATAAATCAGTCAAAAAATGTATAAAAAAGTTGAATGTTTTGAAAAATGTCGTTTAGTGTACGCTGAACTCCCTTTATTGATTTTTGAAAATTTTCTGTTTTCTGTTTTCTGCCCATTTTCGAAGATTTTTCTCTGTTTTCTGTCAGACTAGATTTTCTGTTTTCTGTTTCCAAAAATATTTTTCCGCACATCCCTGATTCACACCACGTCTACGAGCGTGTACGCTGCCTTTAACAGTATTTCCTTGATTCGACTATTTGCTGTTATCACACTTCCTTTTTTCCATTTTTAACGGGGAGGTGACGGAAAGGGGGCATAAGGCTTTACGCAGGCTTCAGAATGCTTGTTTGATCATTTGCCATTCTTGGTTCGTTTTCTGTCTATCTTTCGACACTGAAAGCCGAGATTTCTTCCCATCAATAATGATCTTTGTTAAAGGCAGTGGTCGCGATAAAATATGTTTGTCTTCTTTTCCTCTCTGAACCCTTTTCTGGATTCAGAGTAGTAGGACCTATAAGAAAAAAAACGCGAAAAAAACCGCTGTTTTGGCGAACTTTGAAGCCTGAACTTTCTTGTCTTTTGATGGTGGACGAGCCCACTCCACATCATCGGCATCGATGATCTCTTAAAGCAAGAACATCAGCTGGCTTGCAAGCGAATTTCAATCAGTGAACATTAACCTTCAGACTAGCCTGTCCGAATAGTTATGTACACATCCAGTCAAAAACATTGACTGAAGTGCTTGATTTCATTGTTCAAGTTTTTTATTCTGTAAATTTGCATTTATTTCTTCCTCTGAATGTCGATGATTTTGACAGCTCGGCATGAGACTGCGATCTTTTTGAGCGGTGCTGTGCAGGTGTGCACGAAGTGGCATCTTTGAGCCTTATAAACTCTAATTCTCACCCGTTTTTCACAACACTACCTCAATGGTTTTTCAGCTGTTTTCGATCTAAGCTGGGTTTTGAAGATTTTTCAATAACGTTTTTCATCGTGACCACTGCCTTTAACGCTGCCTCTAAATGTAAGGCAAAAGATCCGCTATGAATAGCCGACTAGAAAACAGGATCAGATGCAATGTCGTAGTGTGAAATATGGATAAAAGATTGATGAGAGACGAATGTAGTGTTCGAACGAAACAGAAATTATCCCAATCATATAACGATACTGTATGGTATTCCTAGAACGGCTACCATCAATTCTTGGTCCACCCCTGAGAGTATTTCTTCGCACTTATCGGAAACCCTGTTTTCCATGAGGCAGCAACATTGTTGAAACGCTCAACCCTTAAAGGCGAGGCTGCATTCATGAAGGAGGGTGCAGTGCAAACGTTTCGTGGGAAGTACCCCAAACCGCTCTTGAGAACCCTATAGCCAGTTCTTGCACAAAGCTGTACAAAAATTGCAACTCTGGCTCTCGAACAATTCGGAAAAACTCACACAAGAAGTTTTTCTTAGTTCAAAAAAATACACTTGGTTTAATACATATTATGTAAGGCTTAATCCTGTCAATACAGCGTCTCACTTTGTTGCAGTGCAGTAAGCTGTTTCAATCGTTCTGTGAAGGATATTGTGCTTCATACATAACCCATTATAATTATCACTACTCTCATTTTATTGCCAGTATCGAAATCGCTCGAAAAGAGCATTCTTCTTGAGTTTCGACGTCGACCTGTAGGTGACACAAAGTTCTCGCACTGCGTTTAGTCATCATGTACTTAAACATAGTTGTTAACAACAAAGTCGTACTTACTGGGAGTTTCGGGGAACTCTTCGCTGGAACGTGACTGTAGGAAACTGTCATTATCTCCAAAGGATTGGTTCGCCTCAGTACTGTTCCCTTCTTGCCTCTCTAGGAATTGTATTACCCATGCCCCGATGCTTTAGAAAGCCATACACTGGATGTTTTTAGAACGATCCCGCGCATTTATAATCCGTGTTCAAATTTCCCTACATGCCGAAGAGGATTCCGAAAAAGGCCAAATATTCAACCAAGCTAACAATCAAAACACAAGAAGAATAGGCTCGCTCATCCAAAAACTCAAACCTGCACCAGTGAAACCGTCGGAATCCTATTCTCATCCTGCTGTGCAGCTTCTGAAAGCTTTTCGTTGTAGTTCTGAGTTTCGTAGTGAAAAAACTTGTTTTCTTCTGTTTTGAATGTTTTGAATTGCTAGCTTAGTTAAAATTTCAGCCTTCATTTGAATCCCCTGAGGCGTAGAGGAAACTTTGAACATGGATTACTAATACGCATGACTGTCCTAAAAACACCCAAGAAATGTTTTTTCAAAACATCGGGGTAGGGGCAAAACAAGCACCTGCCAGCTAAACATCGACAATCGGACTGAAGTGCACCTCTCATCTGTCAAATTTTCTACTGTCTCTTCGCGAGTATTCTGATATTTCCTCTCTTTTTTACTCAATTCTAGAAATTCTTTAGAGAATATGGGTTTTGTGGCTTGCGTCCTGTCGTTATCTCATTGGTAACATTTTGAAAAAGGTCTTTGAACGGCGCGCTTAAGCAAAGGTATTATATTGCATTCTGCTCAGAATCAGACCTGCCATATAACGTTGTATGGTTCATTCATGACCCAGACTTCCTTTACAACCCTGCCGGTAGGCATCGTATCCAGAGGTGGTGTCTGGTGACTTTCAGATTTACGGGTGTACCTCTAACGCGCCGCACTGGGTAATAGACGCGACGGTTCTCGAGGCGCGGTGCACCCTTTGTACATATCTATAATTACAGATACGAATGCTATTTGTTCGTGGGACCGCCTCCCAAATCTGTATAAAAGGCGGATTTGTAGTATATCAATGTTCGTTCGTCTGGGTGAATAAACCTATACACCACGATCGTCTACATACCACAGAGCCACCAAATTGGTGTTTCTCCCTGAGAAACGAGAAGTAGAGTTGAGCAATTCTTCCCCCTTGGAGAACAGAAGGCAAAACAGTTTTTCCTACCCGGTTCTTTCCTGAGGAACACGTAAAGCCTCCTCGATTCTTCTCTCTGAGAAGAAAATCTCTAGAAGCCCTTCTGCGCTAGTCTCCCCCGTGGACAACAGGAGGCAAAACAGTTCTTCCCACCCGGTTCTTCCCTGAGAAACACGGAAAAACTTCTCGATTCTTCTCCCTGAGAAGAAAATCTTCAAAAGCCCTTCTGCGCTAGTCTCCCAAGTGGATAGCAGAAGGCAAAACAGTTTTTCCTACCCGGTTCTTCCCTGAGGAACAAGGAAATAACTCCAAACCAGTTGCTAATTTTCTCTGAGGATTACAAGAGGAACCAATAAAGTCCCGCGTGCAACAAGCTGAGCAACTGCGGAACCAACCGCAGCACCAAGAACACCCAAGCAACCTTGACGCTTGAAACGAAAAAATAAACTTGATGAAAATGGCTGGCATTCAAATATACAAGGCCAAGATCACAAAAGCATGCGCATTGATCAAGTCGAGTGAAGCTGACATGAACAAGTTGGAAACACCATTTGAATTTCCTTCATAAGGGAGCACAAACTGGAATTGAACCATTTGTCGAGAACAATCACGGAAGGGAAAGAATTTCTCGACATCTGCGTCAAAGAGGCCATTGAACGGATCGAATCTCGGTCGGAGCAGAAGGATTCGGGTAAGCTCATGGCTGACCTACACAAGCATCTGGAGTCTGAAGCGAACGACATGGATATAGAAGTGATTCAGTGGTTGAACAGAATAGAGTTCAGAAAAGAAGAACTGGCTCAACAGATGACACTTCTTAGAGGGCGGCTAGTTACGATAATCAACAAGCTGGCAGCAGCACTAACAGCCAACATGTTGATGAATACGATAGCCGTAGTGCAGTAATTAGCGATCATTTTGTGCGAGTGAGGTGACCACTGCTCGAAGTGCCTATGTTCTCCGGAAACTTCCGCGAATTCATCGCGTTCTGGCCAGTATTCGATTCCTTAATTGACAGCGACTCAGATGTGAGCGACCGAGAGAAATTTCCATTTCTAAAGTATTGAAGTAAGTATAGTAGTTCTAAGGTATTGAAAGGCAAAGCTGCGGCGTCAATAAGCAGCATCCCTGTCCTATAAGAGAAGTATAGCATTGTTATAAATATTCTCCAAAAGCAGCACGACCGATCATCCAGTATTGCCGACGTATTGATAGACTAAATCGAGCATCTACCGCGGGCCAGAGACAACTCAAGGAGCTGCCGTGAAACTCTCTCAGCTATTTCGTTCAGAATCACGCATCTGGAGCAAACTGGAATCTCCATGAAAGCTGATCGGGTGTGAAGACGTCTAATCCTCTCAAAATTCACCGAAGATATATGCAGTAATGTGATTAAAAAGGAAAATCAAGCTGGTATCTCCTACAAAGTGAATGAAATCATAGATGCAATTGACTGTGTAGTCACGCTCCAGGAGACGACCGAGCTAACAATGAAGACAATGTTCGGCAATGACCACGGCCGGAAGTACCATGTTCAATCGGAAAACCAATCTTATAATATCTCGTCTCGACGGCACACGAGAAACATTGTTCCCAATGGTAGAAACCACTCCACTAGGCAATCGGAGAGAGAAAACGCTGGCGAATCAAAGGTAATTCGAGCCCAAGCACTTCATTGTTCGATTTTCCCAAAACAGCAACAGTCGACAGTCCAGAGGACAAAGATGGCAAGTGTATGCGGAGCATCGCATGAGCCACAGTCCTGCGACAAGTTCGCTACTCCAGAAGCTCGACGATCAGAGGCCAGAAGACAGCGAATGTGCTGGAAATGATTCGATAAGCGCCACGACTCAAAATCTTGCATGTTCTTGGGCGCTTGTCCGAAATGCCAAGGCGACCACCATTCTTCACTCTGCGCACCTACGAGTAGGAAGAGGACGAAGAATTCGCCCAGTCGTAGACAACTTCGGGCTCGACACGCATCTCATCAAGCACCACTCAGCAATGGGGTTCCGATAAACAAGAGTTGTCGCAGGCAACAAGGAGACGGTAACCAACAACGGGAGCCCAAAAGAGCCCGAAGATTTCCTTATTCAGCTCCTCAACTGAACGTTGCAACTGGCTCCAAACAGCTGGATGTGAGCCAGTGCGTCCTACAAATGACATCTGCTCTAATTTTCAACGGAGCTGTGGTGGAATGTCAGTCAGTCACTAACCTGCTTGATTCTGGAGCGTAGGGAAGCTTCGTGAAGTCACATACTGCAGACTCAATGAAGCTCCTATATTGAGCACAACTTCATCTACTACGAAAGGTATGGGACAACTTCAAGAAAACTTCGACTCTAACGAAGTACGCATCACCTTGAAAAGCTGCCGCAGCTCTGAGAAATTACTGCGTGCACCGATTCTCACGAGGGAAAAACTTACTTCCCCCACGAAAACAGTTTACCTTTCCGAAGAGGATAAGCGCATCATTGAAACTGGAAGAATCGCAATTGCCCAACGGAATCATTCGTCTTCCAAAGTGTTTCCTGATGTACTCATTGGACAAAATCTGCTGAACGAAGTGATAGATTATGATGTTCCAGTTATTCAACTGCCATCTGGGAGAATTCTGACCTCAACTGCTTTCGGACATACTATTTCTGGAACAAGCAAAATAGCTTGCCCTGGCAAGCCGGAAACGGGCAGCGTATGTGGTTCATTTGTCGTTGCAACGCAGACTACAGGTGGCTACAGGACATCTAAAGCCGAAGACGTACCGAAAAGAAAAGCTGATGGACACTACTACAGCTCCACTCATACTGTGGTTACGACTTCTTCTGTAGCCGAACAGCTGGCATGCTGCAACTGCACAGCTGAAGTTTGCACTACTCGTTATCCGACGAAACCCTTCAGGCACCAATTAAACGACCAGTGCTCCAAAGACCTCACTGTTCGCAAGAAGGAGGAGCGTGAGCATGTAGACGCCTAACGATTTGAAAGACCTTCAGTTCGAGCACAAACGCAAGCATCACATTGGAAAAGGGGACGATGTTTACTCCAACATCAGAACAACAGCTACGAAGCTGGGAATTTCTTCTTCGAGCGCAGCGAGAACCATCGAGGCCCCTGCCACAAACAAGCAAGCGCATCAAGACTCGACAGCGATCCAGCAAAGTTCAGAAAACAGTACAACAGCATAAGAAAGTCGCTAGTTGGACAGTTTTTTTTTATTGGTCTTTGTATGTGAGGTTTTCTCGTAGTTTCAGATGTAATCGTTGTAAGTTTAGTCATTCCACTTGCGATATGTTTTTTATGGTTGTAATTATTATACTATTCTATGGCTACCGCCAACTTGCCCGCCGCCCCAGTGTTGGGGATACACAACCTCGTGAATGTATATCTAATGTAAAATATATAGACTAGGGCAAAAGGTATTATATTGCATTCTGCTCAGAATCAGACCGGTCATATAATGTTGTATAGTTCATCCATAGCCCAGACATCATTTACAACCCTGCCGGTAGGCATCGTATCCAGAGGTGGTGTCTGGTGACTTTCAGATTTCCGGGTGTACCTCTAACGCGTCGCAATAGATAATAGACTAGACTTTGCTCGAGGCGCGGTGCACCATTTGTACATATCTATAATTACAGATACCAATGCTATTTGTTTGTGGGACCGCCTCCCGAATCTGTATGAAAGGCGGATTTGTAGTATACTATTGTTCGTTCGTCTGGTTGAATAAACCTATGCACCACGATCGTCTACATACCACAGAGCCACCAAAAGCTCACTTCCGGCTACAACGTTAAGCCTAGCTTGCTTTGATGAGTCCGGGCAGCGAAGCGGTCAGTCATGGCAAAATATAACAGTGATAAAGAGATTTCGATATGATAAGCCCAATAAGCCTCGCCGGCTCAAAATGGGGGAGCTAGGCTATAATTCTGGATCCTTTACTAACACTAACCAATTTAGAAAATCACTCTGTTCCTTAAAACCTGGTCTTTTCTGTATTGGCAAGGGCATCAAAAAATTTAATGTGATATGCGCAGAATGCAAAACAATCTCATACCGCTCCTAGGAGATCCTTGGAGAGAGCGTGGGGGGTGGGCTGCATTTCAATTAATTATTTGAGGAAGTTTGTTAAACATTTAAACTTAAAAGCAAAGTCCAATCTCAGAGCCGGATTTCACTTCTGCCACTCGTCTTGAAGAAATCTTTGCGCTGATCACAATAGTGTCTCAGAAATCGCTCAGAACCCGCTGCGAACGAATGTATGGCCCTTCAAAGATTGTGACTCAGAACGTCGAGAAAATCGTGGACGAGTTGGCTCGGCTTTGTTTTTTTTCACGTCATTTGCACCCATTGCACTGGAGCAGATTACAGTGCAAAGCTAGACCGATAACAAATCGACGAACGCTGGCTCTGATCAGAATCCAGGCGTGTCTCGTCTCTACCGAGCCCGGAAATTCTGAAGTGGGCGGAGCGAATGTGTGCTAATTTGGGGGGTGGCGGCGGAGGGAAGGAGTGCTCGATTTTTCTCGCTTATTCTAAAGAGTTGAGGTTCCGCGTTCGGTAGTGTGGCTACACACAGCGGCCGGACCATAATATCAAATTTTACCCGCGAGCTAGGACTGTGCCTTTAAACACTTGCACATAAAGTTTAAAACCCAGATATGCATCACTCTTCAACTGCGGTGATGTGGCACAACACCAACAGCGAACAAATTGGGTTTCCTTTTACGAACGTTGAACGAAGTGCATCATCTTGACCATTAATCAGTGCTAATAGGTGATTGGAATCTTGATCATTAGTTATGGACTAAAAAGCAGAAAAAGTGCCGCGAACCCATGGTGCAGGTTAGAGAGCAAAATTCCATTCTTCTCCCAGCAGCTGGCGCACAATGAAAGTCATTGTACCAGCGTGCACAACTTTCTGCTCTCTGATGTAGCCCCGCTGCACAGGCTCCCCTTATCACCCGCACTCGCTGCTACCGTAATGCACTTTGGCGGCGCGGTCTGTTTCGGCCCCCTCTCATCCGTTCTTTCCCACGCCATGTGCCAGCAATCGACTTTCACACGGCCACCGTCCAATGACCACCGTATGACCGACGATCATGCTTAGAGACAGTTGGTTATTCTTAATTTTTGTCGCGTTCTTCAATTGTTTCGATGTTCAAGAAATCGCACTCGCTGAAAACCACCCACCGCTTTTTAAGTTTGAATCATTGATTGGACCTGCCTGAGAACGTAGGTAGAGCCTGCTGGGTGACCAACGCATTATTGTGAAGATATAGGAGGCCGAATGCCCTGAATCTCGCCAAAAGAGGCTGGCTCTCCGACAGTCATCTGGCGTCAGATGAGAAGAGGAATTATCTGACCAACAATTGATACAGTGCAAATGAGTGGAAGTTGATGTATCATTTGTTGATAAGTTAATCTTTTTTCTCATTTGATGCTAGGAAATTGTCGGAAGACCAGCCTCTTTTGACGGAATTCAAGGCGCTCGATCTCCTATACAATACCGGCCATAACTTCTGTCCCAAAGCGCGTCGGCGACGCGAAATCGCGTCGAAAACGCCGTTTTCGTTCGGAGTGGAGTTTTTGAGAACCTGAAAAAACATTGGATTCCTCTCGATGAGAAGACTGCGACTATATGTTCGAACTTGAGAAAAACTCAAGTCTTCACATAGTTATGGCCTATTATCCCTAAAAGGAGTCAAAATCTTCGTGAGTGGTTACTTTCTAAATCTGAAAACACTGATCGCTTCCTCTCGTCGTCCTGATTCCAAAAATCTTTTCAAGTTCAGAAAAATGTTACTTCTTGGCCTAGTTATGGCATATTTCGCCCACCCAAAGACTAGGAATGCTCTATCAACGGCGAAACTTAAACGTGAGCATCACCAGTATATTTGTGTCGTAATTCTGACTTCGAAGCTGCCTCTGTATCTGCAAAAGCGTGAGATTTGACTCTTAATCTTTCTTAGTTTTATATGAACTCGGTTTTGGCGATGGTCTCCCTTCAATTTCTCGGTTCTCCGCGCTCTCCACGCTATTGCTATTCTCTCTCTGACGCACTCCCCACTGCCTGTCCTGTCTCGCTTGAAGACAGTCCCGCAAAACCGAATAGAATTGGAGGAACGGAGACGGACTGGAGAGTCAGTGTTGTGAAAGCCTGGTATCTGAAAGACCAAAGGTCGAAATGGGAGAGGAGTAATCATCATTTGTGTTCTCTGAGATATAGCGAGACGGAACGGTGGTCGACTCAGAAAGAAAGCAGTTATCTGAGCAGGTGGTCCGTATTGAATCAGCATCAAGAGAGAATCGGAACAGGAGTTAGCGTTATGGGTGGTTTGTCCCTGGTTTACTAAATCCTATTCTCACACTACGGTGAGTAATTCAGTGGCTATAGACCACCCAGCCAGCGCGCGCGGTCGCGGCGCGCACAGCATTGATTCGTTTCCCACTCATCATTGAGCACTCTTCCGGGAATGCGGACGTAAAATTATGTCATAAAAGAAAACTATCGCATCCTCGTTTAATGAGAAAAATGCATTTTCACCTAGTTGAGAAAAATGCATTTTCACCTAGTTGAGAAAAATCCTCCGTATTAGCTCAATTTAAAAAGAAATATCCAACAGTGCCATTCTGAAAATTCTCTGTTGTCGGTCAGTGATTCCGCGGCTATAGACCACCCAGCCAGCGCGCGCGGCTGCGGCGCGCGCAGCATTTATTCGTTTCCCGGAAAAGGGTGTGACTCATCTTTCTGCACTCTTCGGCCATCATTCAGTACCAGTAAAGTATTGAATCCACGTTTTATTAGCAAAAATCACAATTGTACCAAGGTAGAAACAATACTTCAACGGACATAACAAAATCCGCTAAAGTTTGTGAGAAAACTAGAAGAAATGATCTACGAAGATCAAACGGACGAGCTGGACGAAGCGCTGGATGACCGCGTGAAGTTCGCGGATAAAATGCAATTCATGCAGAAGGTGAGTTTGAAAATTTTATATGGATTTCCTTGTATGCATTCCCGGAAGATTGCTCAATGATGATTCACACACTTCTCGTGGGAAACGAATAAATGCTGCGCGCGCCGCGGCCGCGCGCACTTACTGGGTGGTCTATAGCCGCGGAATCACTGACCGACAACAGTGAATTTTCAGAATGGCACTGTTGGATATTTCTTTTTAAATTGAGCTAATACGGAGGATTTTTCTCAACTAGGTGAAAATGCATTTTTCTCAACTAGGTGAAAATGCATTTTTCTCATTAAACGAGGATGCGATAGTTTTCTTTTATGACATGATTTTACATCCGCATTCCCGGAAGAGTGCTCAATGATGAGTGGGATACGAATCAATGCTGTGCGCGCCGCGACCGCGCGCGCTGGCTGGGTGGTCTATAGCCACTGAATTACTCACCGTAGTGTGAGAATAGGATTTAGTAAACCAGGGACAAACCACCCATAACGCTAACTCCTGTTCCGATTCTCTCTTGATGCTGATTCAATACGGACCACCTGCTCAGATAACTGCTTTCTTTTCTGAGTCGACCACCGTTCCGTCTCGCTATATCTCAGAGAACACAAATGATGATTACTCCTCTCCCATTTCGACCTTTGGTCTTTCAGATACCGGGCTTTCACAACACTGACTCTCCAGTCCGTCTCCGTTCCTCCAATTCTATTCGGTTTTGGGGGACTGTCTTCAAGCGAGGCAGTACAGGCAGCGGGGAGTGCGTCAGAGAGAGAATAGCAATAGCGTGGAGAGCGCGGAGAACCGAGAAATTGAAGGGAGACCATCGCCAAAACCGAGTTCATATAAAACTAAGAAAGATTAGGAGTCAAATCTCGCACTTTTTCAGGTACAGAGACAGCTTAGAAGTCAGAATTACGACACAAATCTACTGGTGATGCTCACGTTCAAGTTTCGCCGTTGATAGAGCATATGCGGTTGGCCGAAATATGCCATAACCAGGTCAAGAAGTAACATTTTTCTGAACTTGAAAAGATTTTTGGAATCAGGACGGCGAGAGGAAGCGATCAGTGTTTTCAGATTTAGAAAGTAACCACTCACAAAGATTTTGACTCCTTTTAGGGAAAATAGGCCATAACTATGTGAAGACTTGAGTTTTTCTCAAGTTCGAACATATAGTCGCAATCTTCTCATCGAGAGGAATCCAATGTTTTTTCAGGTTCTCAAAAACTCCACTCCGAACGAAAACGGCGTTTTCGACGCGATTTCGCGTCGCCGACGCGCTTTGGGACAGAAGTTATGGCCGGTATTGTATCTTCACAATAATGCGTTGGTGACTTAACAAACCCTTCTTGCACTCTCAGGCGGGCCCAACCAAAGATTCAAACCCAAAGACGGCGAGTGGTTTTCAACACGTACGATGCCTTCAACATCTAAACAATCGGAGAACGCGAGAAGAAGCGAGAATAACTAACTGAGCATGGTCGCCGGTCATACGGACGATTGGACGGTGGTCAGGCGAAAGTCGGCGGCTGGTGCATGGGGTGGGAGCGAATGGGTGAGAGAGGGCCGCCATAGACCGCGCCGCAATGGTGCGCTACGATAGAAGCGGGTTCGGGTGAAAAGGGGAACGTGTGCACCCCCTCCCCCTAATCAAAGCACTATACATAGTTGCCTGAGCGACTTGAATTGCTGCACCAAAAGTTGTGTCAGCTGCTCCTCTTTGTTGGAAGATTGTATGCTGATGTTGCCGCGAAACTGTTGCACAACAACAAAATCACCTAAATCCACGGCATTATAGTTCTTCTGCAAAACTTTGTCCAATGAATGGACGAGCTGCAATTGAAGAGGACCTCTGCATCCCTCACGCCCCCTTCAATCAGCTGGGATTTCGAGGGCGGATCATAACCGAGCGTCGCGTCCACGTTTCCTCACCAAACTAAAAATTCCGAGGCGATCGTATACAAAGGAGCGAATCAGAGTCACACACATAGTGAAAAATCGGTTGAGCACTCTTAGAGGGGATGTTTGACTCTCGGTGATTGTATAAGTTGACAGTCGTGAAGGATCAAAATTTTGTCATGCGATGACTTGGCCGTATTCATCAAATGTCAGAAATCAGTGCCTTCTCGTTGTATAGCTGACCGCTGACCTAATGTAAGCTAATGGATTGTCGCTGCTTTCCCCATCCTCATGTTTCGATGATCTTCACTACTTCTATGACCAAGAGTCCTAAAGTTCCTGATTTTACAAGAAAGCCAAACATTCTTCTAAAGAGAAAGTAACCCTCATTAACGGAGAGTGCGGAAGTTACTGAGCTGAAGAGGATTAGTATTGATAAAGCGCTTTTCGAGGCATATCTTTGAAACGGTAAGGACTACGTTGTTCTCGGTGTTGCTCAAATGTTTTTTCGTTGAAGAGAAGGCTGTGCGTGCCCCTATTGGTGATTCTTGGAACATCAAGTGGCTATGGAAATCCTAATGTTTGGAAGCAATTATGGGAGGGCTCTAATATTGACCTACATAGCTGAGTTGAACACAGAACCCAAAGGTCAGAGAGGACTCGAACCTGCATTGCACGCTTTCTGGACTAGAATCAGTGGTGTGCGGCAATTGCCGTTTGCCGATTGCCGTTTGCCGTTTGCCGGCCATTTTTGGGGTTTGCCGTTGCCGTTTGCAGAAATTTTCTTCTAAAACGCCGAAATTTCGGCAAAAATACGTTAAATCAAAAGGATCTGCCCTCACCGCAGTTTTTGTGTTGGTCAGCGATTCGAAGCTGCTACAAATAATTAATTCAGGTAGCTCCAGCTCATGTACTGTACAATTGTATCCAATCAATCGGTTGCTGATGAAAACATCTTCACTGGGTAATCAGAGGAGTTCCTTTGAGTTCTAGATTGTTCGGGAGCCTCAAAATGCCTTTTTCTATTAATAATCAAAATCTTAACCCCTTAAAAATGCCGCAAGCCCTTTTTCGGAAGCATACCGATTAGTGCAAGTTCTAAGATAACAAAACCAAGTGATATCAATGTTGTAGCGTAAATGCAGTCTTTTTTAGACATGTGAACCAGTTGAGAACCCGTGTGAATCGGTCCGCTAATCCCGGAATGGTGGGCTGGTGGTATGAATTGGGACAGGATGTTGACCAAATCTGCAAATACTTTGTCTGGCTTTTCTAGAATTGAGCAGAATTTACAGCTTTACACAAAGTGTAGAGTTGATCGCAAAACGCTTGTGTCCGGGCGAGATTGAACCAGCATATTCCCTTTCCGAGGGAGCGCCTTATCGCACAGCACCACCGAAGTCCCAGCACCGCTCTCACTCAACCGCTGGGTAAATCAAGAACGCTCTGACCAGGACTGCGGTCAGTGAATGCAGTGTTCAATAATATTTTCGGTTTTGAAATCATTAGCTAAAATTAAGGGTTTACTCTGTGACAGAGCTGAATTTGTTAAGAAATGGTATAAAGAAGACAAAATGGAAAATCTTTAAAGGCAGCGATCAAAAGCGCATAGATGTTTTCACCAGAAATCGAAGGATTCGAGGCCCATTGCAAGAACGGTGTCGAAAACCGGCTTGAAACGAGCAACCAATAGCATTACACGGCCTCGGAACTTGAATGTGTTGTGTTCGCCCCACCCACTTCCGCGGTCGCCACAGAGGTGACGGGCACAACACGTTCAAGTCCTGGGACTGAAAACCGACTTCCTGCTCGCTTTTACTTGACACTGTTGTTGTAATGGGCCTCGTGCCGGCTTGTGGGCCGAATACACATAGAGGAACACGCCCAAGAGCAGTCCGGCTGCCTAAACGCACTGTACGCGGCGCTTCTGCGACGACGCGAGAGTAGCGGCCTTCTGTCGCATTTAATTGTCAAAAGCACCACCAAGAAAACCATTTAATCGTAGTTTGAGAGAAGCGAAATTGAGAACCTTGAGCCTACTACTTGCTACTATTAATAGAGATTGTGAGTGGCTCCACTCATAACCTAAACCGCGCGCTGCTGATCGCGATATGGATTGTCTTTCGTTATCAATGAACCAATCATGGCCTATTCTCACCTGAATGTCATACCGGTATCGGCCGTAGTCTTTGGGTTGGCGCACACTCCCATCGCACCAAGCTTGCCTACGGTTTACTAATCGCCGCAAGCCTCTTTCAAAAAACCCTTTGCGGGTCTATCACACTTTGCACTGGTCAAAAAGACGCCCATCTTTTGGATCTCTAGCATTGAATTGTACGGAAACTTCATTTAGTGGGGAGGAATCAACAGAATTATCTCCGGCGGAGGAAAAGCTTAGAACCATGTTGATCTTGATAGTGACACCTCATAACGTGAGGCTTTCGAGTAGCTTTTGATATATGAGATTTTTCTTCCTGTAAATGCTATTGAAACGCCAGGCACATAGCAGCTGGCAGATATAGCATGGAATAACACATGACTAACACGGGAAGTATAAGAAGCGTAAGTCTGAACGGTAGAATTCTTATGTCATGTGGGAATGTTCACGCATTACATGGTAAAATAATGTTGGGTACCCGCCGCGAAAGATAGATCTGGAAGAGTTATAAGCTCCGAAAGTTTGCCGACCATCGACCTCCTCCTAGTCTATGATTTGTTAAGCGGTCGAGTAAACAGCATCGACGGCGCAAAGGGAGGGAGGCGCAGTGGTGGGCATGTGTCCAGGGTTCGAATCTCGAAAAGAGCTGCTTTTTTGCAAATTCACGGAACTTTCATATCTTGATCATAAATTATATGACAAATATCATCTTATTCTTTTTCTGCGCGATATAGCCATATCGACAGTGAAATAGACTCGGATACAAGGGATTCAAGGTTTTGTTTCCCATCAAAGCTTTCCCATTGTTTTGGGTAACTTATATGATTTGGAAGTATTAACATCACATATTTTGAACAACCTTATCACTTTATGGGACGCAAAATACATAACCATTTCTTCCACCAATGGTAAATAGGCACATAATGCATCAAACATAAGCAAAGTCCGCAATAGGGACAGCGAATGAACGCGATAGGCACCTGGCAACCTATCTCTTCACAGGGGCCGATCGCTAGTGGGAATTCGAGATTAGTTGGAGTTTCGAAAGGACCCGAACGGATAAGAACGTAGCCGGCCTCAAAGGCATCGTCCACGCCGAAAACCATTTATTATTTTAAACGACCTAAAAATTCAAAATTTTGAAGAGCAATAGTATAGTGAAATTGCTTGAGCAGTGCTTTCGAATACCTACAAAACCCGATGTCTGCCAGCTTAACCAAGCTTGTTACGCCAGGCGGTTTCCTCAAAATCTGCAAGTTTATCCCCGCGGGCACAAGAGCCTGTCTCGCGCTTTGATTGGAAAAATCACTCCTTGAGTCGAGAAAGAGAACAAAATCTCCGGCATTTGCTGGATGAAAACATTCTCGAAAAATGCATGTGTTGTTAACGTCGTCATGATATGGGATGTTCCGCTGACGACGTAATGTTTCTTCGTCTTAAATACACCCTTCAATGGAAAGCGACCACCCGGCTCTGGTAATTTGACAAAGAGCATTTCTCCGTTTTTGCCTGATGGGAAAATGAGGGGCATGACGGTCAGACTACGGGTGGTCGCGGAAGCCGACCGCACCAAGCGCACCGTCTTCTGTTACTTGTTAATGGTTCTCGTAACTTGTTTAAAACATGTGGGGTAATACTTCTCGAACATATAACTTCCCCAAAACAATGGGAAAGCTTTGATGGGAAACAAAACCTTGAATCCCTTGTACCCGAGTCTATTTCACTGTCGATATGGCTATATCGCGCAGAAAAAGGATAAGATGATATTTGTCATATAACTTATGATCAAGATATCAAAGTTCTGTCAATTTGCAGAAAAGCAGCTCTTGTCGAGATTCGAACCCTGGTCACATGCCCACCACTGCCCCTCCCTCCCTTTGAATGGTGGGCCGTTCGCGAAGAAAAAGCGCGAAAAATCGTCTAGAAGTGTCTGAACGAGGCACCACCGAAATCCGGAGACTCCAGCCTTTGCCGGAGACCCCGCTCCCCACACTATTCCTCTTTGAAGAAGCTTCAACACGTAAGCAGCCGATCAGCAAGAGAAATGGCTTCGAAGAGTCGGTCGATAAGATATGCTCCCGTTATCACATGGAAAGACTTCATTCCTTCACATCGGTCAACCCTCACATTCTCAAAAATGGAACGGCACACAAGAGATCCTGCTTTGGCGGAAGAAACTGCTTTCTCGTCTCTTTCCGCAGACCTTTCTCACCCTGCTGTCTCAGTAAGCCTCTGACCTATGTATCACATTCTGTAAAAAACTGTACACCCATTATTTATTGGTGAACACGCCCTTGATGAAACACCATTGGATGAGTATCACCATCACGTAGATCTCGTAGTTAGAATTCATGCAACTCTGGAATCTCAAGGCTTCTATGACGTCAGCGATCGAAGCGACTGCATTGGACCACATTTCTACTAAGCAATTGTTGATGGTCTGAAGAATCCCGTTTGTGCTCTCCCAATTTCGTAGTTGCAGCTTTGTCTGCTTTTTCCGACACCGCCCTCCCACTCTCCTTGTCTAATGGTGGATTCATACCCTTTCATACAGTGAAATGCCCATCATTAGTAGCAATCAAAGAGGAGAATGTCTACCATAAAGCCTAGCGTTCGCGTATCGCGAGAGTACTAATCAAGTCCTATCTTCGCGCTCAATTTGTACTATACTCCTGATTCACTGCCGCGAGACTCTCATATACCTGACTTTACTAAATTATTTGAAGCAGGGCGGAAGAAGTTCTCCTGAATGTGGTGTATAATAATAAAGCCGTAAAGACCTCGTTTCAGTTGTGGAAAACGACGAACAGATGTCGATGTTGATGGACTCGATATACGCGTATCTGATAGAGGGTAAGTTGGCTACTGAAAAAATTGAAACGTGAAGACTTCATGTCCCGAATAGAGTCTCCCGCCGAAAGGTGCGGCAGCCTGCACTTTAGCGCGGCTCCGCATGATTAGTTCTTCTCTACTGCATGCTGCCGTGGCCTCCAGCTGCGGGACTCTATTCGGGTCCTTGGTTCAGAAATCATCCAGAGAAGTGAATAAATCCTAGTGGGCC
This sequence comes from Aplectana chamaeleonis, assembly GCA_029168955.1. Lineage (NCBI taxonomy): Eukaryota > Metazoa > Nematoda > Chromadorea > Rhabditida > Cosmocercidae > Aplectana > Aplectana chamaeleonis. Next base: position 46,746 of record JAPDOI010000497.1, on the reverse strand, counting down.
TCAATTCCATACTCTTCGGTAAGTACTATATTCAGGAGCAATTGTTGTAGTACTCAATGTTCCTCTTACGGTAGCAATGATTGTAGTGAAGAAAATAAGATCTCGACGCGAATTTCAAGGTATGAACCGTAGAGTAACTTTTTTATTTCCGTCGCCGAACAACTGTATACTTTCCAGTTATTATCGGTCTGTCAATCACTGACGTCGCATTTGGTGCAGCTTTTCTGCTTACTGGTCTCTATAGGTTTCCTACAGTGCAGGCTATGAGACGAAATGGTAAGCTGAGCAGACGAAAACGGGTTTCTGATCTTCACCAGATGTGGGAGCATTGAAGGCGGTCTGTTGGCAAAGCACATAATGACCAATGTGTTCTGAAATCACAGGGATACTTAAGATTTTGAGTGGAGCGAGGATCTGCTAGTTAGGTTGCAATTGAAGTCCCATGAGTAGCAACGTAAACGCGTCTGCGGTAACGAATTGTATTGTTAGTATCCCATTGTCCTCTGTAGTACTACTGCGGGCCACAATCTGCGCTACTACTTCCGAGTGGTCACAAGATCAAAACGGTCGTAACGGTATCTTTTGCAATTTATACTCCTTCGAAAATGTGTACCCCCCCCCCACCTCATACCATTTTCAGCTTGCGAAATAGCCCCTTGGTTAGGCATCTTTCATAGTCCTCACCGCAAGCGCGGCGCGCGCGTGACGCGCGGGACGAGCGGTGGACTATGAGACTTTTCACCGCGATGCACGCGCGGGACGAGCGGAAAGCCACTATCAAATCTCCAGCGGCACCGCCATGGCGGAGCGGGTAAAAGTCGGGCCTCAACTGGGACTTGTACAGAAATTCCTCGCTTGCAGTTGCGTATGCGGTGGCGCAGGTTAGTCTCAGAATTATTTATGTTGCAGTGGACTCAAATCGAGAAGCAGTTATTGATTGAAACGGTAAAACCGCCACGGCGGCTTGGCCGGCGCCGCTATGGCGGTGCTGATGGACTATGAAAGTTCTTACCGCGCGTCACGCGCGTGCTGCGCGGTAAGAACTTTCATAGTCCACCGCCCCTCCCGCGCGTCACGCGCGTGCCGCGCTTGCGGTGAGGACTATTAAAGATGTCTTAAAGGCAGTGTTCACGACGATTTTCGTCCCCGAGTTTTTCACATAAAACGTTGGCCTCCAAGTGTTACCAAAATTACGAAGGTACGGCGAGAAACGCATCAAAACAGCGTGTTTCAGTGACATTATTCTAGTACATGGACTAGTTGTCCGGTTGGATGAACATGTTTATGGTGGTTGTCATCGGTGGAAAATTGGGTCAATCGAAAATAGAAGAATCTTTCATGCAAAGCAGGATTACTTAGGGCCCTAAGGAAAGCACGGAGCAATAGAGAGTAGAGAATTGCAAAGGACGGGTCCACAAAAGATTTCACTGCTACAACTCAGAGTGAGCTACTCAGAGTTACATATATGAAAGGCAGTGTTAACGATTAAATCAGTCTTCGAGTTTTCACGGGGAATCAAGAAGCGCGAGTCTAATTTCATCAACAATGTTGAGAAAACGGGTTATGAACGAGCACAAAAGAGCCTTTTACGGCCATAAACTTGAATGTTCCACTCACGCCGCGCCCACTCCCTTCAAGTGGGTATACGATAGTCTTTTTCAAAGGCTTAGACTTATCTCTCTGTAGGGGGTTGCTTATAGTGGAAACACGGATTCAAGTCCTCATTTTGATTTGGTTGCTCATGCCAGCTTAATGGCTTCACACTCAGGGTAGCCTAACCTTAATATCATAAAATCGGCAAGCTGGCCGAAGAATCGTGCTCAGAGCCCTACTAAATGATATCCAGATACAACTTTTGCCCTATTCTGAAGAAAATTTTCGGATGCAATCTGAGAATTGCTCGTTAGGTACTCTAACAGTTTTATGAAGCTTGACAGACGCTCATAACTCTTTGGCACCGTCAGCCCGGTTCTTTCTAGAACACATCGTTACTCCAGAAAACCAAGAGATTCCAACAATAATGCAACAAATCGTTCTCAGAATTCTCTTATTGTTAGTAATGAAATTTTTCTTAGCTGCTTCCTCCACCTGTAGGCATGTTTCCAGGCCGTTCAATGTTATTCGGGTGAATATTTGTCTTCTGAGCTCATTTTTCCTATTGTTTTAATCCATGCGGTTGCTGAAGTATGGCAATGGCCTCAAAGGCAGTGGTAGCAATAGAATATTCTTTTTTCATCTCCCAACTCTTTTCTGGATTCCTGGTAATGGGAACTAGACGAAAAATAGCGAGATAAACCCTATTTCCGGTAAAATTTCCGACCTCAAATTTCCGGTCTTTTGATGATGGACCCGTGCTGTAGCTACCGCTAACAGCAGGAGCTCCTTCTGCCCGTGTTGGATTACAATCCCCTTTGTTTGATGTGGCACGCCTGAGATCGACGGGATAGGTAAACAAAGGGATTGTTTCCCAGCTCAAGCAGGAGCTGCTGCCAACAAGCAGGAGCCCCTGCTGCTTGTGCTGAAATGCAACCGCTTTGGCGGCTGGTATATGCGTAAGGTTGCCAGTCTCGCTGAGGGGCAGTTTACTGTTTGAGGCCGGTCCGGAGAAGGTGATCTTGCGTCACTTCTTGGAAGTAAATTTTGGACGCTGAGGGGATCGTCCCCTTGGCCCATCGCGAGGAACTCCTCTTCGTTGTGGACCGTGGCGAAGATAATATCCTTGTTGCGAACCATGGCTAGGTTGGCCGCTCTGCTGCTGACTGTGACCAGGATCATACCCAACACCGCTGAAGAGGGTGGTAATTCAAATTCTTTCCCCGTTTGCAGAAAGGGCTGACGATAACTAGGGGTTGACAGGATATGCTGCTCACAAGGAGGGTTAGTGTTCGATGTTTGCCCTGGAGTACTATCGCTGTTGTGCTGTCGTACTACCCCCTACTGTCTGAGCAGTTTTCCCGTCCTTGTGAGGAGCTTGCTTTCATTGTTCAACTGTTTTTATCAGTTAAATTTGCATTTGCTTCTGGCTGTGGACGTCTGTGAGTTTTGACTACACACAGCATGAGACTCGAACCGTTTTGGGCGAAGTTTTGCACCTACGCACTTATTCGCAGCTTAGAATTTTAAAAAACTCTATTCACAGCTCGTTTCTAGCTGCGTAACCTTCGCGATCTTTCAACCATTTGTGGAATAAAATAATTTTTGGGATTTTCTCATTAACTTTTTTCATTACGCTGCACCCGGTCAAACTCTGTCGCTACAGCTCTCGCTCGTCGCTGTGTCATATTAACGCCGTGGCGTTGCGTGAGGAAAAGCGGTATCAATCGATTGCATTATTGAGGCCCATAAAGCGCCAGAGGCTGTCGTCGCAGACGAATGCAATGATCCTGAGTGATTTGAAGACAGGATGAAATGAACATCATTTCTTGCCTTACCTGCAGTTCTAGAAGCATTTGGGCCCGTGGTAATCCTCCTGTTGCAAAATTGCGTTCGAAAAATCTTGACCGTTGGGGGAGCATCTAACGTTTTTGCCACATTCTTGTACGACTAACGGCTAGCGAATTGCAAACCTACATAGTCTTGCGCACTTTCCTCAAGCACATTGACCGCAGTTCAGTATGCCAACAAATCGCAAGAGAAAGGATCACTTCCGTTTGAGAAAACCTTAGTTTTTGCAATTGTCTCTTTCAGAAATGTCAACGATTCATCGTTCGGAATGCAATAGATTGCTGTTTGTACAAATGTTAACGATGTGTTATCAGTTACAGGTGATTTTTACTCGAACTTTTAGGATAATTGATGTCCTAGAGGTCAAGGTTGGTTTAGGCTCAGACATTATACAATTCTGTTGACACTTTAGTGCAGCGTCATCTCATCCATTAGCTGTGACTATGAAAATTTGCAAATCAATTGAGATGGAGTAAGCATTACGAATTGGTGGAAAGAGCTAAAACGTCTTAAATCAGGAAAATTTGGCTTTCTATTGAGGGAACGTAGTAACATGGCATTATCGTTATGCAATAACTAACTCTGTGATCCGTACATACAGTTGACCGCAATGTTAAAAGGACATGGTGCGGTTGCGGACTCGCTCTAAATTACGGTAGAATCTGGCGCTTTGCCAGATTCCGTCATCGATCGGCGCCAACCGTCGTCTCTCCGCTCACGAGAATATCAGCTGTGGCGCCGATCGATGACGAAATCTGGCAAAGTGCCAGATTCTACCGTAGTTTTCGTGCGAGTCCGCAACCGCACTATGTTCTTTTAACATTGCGATCAACTGTAGTACTTCTGCTTATGCAGCTGTCGGAATGGGTGAGCAGTTTATTTGATGTTTTTCCCCAGGGAACGAGAAACTCCGAACTGCTGCACAGTTTTAAAGCATCATCTGTGCAGAAAACCAATTTTTAGAAACGGAAGTGGACCTACAAAGTAGAGAAATATTTCGTACACCATAAAACCTTCAACTTCGAAAGAAAAAAAAACCTCTGAAAAAATTATCAGCAAGAAGTTCGCTTCCTCTATTCGCCTTATTTCTGAGCGTGGGTAAATAAATGTGCAACATTGCTAATGAATTTGCGCTTTAAAATTTCCAGAATGCATGTGTTCTAATGTTAGTTTCTCTCGATCATAATTTGTTGGGGGGCGCAGTTTCAGAGCCACAAACTTTGTAGAAAATCGCAGCAAGACCCACATTTTTTGAGCTTTGAAAATAGAATGTGATTCTCACTGTGTAGGGTGTCATTAACCCATTCACGACCACGTGTCCCTCCGGTGGGACACGTTTTTCAAAAATCGATTTCCACGCCGCACGAAGGATTTTACAAACCTACATTTGATCAAATAATTCACCCACCCTAGACTTGAATAAAAACCTTGTGGTTCGCCGGTAGGCCAATCGCAACAACGGATTTGGTCCTTCCCAGAAATACCGTTTTTTGAGGTAAAAGAAAAAGCGCGTGTGCAGCCATTTCAGAAGCACCTTATAATGTCTTTTTGGTTCTATCGCAACTTTTAATGTTTAAAAGGGGAGAAATATATCGTTTGAGACTTGTTTACTCTTCTCAAAATGTTGCATTTTACTATTAGTTGACCGTTTCGAGGTACTGTCCTTATATAGTCTACAGCAATGGAAATAGGACCTGGTTAGGTTGCGGACTCTTCGTAACATACTGCAGTCAAATCGGCCCGTAGTAAAGCCGGCGAAAATTTCAGTTCAGCCTATCTGAATCCATGTTCTGAAAAGAATTCAGATGAGCCGCACACATTTCAGACGTACGTGTTGTAGGATAGCGACCTAGGCTAAACAGAGAAAGTCGGCAACAAACAAGTTAAGCTGAATCACTCAGTCAGATCTGACTGACTTCTTGGCTAGAGAAGAGAGAAACAGCGTGCCAGGTCAGGAGTGCGCTCGAGACTGTTTTAAAGACAGTGTTCACGATAAAAATCGTTTTCCTGTTCTCCCGCCCATCTTGAAAACGGCCCCATGCTGATTCCAATAATGTCTCTGAAATTGTACAATACTTTCTGGGAACGGAGTTATGGTCCCTCAAAAATTGAGCTAAGGAAACATGGTGGACGAGTTGTCGGGGGCTTGTAACATCCGTCTTTTGCAGCCGATGTATGCCAGCTGACCTGAGCAAAGAGAGAAGTTGAGAATGAATGGAAGAACTGGGCCATGATTGGAAATCATTGCTCATCTCACGATCTCGAGCATTCATTTCTTCACGTCGGTGGGCGTGTGTTGCGCTTGTGGGGTTTGGCTTGCGCTCGAAAGGGCAACTTCGAGCTCTTTTGGAACTTTTCCTGGCTCGTTTTCATGCGTTCTTTCAACTTCAACGTTACAGTGTGCCCCTCCACTACCCATTCCTAGTGTAAACTGAAACACTTTTTTTTATCGTGAACACTGCCTTTAAGGAGCAAAGGAGTAACCTAAAGGCACAGGACACCCAAAAAATTAATTTTGAGATTTCATGCTTATCTTGGAGAGAGGCACACTCTGATCACAGTGGTGTCTCTAGAATCGTCCAAGACCCCCTTTGAACAGAGTAATGGCTCTTCAAAGGTGCCTAGATTCTGAGGGTGAAAAATTGGTGGACGAGTTGTCTCAGACCTGTATTTCTCTTCATTCGCAATCGTTGCGTGAGAGAAAGCTAGGATAAGGAGGCAGTCCGGTAATGGACTGAAGAACGGCGACTTATTGGAATTCATCCATCCATCGAGCAGCTATCGGCTTCAAAAATCTGTTAGGGTCGGGCCTGTGGTGGTGAGCGAAGGGGACGGGCCTGTGGTGGTCGCTTATATCTCGCTTATTTGGAGAAAATGAGATCTGGCATTTGGCACGTGTTATACAGGAGGGGGTCTTCTACACAATTCATGAAAATCTCAAAATTCATATCTGAGGTGTACTGTGCCTTTAAAGGCAGCATACACGCTCGCAAGCATAGTCGAGATAACAGCATAGATAGCAGTCCGCACGGCCTGTACTATGTCGTCAACGACGTTTGAAGCGCTGAAAACTGTCAGGATGACAATATTTGACAATGCTTGAGCAATCTTACCTTCCACGCCCGTATTTTCACACCTTCGAGTAACAGAATGAGAATCGATACTTGTGAAAACGTGTGGTAATTGAGAGTGATAGCACTATGAAATGGGAGTGCACGAGAGAAATAGCTTGGTTTACTTGAGTATAACATGTCTGCGTACCTATTGACTCTCGTCCACATTCGAGAATGCCGCTCTGCTTTGGCTGACCTCTTGAAATGAAGGATTTTATCAGTGCACAAACATGTTATATTGAGGAAAATCGAGTTTTTTCTCTACTGCACTCCCTTTTTATAGTGCTATCATTCTAAGTTATCACATGTTTTCTCAAGTATCGATTCTCATTCTGTTACTCGAAGGGGTGTGAAAATACGGGCGTGGAAGGCAAGATTGCTCAAACATTGTCAAATATTGTCATGCTGGACAGTTTTCAGCGCTTCAAACGTCGTTGACGACATAGTACGGGCCGTGCGGACCTATCTATGCTGTTATCTCGACTATGCTTGCGAGCGTGTATGCTGCCTTTAAATAATTCAGCTGAGATTTCGGTTTATCAATGTATTATTATCAATATCAGCTTCCACGAAACAAACAGCATTTCATTTATTGAGAAACGGAGCATGGAGTTGGTCGATCCGTAAACGACCACGTAGAGAATAATGGCCTGTTGTTCTTGTCATCACAGGTATAATCATACCCCCATCATCATGGCTTTGCAAGACCGACCGCTTGAATGCAATCTATCGCTCGGTACGATTTCGGACTCGTCTGAACCCTGTCTGAATCGTTTCGGGCTTATTTTATCACCCATTCAGATTATCCTGACTGAGTGGTGGGTTTACTACGGGCCATTTTGTGTTCTCACGCATTTTTTTTCGAAATAACTCAGATTGGTCTGCGAGTTTTTGTTTCCACTCTCACATTTTTACTTGTTTTCGTTGCTTCCACAGATGTAGTCACTCTGCCTATTCGAGACATTTCGAGACCGAAGCCTCAGCAAAAAAGACTTTATGATCATGTAGAAGTCGGCATGAAGTCTTCACTTGCAGCGCGCTAAGTTCACTGTATAGGTGAATTTGCGGCTAGGATCGGTGAGAATGAAGCGAATATGACGTGAAAATGGGGCAAGCTTGCAGCGAGAAAAGGTTTAGTTCACCGCGAAAATGAGGTGAATTTGCCTTGAAAAAAGGGTGAGTTTACCTCGGAATTTACACGAATTCTGTGAAGAAGGGTTCTTCCAAGCAGAAGTGGTCTGGTTCACGTCAGAAACATCTCAATAAAAAGGGAACAATAGGAAAAAGGAGTGAGAAGAGTCTACAAAAAACAAACAGTGTTTTGTCAAAGCCATTTACCTGGTCAACACTTCTAAGTAGCAGAAAAAAACCGTTGCGGTGTTCTGCAGGAAAGTGCGTACAACATCGAACAGGTGTATACCCAGATTTCTACAAATATCTTAGGAGGAAATTGGGTGTTGGTGAAAAATCTGGAGGTTTACTAATGGCAACAGTGTTGTAACAGATGCGGAAAAACCGAACGCTTTTGCTGATGAATTTTTTAAAGTGTATTCACTAGATAATGATCGAAGACCAAACATAATTTTTGTCATTGAACATCCAATGCCAGATTTTACATATATGGACCCTTTGACTGTCTATGAATATCTGAGTACATGGCTCAATTATAGCTCTTGAACTCCTGACGAAATCCCCTTCACTTTCATACACAATGTCGCACACATAATTTCGGGTCCGTTATCGTATTTGTATAAGCAATCAATATTACTCTCTGAAGTTCCTGAACGATGGAAGCACTCTTATGTCACACTAATTTTGAAAAAAACAACAACCTGCATCTGACCCCAGAAATTACAGGCCAGTCAGCCTGACGTCAATTTTTTGCAGATTTTTCGAAAAAATTATCAAAAAACATAGTGGAACATCTCGATCTAAATAAAATTATTCCGGTATGTCAACATGGGTTTGTGAGAGGTAGGTAAGGCCCGTAGTAAAGCCGGCGAAAATTTAAGTTCAGCCTATCCGAATTCATGTTCTGAGAAGAATTCAGATGAGCCGCACACATTTCAGACGTATGTGTTGTAGGATAGCGACCTAGGCTAAACAGAGAAAGTCAGCAACAAACAAGTTTAGCTTAATCACTCAGTCAGATCTGACTGAATCGATTCAGTCAGATCTGACTGGATCGATTCAGTCAGATCTGACTGATTTCTTGGCTAGAGAAGAGTGAAACAGCGTGCCAGGTCAGGAGTGCGCTCGAGACTGTTTTAAGAAGCAAAGGAGTAACTTAAATAATTCAGCTGAGATTTCGGCTTATCAATGTATCATTATCAATATCAGCTTTCACGAAACAAACAGCATTTCATTCATTGAGAAACGAAGCATGAAGTTGGTCGATTCGTGAACGACCACGTAGAGAACAATGGCCGATTGTTCTTGTATTAACAGGTATCATCATGCCCCCATCATCATGGCTTAGCAAGACTGACCGCTTGAATGCAGTCTATCGCTCGATACGATTTCGGACTCGTCTGAGCCCTGTCTGGATCGTTTCGGGCTCGTCTTATCACCCATTCAGATGATCCTGAATGAGTGGTGGGTTTACTACGGGCCTAAGTCTGCTGAAACCACCTAAGTCTGCTGAAACCAATCTACTGGAAAGTCTCAATGATCGGACAAACATTTCGGACGATAAGGGGTGCTGTGATGTGATATACTTTGATTTCCAAAAAGCATCATTCGATCGAGTGAGCACTGACAAACTTTTGCGTATGTTAAATGAAACTGGTTTCCATCCGAGTATGAAGGCATGGGTGAGAGGGTACCTCACTAAGAGAACCTTCCAGGTGAATATCAATGGGGTGCTTTCGGATGTCAAGAATATAACTAGTGAAGTTCCACAGGAAGGGGTCTTCTTATCGCCTATCCTGTTTAACGTCTACACGGCAGAAGTTCCAAGGCTACTAGAAAATGAAAATGTGACCTGTAAACAATACGCGGATGACTTGAAAATTTATTGCGATGTATCACGTTCTGAAGGGAGTCTGGCTGTGCAGTCCGCTCATGATAGCTTGAAAACCTGGTCTCAAGAATGGGAACTCCCACTGTCAACAGAAAAAACCTTGCATCTGAGGATAGAAGCTTCTGACACACCACCTACATACCATATGGATGCCATTGCCATTAAACCGGTGAATTCAGTCACAGATCTGGGATTTCTTTACACAAGTGATTCGGATTTCTCTGCTCATTATGACGCGATTTGTAAAAAGGCTATGATACGAACGTTTCACATATTCAAAGCGTTATCCCCCAGAGATAAGAACATTCCTATCAATGCATATAAGACCTACATAAGGCCACTAGTCGAATGGGCCTGCACGATGTTCAACCCATCCAGGAAAAGAGATATCAACAAGATTGAAAAAATACAGAGAAATGTCACAAGAAAAGTTTTTGTTAGAACTGAAGGCTATCGGTACTCCAGTTTCCCTTCATCTACGGACCGAAAATCACTTCTGAAACTAGCAACGTTGGAAACGAGGCGGAAGGTATACGATGCATGTACAGTGCACAAAATCATTCACGGCGGGTACACTGTTGATGCATCAAAGTTTTATACATTTGTTCACTCAGTAACACGTGATGTACAAATGAAGATCTCCTACCGCAAACCAAAAAAAGGCTTAGAGCGAACGGTTTCACAGCCCGAGCTGGATCATTATTCATTACCTTGAGCAAAACGGTGAATTCAATGTGCACGACAGCCACATTCAAGCGTCGCATCAAAAATGAGCTTCGTAGATCATAATTATCTTTTGATTGATGTCGTAATTTCAGCCAAGTCCATGTGAACTCGTATTTTTCATGATGACTTGAGTGATTTCATGTTTCTTGTATAATCTTCAATCTTTTCACACGATTGTCTTATACAGCGCATTTAAATAAATAAATAAAAATAAATAATATAATCTCGTAAAACGAAAAGATGACTTTTTTCGCTTCTTGGGAAACGATGAAACTCTTGCCACTGAAACACCACGACGGTTTGTTTCTGCTGTTTAGAAGTGTTGACCAGGAAAATCGCTTCGACAAAATATTGTTTGTTTTTGGTAGACTCTCCTCTTTCCTATTGCCCCCTGTTTATTGAGATGTTTTTGACGCGAACCAAACCACTTCTGCTTGGAAGAACCCTTTTTCACAGAATTGTCCCTTTTCCTTGATATTACTAAGTAATATCCTACGTAAGAATATCGAATCTCTTCGTCTCCCCACTAGATCAGCTCCCTTTCTGTGGTCACTAGAATCAATGACCAAGTCACTAGAATCAATGACCAAATCAATTATAAAACTATCTCTGCTTCTACACATGTGTAGAAATCAAGGCAAATGAGAGTTCATTATCAATTTGTGACTTAGGCTGTCAATTATATTTTTGTGTCAAAGCTAGTAACTGTAACATATTAGCCCCGGTCATAGCTGGTCGATCAGACGTAGCCAGCCCAATCGGTTATCATAAATGACATAAATGAGAGGGGAGTGAAAAAACAACACCCTGTTTGGCGAAATCGACCGATATATGAGTTAGGAAATAAATTATACCACTGATTTCATTTCATATATTTCATACAATGGGTGCCCACCCATGCCGCTTCTCGTCGTACTTGTAGGCGTGTATTGTGACGCATAGAATAATCGAATCATTGCGAAATCAGTTGAGTCCTGCATAACATTTGGTTGCCGCACACTTTTCGCGGCGCTTGGCGCACTCCTAGTTGGGTCCTGCACACTTTCCCCGGCACATGGCGCACACCCAGTGAAATCCCGCATACTTTTCGCGGCGCTTGGCGCTTTCCTAGTTGGCTCCAACACGCTTTCTCCGACTCATAGCGCACCCTCAGTGGAATACAGCACACTTTTCTCGGCGCTTGGCGCACTCCTAGTAGGGTCCAATAACATTTACCCGGCGCTCGACGCACTCCCAGGTCAGTTTTACACATTTTCTCCGGCACTCGCGGTCTGCGCCCCTCAGTGGTATCCCGCACTCTTTTTTCTGCGCTTGGCGCACTACCCGTTTGATCCCATAAACTTTCCCAGGCGCTTGGCGCCCTGTCAGTTGGATACCGCACTCGTTTTACGGCGCTCGGCACACTCTCAGTTGGGTCCTATACACTTTTCCCGGCGCTCCGTGCACTCTCATTTGAGTCACGCACGCTTTCCCCGGCGAACTCACAGCGGGCCTTCTTCTAGCGTGCAGGCAGCCGCTCATACACCCCCCCCCAGCAAGCTTTCATATAGGAAACTGCTGTATTCGTGTTATCAGTGTGCGCCATTACATCATAACAACAAACCAAGTTGCTTCATTTAAAAAACCACCGAGATTCCGTCCAATAGATGCACACTCACGACCTATAGGCGTGTACTGTGAGGCATAGAATAATTTAATCATTGCAAACTCAGTTGGGTCCCACAACACAATTGGGTCCCGCATACTTTACCAGGCACTCGCAGCACTCCCAGTTGGGTCCGAAACATTTTCGCCGGCACATGGCGCACACCCAGTGAAATCCCGCACACTTCTCGCGGCGTTTGGCGCACACCCAGTGGTATATCACACACTTTTCGCGGCACTTGGCGCACTCCTAGTTGGGTCTAAAATATTTTCCCTGGCCCTCGGCGCCCTGTCACTTAAATGCCGCACTCGTTTCACGGCTCTCGGCGCACTCCTAATTGGGCCCCACACACTTTCCCCGGCGCACGGCGCACTCCCAGGCGGATCCTACACACTTTGTACGGCACTAGGCGCACAACCAGTGGAGTCCCGCACACTTCTCGCAGCGCTCGGCGCACTCCTATTTGGGTCCTACACATTTTCTTTGGCGCTTTCCAAGACATCCTGATGACGTCATCAGATGCCCAATGAACTTTTCAGAGCGTCCAGATGACGTCTTCTGAAGCCCTGTTTACTTCCCATGACGCTCCGATGACGTCATCAGAAGCCCTATGCACGTTTCACAACGTACCGTTCACGTCATCTGAATCCCCACTCCCCAATAAATCGACTATTCCCCAGCCTATGTACCCCCTACCAACTTACCTGCTTGCAGAATTGATCGCCTCCTACCATTGGCAGTGGATAGTATTAAGACAGTGAAAATAAAAAGCGTGACGGCACATGGCGCACACCAGGAAATTTTCTTAAAGGCAGTGTTCACGATAAATTTCACTTCCGATATCTCCACGGCTTACGGAAGGGCTGGTGCCCTATATAGCGAGGCATGCTCAAAAAGGATACAAAAGACGCGTTTCTGAGCGAAAATAGGCCCTCTCTTGTTTACGTTGATTTTCGAGCGTGGAGGAACTCAACGCTAGATGGATGATACCTATCAGTGCAATGAAGCGATCAGCTCACTTATCAGCACTTAATTGACTTGATCAATCGTGTAATCTGAGTCTTCATTTGTTCATTACGAGGGGGCGGATCTGGGGCACCTGGCGTGTCTGGGGCACCAAAAACGCTTGTTTGCAGCCGTTATTTTGCCGCTCCTGGCTCGTCTCCTACCGTTCTTTCAAAATGGAGAGCCTGAGATCCTTCTTGCCTATCATTTCAGTGTGGAAAGTCAACGAGGATGATCATCGTGAACGCTGCCTTTAAGCTTCCCGACTCACAATTTTGATACTTGTGAACCGATTGAGCTCAAATTTTCTCTGCCGATGTCTCCGGGCCCCTCTCACATGTATCCAGGAGGGAATTTCTAGAATTGTTGTTTTTAAGCGTTTATTGTTTACTTCATGAAATTTCAGGTGATCGCAAGGCCTAAGCGAAACCAAACCTCTCCATCTGCTTCGCGCCTGGAGCTATTTGAGGCGAATATGCTATGAAATTACCTTAGAATTGAGTTCATGATCCCTTGATTATACAGCGAATAACTGGCGAATTTATCGCTAAGTACAGCTAGTGAAAACGAAGTAATATATTTATTTAACCTACAATACTCTTCATGTACCAGCTAAAAAATCAACAACGTTTTTATCCTAGAAGATCACATTATATTTTGAAACAGAAAATAACTGAAGACAACTAGTGAGCAGTGTTGGGCCTGTGCATTCCGAATCGTTACCGTTTAAGAGCCTTCTCCTCTTCTGGATGATTTGGACCTCGCTCGTCTTCGTTTCCTAAATGTAAATAGATTTACAGCGTTTCAGAAGTAGAATTCAACGCCAGAAAGGGAGAAAATCGTCTTTCGATCGATAAGTCTGTTATCTTTGAAATCCCACTAAAGCAATTCAGTTTTGGAAATGTTCAGTGTTGTAAAAAGCCACTCAAGATTACTAATAGTTAATTTCAAAACAACTGCTGTCCTATAAAAACAGCCCGCGTTTCGAAGTGTACCACATCGTCTCGTCCCAAAACTCTGTCAAAGTTTTTGACGTCACCGTCCCTATTTCATTACCCGTCTACTACAGCGTTACATGGGATACATAGATTACACTCCCGGGTTTTCACCTCATCAGTCAAGCCCTCTATCATTTCTCTTACACTCGGGACCCGTCATTTAAAAGCAGCATGCACGCTCGCAAAAGTGGTTTAGATAGAGACATTCATGGGTCCTGAGGCTCCTATTGGAACGCTCACACCGTAGTATACGACGAAAAAAAAGAGAAATTACCTTATTTGAGCCATATTGAGTCAGACAATCATCCGTACTGTAATACCAATGCTGTCATTTTAGCTCGTTTTTGGCGTTCTGTTCTGTTCTGAAATTCTGATCCTATTTTGTACCTATTTAGATCGAAGCGTGAGAGCGGGGTAGATGCGCACGCAGAACTTAATTCATGTGAACGACTCACAGCATCTAGGTATGAAACAAATTCACGTGAAAACAAAGTTATTCTTACCGGGGTCTCTGACCGCATCCAAGCTTACATCAACCTCATTTTGAACAAATTCCGGTTCTTCGATTGTACTGACGAACATTTCTTCATTGGGTGTTTGTTCTCGCGAATGCTCTTCAGAGTTGATTCTAATGCAAATGAGCACGGATATGCCGGTATGCAAGAAGTTTACCTGAAGCTTCATTAGAGAACTTTTTGTGGGAGTTGGAACGATATCCACTCCGGCTAATTTCTGTAACTTGCGATGTGCAACCTAACAACGTGGCAGTATACCAAATAGAGGTACCAAAGAGATGAGAAGAAACACATGAATTTTAAACTCAGGAGTGAATGAAAACTTCATAAACCCAATCTTCACAAATACACTCGCACGGACCACTTAAAGGCAATGGTCACGATAAAAAATGTGTTTCAGTTTCCGCTAGGAATGGTTAGTGGAGGGGCACACTGTAACGTCAACGTCGACAGAACAAATGAAAACAAGCCAGGAAGAGCCCCAAAAAAGCCCGAAGTTGCCACTTTGAGCGCAGGGCAAACCCCACAAGCGCATTGCCCGCCCACCGACGTGAACGAATGAAAGCTTGAAATCGTGAGATGAGCCATAGTTTCCGATTATTGGCCCCGTTCACCCCTTCATTCTCGACTTCTCTCTTTACTCAAGTCAGCTCGCATAAATCGGTGGCAAATGACGGCAGTTACAAGCCTCGGAAAACTCGTCCACCGTGCTTCCCAAGGTGAATTTTGAGGGGCCATGACTCCGTTCCCAGCAGGTCGTGTACGATTTCAGAGACATCGTTGGAATCAGCATGGGAACGTTTTCATGATAGGCTGAAAAACAGGAAAACGATTTCTATCGTGGACACTGCCTTTAATAGCCATCCTGTATACACCACGCGAACAAATTACAACACCAGTTAGAATGGAACTGGAGCCAAATGAAAAAAAATTCGACTTTTGAAGCCCGAGAAACGCTCGCACCCGATAGCATGATACGATTCCCAGTTGTGCGGAACTGGTTTCGCAGTCTCATAGATCGATACTCTCTAACGCCGTAGCGCGACTCTCAGCGAGTTGCGCGTTCCCCGAAGTTTCCTTACGTATGAAAACTGCATCGGCGCCAAATTAGCCCAAGTACATGAAGCCGTAGGAATAAGTGAAAAAAATCTGCAAATCGTTTGGTAGACTTTCTCGTCGCCACGCTTTTTGATAGCAGCGTAACTGGTTCCACAGTTGAACATACCGTTATTCGCAATTCTGAAAAAATCGAGGATCACAAGTACTACATATTCGTGCGGTGCAAATACGGACATTTTTATTGTATTCGTAGCTGTAGCCTTTTTGACTTGGCACGAATTAGAGCCACAACAAAGGCTCAGTTGTTCGACGCTTAGTTGTCTGCAAGTCCACTGCACGCATCGCTATCTAAAAATGACTGGGAGTTCACCAGGGATGTGCGTAATTACGACTAACGACTAACGGGCTTTTCGGGTGTTACGACTAACGACTTACGACTAACGAAATGAAAAATATTTTCGTAAACAATCCCAAAGTTCGTTAGAAAGTCAATAGTCGTTCAAATCGTGCTCCAACCCAAGGCTTACACCGAGATTGATTTATGTCGCCCTGTTGGTTGTTCTAGGTGAATAGTACAAAAAAACCATAGCTTTCAGTATTTATTGTTCCTACTGACCCTGCTTCGCAGTTCTGGAACCCCCATATTATGGCCCCAACCGAACGTTGCGCTAGGTTAGGCGCAGCATTTATGCGATTTCTCGTCGGTCGGCAACTTTAAAGGCAAAGGACACTCAAAAAATAATTTTTGAGATTCCATGCTTATATTGGAGAGAGTCACATGCTGATCACAGTGGTGTCTCTGAAATCGTCCAAGACCCCCTTTGAACAGAGTTATGGCTCTTCAAAGATGCCTAGATTTTGATGGTGAAAAATTGGTGGACGAGTTGTCTCAGGCCAGGTTCATTCGCAATCGTTGCGTGAGAGAAAGCCAGGATAAGGAGACAGTCCGGTTTTGGACTGAAGAACGACGACTTGTTGGAATTCATCGATCCATCGAGCAGCTATCGAGTTCAAAAGTCTGCTAGGGGGTCGGGCCTGTGGTGGTCGCTTATATCTCGCTTATTTGGAGGAATTCAGATCTCGCATTTGGCACGTGTTATACAGGAGGGGTCTTCTACACAATTACATGTAAATCTCAAAATTAATATCTGAGGGTGTACTGTGCCTTTAAAGCCGGTTCCGACAGTGACCGGCTCCAGCGGAGATTTTTGCAGAGGACGCTATCAGATGTAATAATATGGAGAGGTGCCTGCAGGCCACAACTGCGCACTGACGGGAACTGTATCCGATGATTGGATTGCAAAGGGTGTCGTCCTTCGATTTTCAGTCATGAATTTCTGAAAATTTAGCTTCCTGGCAAAAGTAACGATTTGGTGATGGTGAAAAAAAAAGTTTCACAAATACCTTGAAATATCTTAAAAAATGATTTGGCGTAAAATAGCCTGGAGTAATAAAAAGGTAGGAAATGAAGTGAAATAACCAAACTGCGATTTGGTGGTTGATCATTTCACAAGCTTCTCCGTTAAACTTATCAAAACGAAATCAAGCACGATATGGAATGGAGCTTTGCGTTCACCTAGCTTGACCTATGCTGATTTCCTTATTACAGCTTTAAAAAATGGCATAATGTTTCCGTTGCGCACTTGATTTCGTTTTGATAAGTTTAACGGAGAAGCTTGTGAAATGATCAACCACCAAATCGCATTTTTGGTTATTTCACTTCATTTCCTAGCTTTTTTATTACTCCAGGCTATTTTACGCCAAATCATTTTTTAAGATATTTCAAGGTATTTTTGAGACTTTTTTTTCACCATTACCAAATCTTTACTTTTGCCAGGAAGCTAAATTTTCAGAAATTTCACATATTTTTCCCGAAGGTTCCCTTTCTGACTCCAATATTGCTCAGAAATTCTCATTTTGAAATGATGAAACATCTAACAGACGATATTGCCGTATCAGTACAATCTTTAAAACATATGACCCAAAACCATAAAAAATACCACCCATTCCCGCATTTTGTGCAACATGTGAGAGCTCGATATAATTGATCATTAATATTTGATCTTGCATGATGAGAAAATTTAACAAAAAAGTGAACAATAAAAAATCATTGCGGCATTTTGGGCAACGGGCGAAAAAATTAATATTATTGATTGGTATTTATCGATAATGACTGATTAGCAAAATATCCCAACCAAGAAAACCAATTCCTTCAGCAATCACTACTACTGGCCGCATTTAGTGCAGAAAGCGCCAAAATCGATAATATTGATTATCGATCGATGCCGCGTCATGAGTACGAATTCTGACAAGTTCAGTACTTACCTCCGACGACCTGTGTTGATTGACTGCAGATTCACCCACCCACCACGGTCTCCACAGTCGTAGCAGAAGAAGCAGTTTTCGTGCTCCACGGCTAATTTAGTATGTAAACCCACGATTTTGAGGTACCCTTCAAAGTTGAGGTATCAAGTTCAAAATGGAATAGGAGCGACCTGCATTCATTTCCAGCCTCCTTTCCAAAAATGAGCTCCCTAGCTCAATTTTAAGGCTACCCGCAAGATCGTGAACTCCGTCTGAAAAAAGGAGATTAACAACAAAAACGCACGGTCTTTCACTTTTTACTCGAAAACCAGTCAACCATTCCAAACCATTTTTATGTTACTGTACCAACTTTTTGCGCTTTTTTCAATGCTATTTAGAGCTAATTTCTTCGTTCACTCTGAATTGAGATTTCGAAAAACGGGTCGCGCGCATGGCCAATTCAAAACCAAATCTGGTGCGCGCTTCGCGCGCACCACAATTCGAGAAATGGGGTTTCTATAAAGTGGTGCTGGAACCTCTGGTGAAATTTCCATTCGGGTGCTAATTTCTTTCGACCTTTCCCCATTATGGGAACAAGCTCTAAACCACGCAAGCGCTCGGCTCGCGACGCTGAGCAAAGAGCAATTAGTGCAAAGCCGGTGCAAGTCCCCGTGCTATCACCATCGGGTAAGCCTCAAAAAACATCACATAGCGCAGAATAGCAAATTTTGCACTGAAAAAAAAAACAGAGAAATCAAAATTTTCTCGGTTCCCCATATTGTTTCTTTTCTTGCTGAAAAAATGACGAAAATCGATAAACAAACACTCTCGAGTATTTGGCTTTCGTGAATAATTTAATTATGTGTATGTGGGCTTGCAACTTGACCTAGGTGCTCTAACAAGGAGTGATTTGTGTCCTCAATAGCCTTGAATGTTTTGAAAAATGCCTCTTCTCTTCATGCCTTCCTTTTTTCTATTCATGGGGTTTTTTTCTGCCTCAACTGTGCTTGTTTTCAGAGCCTAGATTTTTAACGACTAACGATTAACGACTAACGAGGGTTTTGGCCGGTTGAACGACTAACGACTAACGAATTACAAAATTTCTATTACGCACATCCCTGGAGTTCACCCACCACATTCTCGAAAAATCTACTCTTTCGGCAACGAGAGCATCAGAAGCCATTTCCACAACTGAAAGAAACCGCTAAAACTTGAGAATTTGTAACGATACTCTACATTGCAGCTAGGGAACATTAGATGAGCATCAACCTGTCTAATAAAGACTCCGTATGAGGATCAACAGTTCTAAGTTTCTGATCTGAAATGTAGCCCACGGAGCTTGACCGTTCGGCTCCTGGCAATGTGGCAGCGCCAGGTTACGGCAGTAGTCGTTGCGAGACCACGAGATACAATTTGATCTGGGCTTCGCCGCAAGCTTTTCGTAGGAATTTGGACTCATACTCATGGATACTCGAGGAACTGCAAATTATTACTCGAAACGGGAAAAGTTGTGTAACACCAAGCAGAATTATGAACGACTAGCGAGACCTAGCGAAGTTTTCGCTCACAGAAACTTTTGCGTGAGCCAACTACCTGAGACGGATTAGTTAGTTAGAACGGTGGTGACTGACTTCCGTCTAACCGAAAGTTGCTGTACGTAGGTATGGACTCTCCTGAGCAGAGCAGGGTGCCGTACATTTACAGCAGGCCGTGGGGGTATCACAATGTGGGATCAAAAAGCAAAACATAAGAAGCCAGCAGTAAATCGTCGGTTGCTACCGGCATAAAATTCACAACCCCTTCTGCACTTCCTTCCCTTACTCTGCCAATTCGAGACTTGATGCCGCAGCAAAAGAGACTTGATGCTCATGTACAAGTCGGCATGAAGTCTTAATTTGCCGCGCTAAATTCACTGTATGGGTGAATTTGCTGCTAGGGAGAGGTGAGAATGAGGTGAATTTCCCGTGAAAATGGTGCGAACTGGCAGCGAGAGAGGGTCCAATTACTCCCGAAAATGAGGTGAATTAACCTCGAAAATGGGTGAATTTACCCCTGAAAATTTCAGGAATTTGAAGGTCCACAGCAAGGAAGCCCCCTTGTCCGCAACATGAGCGTAATCTTCACCGAGGTCTGCGGTGAGGAGCCACCCTCTGCGGACCCCGGCGTAACTCGTCCCCCGTCGTGAGGATACCCACTGTATCCTCCCAGCAACCAAAATTATGCTGGCCTCCGGATAGTGACCCGAAGTCACCTTTCAGGGCCGGCAGCAGAATGCCGAATGAGGACTCTGGTGGGATGAGGCTGTTTTTATACCGGCGGTGCTCATAGTAAACACATTGAGACGTGATCACATTGAGACGTGATTATTCGTTTTATCATGTTTTCGCTGGGATGTTTTCATTTGTTTAGAAATTTCTGAGATGCCAGCAACGGCGGTAATTTCACCCTTTGCGCTGAGTGGTATCCAGCCGCTCAACAACTGATATGCATTAACATGTTAGCGCAGGCGGTATTTTCACGCTTTGCGCTGACTGATATCCAACCGCTCAGCAAATTCACCCTTTGCGCGGATAAGCTTTCATGACGGCGCTAAAGGTGAATTTGATGCCTTATGATAACAAAGCGTGATAAAGGTCGCTTTCGCCGAAGCATCAAGCCTCGAATTGGCAGAGTACGTCGCTACCCACTGCCCTTTCTTCCAATTTGTAGAGTTCACAAGCTATTAATCTCGCCTTACCGTCTCTATCATGATAAGGACAAACGCATTCTCATTTTATATGATGTTTCCCTAGTTCACCAACGTCATGCCCTTGTTCTCAATGAATGAAAATAGTAGGTGGTTGTTTATGTTTTTGTGGTGCAGATTTTGATAAGCTCAGACTTGCAACATATAAAAAACTGGTTTTTGGAAGTTAGGGAATCGAAATGACTGAGCGGTTGCAATGAGTGGCGAACAGAGAAGGTGCGGAAGTGGACCTGCTGCTTGTTTCCTAAAACTGGCAAGAAAATGTCTCAGGAGTTCTGCGTCAATCTCGAAACGCGTCGCACGCTTCTCAAAATTCATGTTTTCTAATCTGTTTTCTTCTCCACAAAAGGTTAAGATTTAGCATAAAAAAATTAAAAAACCTTTTTCAAATTCTTCGCTCTTGGTAACGTCCTGCACACTCCCACTGCGGTCCTGCTAACTTTTGATGACCTGCACACTCCCACTCGTGACCTGTGCATTTTCTATGACGCCCTGCACACTCCCACTGGGGACCTGCGCACCCTCTATGACGTCCTGCACCCTACCATTTGGGTCCTGCACACTATCTGTGACGTGCTGCACACTCGCGTTGGGGTCCTGCACACATTCAATGACGTCCTGCGCACTCCTACTCAGGACCTGCACATTTTCTGTTATGTCCTGCACACTCCAGCTGGGGTCCTGCACAATTTCTATGACGTCCTGCACACTTCCTCTGGGGTCCTGCACATTTTCTACGATGTCCTGCACACTCCCGCTGGGGTCCTGCACAATTTCTATGACGTCCTGCACACTTCCTTTTGGGGTCCTGTACACCTTCAATGACGTCCTGCTCACTCCCGCTGGAGACCTGCACATTTTCTATGATGTCCTGCACACTTCCACCGGGGTCCTGCACACTTTCTATGACGTCGTGCATACTCCCACTGGGGTCCTGCACACTTTCTACGATGTCCTGCACACTCCCGCTGGGGTCCTGCACAATTTCTATGACGTCCTGCACACTTCCTTTTGGGGTCCTGTACACTTTCAATGACGTCCTGCACACTCCCGCTGGGGACCTTCACATTTTCTATGATGTCCTGCGCACTTCCACCGGGGTCCTGCACACTTTCTATGACGTCCTGAACACTTCCTCTGGGGTCCTGCACATTTTCTACGATGTCCTGCACACTCCCGCTGGGGTCCTGCACAATTTCTATGACGTCCTGCACACTTCCTTTTGGGGTCCTGTACACTTTCAATGACGTCCTGCACACTCCTGCTGGAGACCTGCACATTTTCTATGATGTCCTGCACACTTCCACCGGGGTCCTGCACACTTTCATGACGTCGTGCATACTCCCCACTGGGGTCCTGCACACTTTCTACGACGTCCTGCACACTTCCGCTGGGGTCCTGCACACTTTCCATGACGCCCTGCACACTCCACTGGGGTCCTCCACACTTTCTATGACGTCCTGCACACTTCCGCTGGGTCCTGCACATTCCTACTTAGGGCCTGCGCACTTTCTATGACGTCCTGCACACTCCGATTAGGGTCCTGCACACTTTCTATGACTTCTTGCACACCCTCACTGGGGTCCTGCACTCCTTTTATGACGCCCTGCATTTTGCATCGCTAGACGACTCGCAGAAGTTATCATGACCCACGGCCAAAAGTGCGCTCCACGGACAAACTCGGTTGCCCCGAGGCACGTAAGAGGTGACTCGGGCTGATTTTTTGGTAATCGATAAATGTCGCACCCACCGAAATGTTGGTACCATTTCATACAAGTTTTGATCGGCCATTCCTAAGATATGCGGGACACATGCACACACATACACACACACACACACACATCGGGACATAACTGCTTTAAGTATAAGGATTAGTCTAAGATCAAATAAAACTCCCATTGCAATTTCTGGGCCAAATTCCATGCCCCGGACTCTTTCACAATATACGCAGCTAAATTCAAATAACCAGCGTGCGCGGGCCTTGGCGCGTTGCCAGAAGACACTACAACGGTAGTCTTTGGCCGAATGAATCATTCAAATGACGGGTTTTAGAACGAATATGTAACCCAATTCATATGAAGTTTCACATTAACAGACCAAAGTTGAAGCGGTCGATCAATATTCATGGGAAACAATTAAACACTGGCAATCTGAGGCGGCTAGTGGCGATCAAATCCCATTATGATTCATGCATATTTATCCCCAAGAGATAGCGATATGTGAGGGAATTGCTGCAGTTTATAGGCCTGATTCCTTATAAGGAACTAGTGACCCTTCTGGTCCCTAGTCCGTGGCAGCCACGTGACTTGAAGGCGCGTGTCCACTGCCAGTTGTAAGTACAGTTCTGCTTTTTGAAATCGAACGAACAAACATGACGTCGGAAGCCTTTGAACTGTTCAATGTTTTTATTTCTTCAATCAAGCTGCGTTCATAACTGTAGACACGCAAAGAAGATACACATTCTTTGCGCACCCGCTGCTATCCGCAGCTTCCTCTAGCGCCGGTCTCATCCCGCTCACACCCGGAATGAATACCATTTCAAAGCTATTAGCAGAGAGCGGGCGACACGATGGCTTCGTCAAACGGAAGTCCGATTTCGCCGCCCCCCTTGTCCCTCGAATCAACCATGTAGTATTCGTTAGGCTTCGCCAAACGATGGGCTGGCTTCGCAGACCCGTTTGATTATTTACGAATTTCCTCGACTCGAATATGTATATATATGACGTGATTTGAAGCCATAATATAACGTCTTTTGACATTAGCTGAAGCCCCACCTACTTTCCAGAACGTCCTGCTAACGTCATCTTTATCCCAAACCACTTCAGACACGTCCTGAAGAAGCTTTCTGGACCCGAACGACTTTCAACACGTCGTGCTGACGTCATCTGAGCCCCACCCACTTTTCACAACGTCCTACAGACGTCATCTGAAGGCCGGTCCACTTTCTATGATTTTCGACTTACCTCCTCCGCAGAATTGTCGAATTATTCCGTCGCACCTCTTGATCAGAAAACTGTGCAATTACAGAATGCACATCTTGAAAATAAGAGGGACAGGCGGACGCCACTGTATTTTGTTACTACGGAAAGATGGCTTTTCTTCGATGTTTCAACCCAGTTCAATTGTTCAACGTGAGCAGCAAGCAGTTGAGATATAGTTTTTGACCAAAATGTGACAGTTCTCTTCGTTTGCAAAACCAAAATTCATGTGAGGATTCGAATATTTGTCGACCGCCTAACATTGCCCATGACTACCGACTGAGCCATAAATGCTATTGTTTCGCTTGCTTGGCTTTTCTTGAACTCTTAGAAGGTACGATGGCTCCCTATATCTTATCTCGAGAGTATTCTTCTTCTTCGGATTATTGATCCCATCGCAGGTTATCTAACACAAGTGAGCACGTGACGCGACCGCACGCAGCCGGTGAGGCTCGAACGCGTAGGCAACTACGGCCGTGTGGGAGATTTTCCCCTTTCTAGCAAAGAAAACCTGAACTAAACTGATCTGGCTCTTTCACTTTATTAGGGGCTCGACGGGATAACCGGACGCCAGGTGGATTAGAAGAACAATGAAACTAAATCGCGATTAGTTACGGCTGTCGCGACGTGCGGGTCCGCCAAGCTCCTTGCATCGGCGGTGTGGGTGACAGTCCCGCCCGTCACGTATTGGGGACATCTGCGACAGGACTCTGCACGCTATGCTCACTCATTACCCTTACTGCCACTGCGGGTAAGGGACGTACACACAAAGGCCCAAGCCCTTTTCGAGCTGACACATATAATAACCACCCAATACTCATCAGTGTTTACGTCACAATTACATCTTTTCGACCTCGGCGCCCTGGTTCATGACTCCAAAGCGAATCTGACACAAAATACATATGGGCTGTCGACTGCACTGAATAAGGCCGTAGCCTGCGGATATTACCGCCACACTGTCTGTACTTTTGCTACACAACAGAACACCAGATACGTATGATGCGTTTAACCTCTCTTAGATACAACGTTCCTACGGGTCAAGTGCGGACTCCTCCCGGTAACTAGGGGTCGGACCTAAGTGGTACCTACGGACCGCTGCGTTTCCTCCGCGTCACTTCGGTGGGACGTGTGTCACGGAACCGCGACTGCGGGGTAGAGGCAACGGCCCCCTGCGCCATTGCCCTCCCTTCGGGCGTCTGCTTTATAGGCAGTATGGAAAATGCCCACCTGGTGACTTTGGGCTCCTGGCCGGACGATGACTGCGGCCTGTACTGCTTGGTCAGCGAGCTACGGCTCGCTGGGCTGATGACGATCCATCGGGAGCAGGAGAGCTTGGACTCGACTGCTTTGGTGTTGACGGGCAGCCGGCAGACGCGTACTACGACGAGAAGAGTGGCGGTAATCGATGGGCGGGGCTCTGGTCTCCTGCGCCCACTGCGTCTCTGCCTGCTTTAGAATGTCCCTGACCGTACTGGCACGCCGCCAGGCCCCGGTGTCTATGCACTCTGCCGCCCCTGCACAGCGGATGACGTCAGCAAGGAAGAAGTCGGACGAAAGTCACGACAACGGCTATCAACCACACTTCAGCAACTGATATGCATGAACATGCCAGCAATGGCGGTGATTTCACTCTTTGCGCAGATTGATATCCAGCCGCTCAGCAGATTTACCATTTGCGCGAATAAGCTTTGATGCGCTATGAGCTTTATGTGCTCTCCGAACTGCAGGAAACTTCGTGGAGGAGAAGCGTCTGAGGAGGAAGTTGCGTCGGCAGCTTCAAAGTGACCGCGAACGAGAGTGGACGTGTAGAGCTAAGGAGTTCGAGAAGGCTTGGGAGGAGAAGAATCCGAAGAAAGCCTACACGTTGCTGCGACAGTATAGCGGGAAGATGAAGAGATGTTCTCCTGTCTTGAACACTACCAATGGAGTTGCAGTTGGTGATGCGACGCTGCCAATATGGAAGGATTACTTCAGTTCACTACTGAACCGTCCAGCGCCATCAGTACCTGAGCTCCCGCATGTTCAGCGAG
The DNA here is from genome assembly GCA_029168955.1 of Aplectana chamaeleonis. NCBI lineage: Eukaryota > Metazoa > Nematoda > Chromadorea > Rhabditida > Cosmocercidae > Aplectana > Aplectana chamaeleonis. The sequence goes on along the minus strand of JAPDOI010000497.1, from coordinate 21,161 downwards.
CACATTACGATGTCAGTGAGGAACCGCCGACTGAGTCTGAAGTTTTGGATTGTGTCCGGAAAATGAAGAATGGAAAGGCAGGTGGAGATGACAACATCACTGCTGAAATGCTGAAAGCTCTTCCTCCGTCTGGGATTCGTGAAATGACCAACACCATCCGTGCCATATGGATGAGCGAAAGGATACCCGATTCGTGGAGACATGCGATCATCGTACCTCTTCACAAGAAGCTATCCGTCACGGATCCTAAGAACTACAGAGGAATCTCTACTTCGTGTCATGTACAAGGTTTTAGAACGTATCATTCTCGAGCGACTTATCAAACATCGTGAAGGAACGACCAGAGAAGAGCAAGCCGGTTTTCGACCTGGAAGATCGACCATCGACCAAGTGTTCGTCGTGAGAAGAGTAATTGAATCGTGGCAGCGGTTTTCGAAGCCATTACAGCTTGCTTTTTGGACTTTGAAGCCGCGTTCGACTCTCCTCATCGTGATCGATTGCTCAATGCTCTGCGAGCAGATGGAGTCCCGGAAAAGTATGTTCGGTTAATCGAGGACATGAACAAAGGAACAACAGCAGCAGTTCGTACACCTGTCGGATTTACGTCAGCTTTCGAGGTGAAAACAGGAGTAAGGCAAGGAGCCGTTGCAGGACCTTTCTTCAACTTCGCCGTTGATGACATCATGCGTAGAGTTGCAGAACAGTTTCCTGCGGATGTGATCCTAACACCATCAGGACGCTCCCTTGTCGACCTGGAGTACGCCGACGACATTGTGTTATTCGCTGAAAACAACGCAAAACTGCAAAGGATTGTGAACCTCGTTTCGAAGTATGCCGCAGCCTATGGACTTCGTCTTCGTCCCGACAAATGCAAGCAGATGTGGGTCTCTCAGAGGCCTTCAACTGGAGTTTGTGTGGACGGACAACGTATCGAACTGGTGGACGATTTCTGTTATTTGGGCTGTTTGCTGAAGAACGATGGTAGTTATGCAGCGGATATTCGACAACGATGTGCGAAAGCTACGTCTGCATTCAATTCTCTAACCAAGTGTTTGTGGTCTACCACCATCGCGAAGGAAGTCAAGTTGCGCGTCTACCTATCCGCTATTCGCCCTATCATGATGTACGGATCGGAGACGTGGGCAGCACCGGAAAACGCAGATGGAAAGGTTGGATTGCACGGAGAGGAAGCTTTAGGCGTTTGCTTGGATATTTCTGGCCGCGTGTATGCCATAACGAAGACCTTTACAACGAAATCGACGCAGTACGTCAACGCTTGACACGAGGGAGGTGCCAGCATCTCCTAACGCCATCTCAAGCAGCAATGGATAGTCGACTTCGACTGCTCGGGCATATACTAAGAAGAACGCCGGATCGTCTCGTACAACACGCTTTAAAAATGCTTCCAAATCCTGTCTGAAACGGCCACCTGGGCGCAGGCGAAAGTTCTGGACGGATGTGGTTAAAGAGGATTTAAAGTCACTCGGCATCGAAAGACAGTTCAGGCGCGATGTTTCGTTTCGCAGGAAATGGAATAGTGACAGCTGGATGGAATGTGTTCAAATTGTGGCTGAAGACCGTGAAAAATGGACACGGCTGACTACTAGGACGGCACACCTCGGTGAAGATGCGGAATGACCGCGTCAGGCGAAAGCCAACCGATTAAGTCAAGTCAACATGTAATATAAATGTATATATGGAAGGATGTTACATGCCTCATATAAATGTATGTTACATGTAATATGAACGTAAGTTACTTGAGACATTCAAAGTAAGTTACATTTTATATACAAAGTAACTTGTTTGATATATCTGAGTATCCTACATCTGTTCATGACTCCCATATGAATAAAAATTAGAGGGCTTGAGGTCTTTTCCGTAGTTAGGTTACAAGTTGCGCGTTAGTTATCCTTTTTAAGATGTTGGAAGGCTTCGGTAACGTGTTTAAAGCTCTGAGTACGGCGGCGTCAGAGGAACAGATTTTGTGGTCAGGTGCAGTTGATTATTCTTTTTCGATTTTCTTATTTACCATCACTTCTTGGAAGATCAATAATACATCGATTTTTTGAATATTGAGAGAAGTGGGCAACTTTTATATTTGTAATGCTCCTTAGGAAGTATTTGGCGAAATTTGCGCTCAAAATGCTGAGCGTCACACAGAAAATCACAATTTTCTTTGCCTTCGCAATCCAATAAGTAAACCACTAGTGGAGATAGTTAACAATGCTTCGCAGGCCTCTGTCAGGTCGTATTCGCATAATAGAATGTCTCATAACCGCCAGGTGCGGAAGGCTAGGTCCTGGGTCGGAGTTCATCCTGTGCTGAACAAGAAGCGCCACGACGATTCTAGGCAAATTAACGAAATGGTGATTCCTTATCACAAGGTAGCTGAGATGAACATAAAACTCCTTACAAATGATATTTCCTTATTCCGAGATATCCTCGCATTCAGACGTGTGTATCGGAAGCGTCTTATTTTCAATGGTTTTTCAACGAATATGGACGAAAAATAGAATTAACCGAAAGAGCTTAAGGTGCTAGAAAATAGTTCAGACATTCAGATTTCCGATGTTTGTGTATTATCGGAGCAAGCTTGATGAAATAAAAAGAAAAGTTGGAAACTCGGATTTTTCAACGACTTTCTGTCAAAGCGAGTGTATTGTGGCCAATCTCGTAAGATTATCTGCGCAAAATTGTAAAATTTTCGGATACGGTTTCTTGCGAATACGCCTGGGTGACGACAGCGAAGCGAAAAATGTTATATGTCTGACGGCCGCTTCAACCGCGCCACGCGGCTTACTTTTGGAAGATAGGCTGTTTGTTGAATGATATGTGACATGGAGAACAACATCAACACCAGAAGCTCAACTTGACCTGAGAAACAGCAAGCTTGAATCCTGCTTGAAGCTTGAAACCGAATCTATCTTGCACCGTCATCGCTTTCCTCGGGGGTCAGAGTGTGAATCAGGGTACAGTGTTAAACACAACAGGGTCGAGCACCCTCCCAGATACCTTTGTTCGAACAGGAAAATCTTGAGACAGCTAATATCGGCCGCTTCGTAGATGGCGCAGTTTTGAACAGTTCCACAGCATAAACTCTTCTCCACTGCTGGCCAATTAATGCACCCGAAAAAAATGGTGATGTATCAATCTGCCAATCAAGAAAATTAAATGAGATCGTTAAACAACACACTCTCATTGGTTTGTATGGCTCTTCTTCTGCTAGTGATGATGCTGAAGCCAAGCCCGAGACAGAGATACGCATTGATGGGCAGCGAGTACCAATGACTTCTGGTCGACTGCTACAATTGCGTTCAGCAATGATCAGGACACCTCTATTCGAATGTTATTTTCAAAAATTTCTGGGAATGGTGATAGAATACTGTTTAATCAATGAATTCAAGCGTGATAAAAACCTCTGCTCATAACTTCCTTGAAACCGTGCTAATTTCATAAGATTTTTCCTTTACATTTAGAAACAAATTTCCCTTTACAAGTTCACTATAAAGAACGCAACACGAGACACCCAACATCTTTGGGGAAATTCCAATCATGGGCCGTGGTACATCGCTTACTGTTTCCGAACAAGCCCAAATACGTGCCCTCAACGCTGCCGAGGCTGAGCCAATTTCGTCTAATTGCCTCCCAGCTCGGACGTTCCCCAACTGCATCAGCCAGTTCCTACGGGATCAGACTCTACGGCTTGGCGAAGAGTCCTGGATTGGATGAAAGGTCAGCAACGGCAGGGCTGCCACCGGAGGAAAAAGCCGACTCTGCTCAAACAGTAGTCATATCTCAAAACCAAGTGAGGGCTCGATGCCGCTCAATGTGTCAAAGACTTCTGTTTGGAGCTTCGTAAACGCAGACAGAAACATCGTCCGCCAAGTGATGAAGAAGGCTCCATCACTCTCAGAAGCCTACAATAGCTCGACTCCGGTTTGCAAGGAACGTATGGCAACGGACTGGTCAGAGGTATGGGATTCTCTAAAACCCGATAAAATTTAAAACCATAAAGGCGACATGTTCCAGGTAATTTTCTCCGACGAAAAGATAGTTCCCCAACCTTGATGAACCTGACGGTGCTCGATGCTGCTGGAGAGATTTTGTTGCCAAGTGATCTGATGGTATTTAATCGAAGAAATTTCGCAGCGGCCCCGCGTTAAAACCGCTGATGTGTTGGGAGCATTCTGCAGCGAAGGTGTTTGGAAATCGCCTTCACTTCGTGTCGGAAGGATTTGGAGGAGCATCAGAAGCATTACGTGCGCATCTTCTGCCGTTCTTCACTGGAAACAGGCGTCAACGCTACATTTTCCAGCAAGATAACGCTGCGGTCCGTATGTCTCCTTAGGATCCACAAGGCGTATTGTCTTCTTAACAAAACCGAGTTCGCGTGATGGAATGGCCCGCATGTAGTCTGACTGCAACCCGATAGAAGAGTATCTGGGGCCATAATTGTGCGCCAGATTTACGCGAATAACAAGCAGTATGGGACCGTATACGAGCTAAAGGCCGCTGCACTCGAAATGAAGAAATTTGGATGAAAATGTGATATGCACCATTTGATCCTTCTATGCCGAATAAATTGCTTTAAATTGATTTCCAACTCTGGAGTGTGCGATATCATATTAGATTTCATGTATGTGTACATTTTTATTCCTTGTTTGATAATTTTTGTTTTTTAATAGTGTCCCTATGATTTCCGAACGACGAATAATGTGATAATTTAAAATAAAATATTACATTATTATGCTACTTTATGAAACAAGTGAACATAGGTTATCTACATTGCTGAATTCAGATTTATGAAAGAGCATTACCGAACGCCGCACGCGATTTAAACATAAAGACTGTACGCGTTTTCAGGGTGTTTCTATCATTTCCGAACGCACTGTATAGTGCGAATTTTGCTATCGCGGTTGCTCTTCGTTATATAGCGCCTAACGAGACGCAATATCAGTTCAATACTCTGCATTTCTTACTCAATGATTTCCTCTATTTCTCGTTGTCCTCAATCATTGCGACACGATGTTTTAGCAAACCAGTAACAAGGGAGTATACAAAGCGTTGGACGGATCTGCCAAAACGACTAGTATCACGTTAATTTGTTACCTCTTCTGGCTCAATAGATGCAATTTTCGCATTATATCGCCCCGAACTGCAGGTTTGAAATAATTTTGAGCATTTCAGGTGAAGCCTCGCTCATGAAAGACAAATTATTTGGGAAAAATCAGGCATTTTTTCAGAGCTTAAAATTTTTCTTGAATTTAGCTCAAAGTTGTTTGTAGGGTAATATAAATTAGGTGAACACGTATCTGTAGTCCATTTGTCGAAACTTTGAGGGGTTCACTGTAGGTTACGTTGTAGGTAACATGTCATTTAGCTATAGTGGTCAAAACCCACCTTAGTATTTCGAAAATCGACATACGGACGCTAAATTCGTAGGCTATACTTTACACACCGAATAACTCCGCATCAAATTTTCCAGTAAAACCTGAGGTTTGACCAAACTACCGTATACCACCGTAATCTACCGTAATCTGCAAAAAATCAGGATAAACGTAGAACTCTAAGTCAAATCTGGAAAATTTTCTGAAGCGCTTTGAGAACCCTTCCATAAATATAATCTTCAACCGAGAACCCGAACAAGTTCAAACGCTGTCAGTCTGTAACGCGTTCCCAACGCTGTCGAGTATGGAAAATGCGCCTTCAGAACTTTGCTAACATATGCTTAAAGTTTTGGGCGCTGAACACACTTGCCCGTTTGTGGGTTTCTGAAGACTAATGCGCTTATTGGAGGGTACGAACACACAGAAACGACCTTTTAAAGCTTTTAACTTCTTGGAAAATGCAGCTACCCGAAAACCGGGATACTGTCGCACTTTTTGCTATTGAGCCACAAGAGATGTTAACGATACTACTCGGTTTAGCAGATACGACCTACGCTGTATACTTCCTTGAATACATAAACAGCGTGTGTTACCTGCGCAACATATTTGAAGCCTTAATCTATTCACCTACTCTGGCAGTGCACCTGTTACATTGATTGTTCTCGCCATAGCGTAGGAATAGCCTAGTAATCACTCATCCTTGACGGCTTGTTGACCAAATACAGAAAATGGAGACTTACAGTAGCAGTCGACGATGAGGAACGCAGCTGGACTTTACGTCGCACGCGTAGCATGTACCAGCCAAACTAGACGCGTCCTACACATTCTGTGATTTATTCGTCACCCTATGACTGGATTTTTGCAATCAAAGGACGCAAAAAATGAGGTCATCAAGGCCAGTTTTCACAATAAACAGAGCTTCGATGGGTTGGACTAGAACAGAGCCCCATTTCCAACTTAAGACTGGGTTGACGAAATTAAATAGGGGTTGATCTAATGAAACTGCCAAGATCTGTGCTCAATCCAGGGAAGGAAAAAAACGGAAGGAAATATTGAAGAAGAAACATCAATGAGATATATATTGGCTCCGCAGTCTCATATAGTATCGTCCATCCAAGAGCAATTGCTCACATAATTTTGAAAGATGCGCTTTTGGCCCTTGACTCTCAGCCAACACCACCTTGATAAATGTCGTTTCGTTAAAAAATGCATAATAATGCACTAAAATAGGCACAGGTTGAAGCGGGCACAAAGTAGAATGTTAGTGTTATGTAGGAATATGCGAAAAGAAGAAAGTCGTTTGGCTGATCATCACTATACGTTCAACAGGAAGTATTAGCATTAGGAGAAGTCTTAACGAAAATATTTATGTACAAGCAGATTCATCGATTCCCATCAGTGGAATGCTTTGAGGTTCCATTCCAAAGTAAGCATTTCGATTTAGTGGAGCTAAATGAACAGGTGAACGAATTTTTGGGGCTATCTGCCTGCTGCAAAATGAAGCCCGACAAGTAGTCAGAATCGCATGTGGCAGTTTTCTCTAATGGAAGAAGAGAGAACGTTTTGAAAATATTTCATAGTAATCTTTCTTCTATCCAAAACAACTCATCTGCAGTGGCGAAAGAACTGCAACGTTTTCCTTTGATCTATTAATGGTATCTGTCTACTTTGCCTTCGCAATAACTGTTGAGGAACAACTGGAGGGGGCAGATGCGTGTGATAGAACACAACATGGACAGCGTCAGCTACTGATTTCTCAACCGATTGCCCGGCATTTATCAGTGTTTGTTTTGGTCTGCCTTCATATTACTAAAGTAGAAAGTTTGAAACATGTCAGCTGACGATAACTTTGTCAGGTTTCAGAACGATTCTTCACTACTGGAACATGATTTAAACGTTCGAGCACTCGTGATTTATCTTGACTGGTTTGCATTCAGATATGTGAAGTGATAGTATTTAATATTACTTAGATACTACAGTCAGATTAACACAGAAACTAAGCAAAATCAGTAAACAAAAATCTCGAATCCGGACAACTTCAGCCTTGGAAAGTGGTTCGTATCTGTATGACACACTTTCTTGCCACATGTAGTGACTATAATTGAAAAAGGACTTTTTCCATAATGACCCTTTCAGGAAGGAGCCTATACTGTGTCGTTTCAGTTATCAGCACGACGGCTCGCGTCTATCATATAGCGATAAATCAAACTAGCACCATCTCAATGCTGCCAAAACAGAAGGCCGTCAATAGAGGGGCGTATATTGCAGCTAGGTTTAATGATAAGCGAAAATGTCCAAAATGTTCGTATTTTATGCTGTATTGTTGTATCGATACCATGTCAAAACGAACTCAGCCACTGTTCAAGCATTTCTAATGGACTGTCAGACATGGACCTTGCAGAAAAATAGTATTTCAAACCGCACATCACATGGGCGACCATTCAGTGTCTGAGAATGGAGCGCGGTAAAATGCATGAACGGATCAGAGGTTTTCTGGGTTAGAGTTTGTAAATCTGGGCAGGTCAGCAATGCATTATTTCCGTGTTGACTAGCCCCCTTCTCGAGGGCGATGCAACAGCTCACCGATGGAGGTTCATGGATTAACCATTGACAAAATTCAAACGCCAAGTTGTTCAACTTGAAGCATCTGATGAACCCTTGTTTTGACGTCAATGACATACGAGTCTTCCTTTTGGTGACCGAAAAATAGAAGCCCGGGAACTGGATATCTTCACCAAATTCGCTTTGAATCGAAGTTATATCGCATGTGGTTACTAGACATGAGTATTCAAGCGTTTGGAGGACTCTTCTGCTCAAAGGCATCGTACACGATGAAAACCGAATTCCAGCTTTTGCGTTCAGTCGGACAAGTGGGTCTTAATAACGTAACTCAGAAAGTTTGCAGTTTCAAAATCGCCTCTAAGAGGAGATTCGCTTACCTCAATAGGGCTTCCTGGGTTCTGGGGGCCGGCCTTGGGGTCGATCCGTTGTTGCGAGGAACAGAACTCCATGGTCGCTGCCGGCGATCGTGCGTTGACGCGTCGTAGGGCGCAATTTACACGCCACTCGATTTCACGATCGGCATCGATCGAAAGCAGCTGGCAGCAATGGACGCAGCAGGTTAGTAACCCTTTTTAGTTTCGTTCAAGGAAAAAAGATCTCTCGGCTGAATGGCGTCCTCGGTGAATTGTTTCCAACGCTGCGCCAAGGAACGAAGCGTAAAAGTGTTCCTTGCGTTCTTCGCTCAAATATCCCAAACTGATGTCGGGGGGAACTTCAAATCTGTATTAGGCTTCCTCGAAATGGGTTTTTTCTCGAAAAGTTGACGTTTTTGAGGGGGCTTCTTGCAACCTTCAGTCACTATAGGGATATAACAACTCGAAAAAGTCAAAAACTCAAGTATGGCTTTCATCGTGTACGATGCCTTCGAAACAACAGTGTTTTTGAAGCCCGGTAGGACCGGATTGAAAGGCTTTGATCTTAGGTTTCTAAATCTTTCTCATAAGTTACGGGCTAGAACCTTCATTGTTCTGACCTTTCGGAATTCTATGTTTTCAGCGGCAAAAAAAATTCTCAATGGCAGATCGCGAATAAAGCCTTTCCGATGCGAACAACGCTGAAGGGCAAATCACACACTTTTTCGAAAAATGTCCTCGTGTCCTCCAAAAAGAGGACTTTAGTGGTAGCTACATGGCGTTACATCCAGAGGCTAGCGTGATGTGAATTATTCTCCTATTTAAGGCCTAGTCTTCGAGAGGGTGTCTGGGTTCTAGGAGGAGATGCACAGCTTTTAACAGGACCACAATTGCTTTTCGCTGAGATCTTTGGCTTTTCACACCCTTCTCCAAAATGTTCCTCTACCGGTTGTTCAAAAGTATGACTCAAAATAGGGCCTTAGCTGCTGCGTCGAAACACCATCCAACAATTTTGGTCCTTATGCAATGGACTACATCAGTTCCATACTGAGTAAATGTTGCTGCCTGTGTGAAAAGCATAATTCTTTGAAGTTACTAGTTAGTGGCAATAAACTGAGGATTGCTCATTGAACATGTTTGCAACCTCATTGTTCGCATTGCCTTTAAAAGGAAACCCATCACTGCATTGCGGACCTTATTGAACATACCCTGTACAATGTTTTGTAGACCGTGAGATATCGCTGAGAGGCCTGCCTGTGTGGCCACTGTCTCGTTAGCTCCACGCCCATTTTGAGGTGCTGCATGGATAGCACGTCCCCTTGTCGGACCTCATAGTTAGCACTAGTGTCGTTCCCGCGCTTTACAGGCACAGTCCAACCTCGGAATCATTATTCTGTTTTTCTGCTCATTTTGGAAACGGTCCCGCGCTGATTCTAACGATGTATCTGGAATCGCACAAGACCCCCTGGGAACTGAGTAATGGCCACTCGAAGATTGGGCTGAAAACGTGTTGCTCAGAATTCGTCAGGAGCTTGTATCAGCTTCCGTGGTTTGCAACTTCATGGATGCGAGCCTTCCTAAGCCGAGAGAAGTTGAGAATGGCTGAAGAACAGGGTGATCGGTAGAAAATGCCGCTCATCTCGCCACTGTTGAGCTCGAAAGATCGTGAAGAAGGGCGTGCCAAAAGTGGCTTCCCGATAGAGGCGCCCCGGGGTGGCTATCGTACATCTCGCTTATTCCGGAGGAATCTGAGCTCACACGTGGCAGGTGTAATATGGGGTGGAGTCTTCTTGGCAATTGTCTTGGAAATCTCCAGATTTCGCCCTTGAGCTTGGACTGTGCCTTTAAAGGCAGCACCTGCACGCTCGTAAACGTAGTTGAGATAACAACGGAAATAGAGGCTGGCATGGCCCCAGATTGCACCGCCTGTCACATTTTGAAGTGTCAAAAGCAGCCCATAATGCCGCTACATGGGTTAGAAGTTGGCCCCGCCCTGTATTTTCACGCCCCCTGTATTTGCGCTTCTCCTGCAATACCAAGGTTGGTGGGTCCATATTCACCATCGGTACTGCTGGTAGATTACCTGCCAAGTGAACCACACACGTTACTGACGGCGAAGATGACCCAGTAACCCTGCTTTGGGCAAGAAGAACCAATGCAGGAGGCTTGAAAATACTACAGGGCCAGGACTAATTTCTAACTAATGTAGCGGCATTTTGGGGTCATTTTTGACACTTCAAAATGCGTAGGCATTATGTTGTAAGCCATACGGTTCGATTCACATTGTTATCCCAACCACGTTTACGAGCGTGTATGCTGCCTTCAAGTGATTACACAAGTTTTCGTAATTATTGCAGTGCCTTGCGTGACAACGTTGATCCCAACTGCGACCAATTTCATTCTGACGTTTAACGATGAATCGCTGGTATCTGCTCTTTGCCTTACTCCTGAAGCTGTTTATCCCGGATTCCATTCCTATATACTCCTGTTGCGAATGGTTACCATTATTTCGTCTGGTTTGATATACGTATATATTGTACTTAGACTCAAGCAGGTAGGATATTTAGACTTTAAACCCAACCAAACTTTTTTTAATTGCATGTCAGTATTCCTACGCATTCTATGTAGTTTAGCTCAAATAACTGATCGTTTCAGCACCTCGCGAGGCACGAGAAGGCGTCATACCACCGTGTAGAAACTACGCAATTAAGAAACATCCGGCACTCTACTGTAACAGTTGGTAAGAATTTTTTACGCATCACGTGTCAATAAATTGGTGAAGATCAACATACAGCCTATCCTCCAGAAAGTAAGCCTTGTGGATGACAGCGCCGCGCGGTTGAAGCAGACCACAAACGAGTTTTTCTAGTGCCGCCTCCGAGTTTTGTCATTGTCCGAAATTCTTCGTTCAGTATTCAGTCTGATAGGCTATAAAATGTCAAACGAAAAACTAAAAAGTCGTCGTCAAGACTGCCGAAGTTCATCTGTGATCTGCTTCAATCGTGCGGTGCGGTCGCCCACCCGGCTTACATCCTTTAAGATAAGTTGTATAAATTTTAAAAGTTTGAAAGTTTACAAGGAATGTTCGATGATAGCTTTGTGCCCTTATCCATTCATATGTATGTAGTAGGATTTTATGTGTAGTAGAATTTTATTTCGTTACCAATGTCTGCTCAAAGGCAGTGTTCACGAAGAAAAAGTTGCACTTTTTTCTGGCTAGAACGTAGGCTTTGGGTCCCTCTAAGAAGATTAAGAACGGAAGCGCGACGAAAAACGGCCAGTGAGTGGGTGAAAATCTCGTGGGCTAGCCAACCCATTGGGCCACTCCGCCCACGTCCTATAACAGTTGCCTTGAATTCGTGATTAGATAAGCGATGGTTTCCGATCAAAAGCCCCGTTCCTTCTTCGATTCTCAACTCCAATCTTTACTCAGGTAAGCTTGCACATATCGGCTGCAAAAAACGGGAGTCACACACTTAGGACAACTCGTCCACAATGCTTCCCTAGCTGAACTTTGAGGGGCCATCATTCCGTTTCCAGGGGGTCTTGTACGATTCCAGGGACACCAATGGAGTCATCATGGGACCGTTTTCAAGATAGACGAGACGTAAAAACAGAAAAACGACTTCTATCGTGAACACTGCCTTTGATTTCCTAGGGCGGTAGTAATTTGGCCTTAAGTGCGAATTAGTGATGATGAACATCTTTCACTGATGTGGAGTAGACAACCATAATAATGAGGAGCCAGTTCTATGTTGAGTGAGGATCTGAAACGCTGTAAGAAACAAAACTTACCACACATTGTGAGAAGCGAACTGGCCAACAGGACTGGAACGAGAGCAGCGTGACATTGCACTGCGCCATAGCGCTAACTGTCCACAGCTAGACCAGGCACGTGAGGTAGTAGTGCAACGCATTGAGAGAGAAGCATCAAATGCAGCCATCAGGCTCACTGGAGCATCTGCATAATATACTCCAAAGCATTACACACTCTTAAACGCCAGATTTTCTGTATTTCATCTTTTATTCTTGTAGAAGAATTCTCTTCTACAACTCATAACCATCAGGGGCTAGATCTCAATTCCCTGTAATTGGCGAGATATAAGTTCAGGAACTTTTTCAATAGCCCTTCAGCATTTCAGATTTTCGGCAACCAGACTCTACGCTTTGTTTACACCGCTCAGTCAGTGGATGAATATTCCACACAAATTCGAGCATGTAGTCGGCTTCATCTTAGATCGTTTACAAGCATGGTCAAAGACATGGCAGATTCCGATTTCTCCCGGAAAGTCTTTCTGGATGCGTATTGGTTCTTCCGTGCTGCCCACTTCTGTATAATCTGGAGTACCCGCGGTGTTGAGAGAGTCCCAAGCCAAATCAAGGATCTCGGTTTCTTGTATGATGAGAAACTTGATTTCAATTCTCATTACAAAGAGTTGTACAAAAGGCTGTGTACCTATCAAATTTTTAGTATCTCACTACAAAGACAGTGGCGTCATTTTTGAGAGTATGCAAGGTTTACGTTCGTCCGCTTGTTGAAAATGGTGCGGTTGTCTTCTCTCCGTACAAAGAAAAAAGACATCACTCTCTAGAGAAGGTGCAGGGCAACTTTACCAGAAAGATATTAATACGGCGTGGAGGATTTCTGTGCTCTAAAATTCAAATGCCAGGATTCGGAATGACCAATATTTCAACATAGCAGACCTCGAGTCACGGCGTGAAGTAGTTGTTTGACGTTTGCTGAATTGCACAAGCTTTTAGACAGGATGTCTGGTGCTAAATTTTCACACTTCTTCAGTATAGTCCTCTCGAAAACACAGGGTGGGGAGAGGAAAAATATCATTTGCGAGGCCAAAAACCACAATTAGATGCAAATTCTTCACAGCCGAGCGGGTTAAGCGTATCTTCGTGGTCAGTAAAAAGCACACTCACTTCCAGGTCCATGATGCATGACGAGGTCAAGCGAGGAATGGCCAAGCTCTTGCTGAAATCATACTATTTGTCTGAGCTACATGTTTATTAGGTTAAGTTTTTTCTTCTTTTAAGCGTGTGTCTTATACAGCGTACTTTAAATAAATAATAAATATAAACCTGATATTACCCTCTCTCCCACTTATTTCTGAACAATTCAAAGCGATGTTCATCAGGCGGGCCTATAATGTCAGAAGTCTCCATAATCAAGTCGAAAAAAATCGTTCGACGGGAAGTGCGAACGAATTGAATTTGAAAAAACTCGTTCGGCGAATTTTAGATCGACGAACGGGCTAATACAAACGAAAAAATTTGGAAAAATCTTTAGAGAATTTTTTGAAAATTTGCTCGTGTACAAGTGTAATCTATTGTTTTATGACGCACTATCGTGTAGGACTCAGAAAGCAAGCGTGAAATGATTTCAAAATTGAAGTCGGACCACTTCAACGACAGGCGTGGCGATGCGGCTGTTTGTGAGCTCAAAAACGCATATCAAAACGCATTTTACAAAAAATTGCGCGTTACTGTACCATTGATTTGTGGAAAATCAACAGATCATATACGGAAAATGACGAAAATCGGTAAGAAGGATAAAAAACGGGCATAGTATTCCGTAATACACCTTACAGATCATCAAAGATTTCAAAATTAGTCAAAGGGAGGCTTTTCCTCACATCACGAGCGTCTATTTCAGATGAATGCCCCGTTCACTGTGGCATCTTTGCGATGATGTTCTCAATCCGGGCCGTTCCGTTTGCGGGTGGCAGGGTTGTTGACGGTGCTACCCATGCGGGCTTCACTCCGTCAAAGCATTGGATTTTGCGACCACGCTGTGTGAGCGACTCACCCCGTCCGGGATGCTTCCCGGCATGGTCGCTTGAATCACGTCTCAGCGCCAGTCTTAAATGTACTCCCGAGGACCTTTGGCGAAGATCGATCTGAAAGCGCTGCGCCCTCTCTTTCGCCGCACTGTCTCGTGCGCTCTCACCACTACACAATCAGCGACAGCTAAATCTGTCGCTGATGGTGGCAACAATCAGCGACACCTTCAAATGTGAGATAAAGATGAATCTGATTTGGAGCTCACTTTGCGATCATCAAGAGTCAAGTCTTTCACCTAAAGCATCAACAATCATATGCACATCAAACAAAGGTTTTAAGCTGTTACACAGATGTCGCTCAAATGCAACTCAAATCAACGAATTAAGTTGCATATTAAGCCAGATTATTACCGCCCCTGTGTTTTCAGATTTACTAATGTTTTTCCACGTTCAGAAAATCAAATAATGCTTATGTAAGAGAATTTTGAAATCTACATAATCATACATACAAGCCATAAAACGGCCAATGTCTCACCGTCGACTGCGTACCACGCGCTGCGCGACCGCACGTGCGTCGGAAGCAGACGAGTTTAGCGGCTGCCGCGCGACGTTTCGGCCGCCGCGCGTCTGTTCAGTGGAAAACATCGTCGCGCGGCGGCAAAACTCGTCGTCGCATGGATGCGGCAAAGCCCGTCTGCTTTTCCGACGCGTACGTCGCGCAGCTGTTGGTACGCGATCGACGGTGGACTTTGGCCGTTTAATGGCTTCTAATACCTCATTGAAACTGAGTTGGAGGTGACTAGGAAGCCATTGCTCTAGTGTCGTTTTTCTTGAAAAAGATTTCAAGACCTCGAACCCAGCTGCTAATGGTTCACGCTTGACTGTTGATTACATTCCTTAACAAAGGAGATACAAAAAGGAAATGACTGATTGAAAAATTCAACCTCTTCTTTCTCCAATTCTTAGCCTCTGACCCGAGTTGAAGCAGGGTCAGCTTTCCTGGTAGCTCGTCCCAGTTTCGAGCGGTCCACTGTATCTATCCCTGTCAGGTGTTCCACAGATATATCTCACTTGAAAAAGTCTAGCCACTTTGTTTCTGGTCTTGATTCTGGTCTACGTTTGGTCCTCCAACCTCAAGGACCATTGCAGTCTTTGCGACAGCATTCTGACTGGATCGCGTCACATGGCCAAACCACCGCAAACGGCTTTTTTTAACTACTTTCGAATTGGAATACCACCAGCTAGGTTTCTTATATCGTCGTTTTGCTTCCTGTTTAGCCAAATATATCCGAAAAACCTTCGGAGCATTTTCATTTACATGTTGTGAAAAAGGTGCTCAAGTTTTCACTGCCGACAGTCGACATTCGCTCCCATACATAGCCACAGGTCTAACAACGGCTTTGAATAGCTTGCTCTTAAGATTGGAGAGAACTTCCCTGTCGCAGATGACCCCACTGCATTGCATCCATTTCCTCGATGCAGCGCTTATTCGATGGATCACTTCTTTGCCGATACCTGCGTCATTCGCAATTTGAGATGACGGATATTTCTCCAATTCCTTCTCCAACTCAACGTCATTGACTTGTGTGGAAAAATTAAATTCTTTGTGAAAAAAATTCATGGCCTTCATAGTAAAAAAACTGATTGTGAATCCTTCGGAATCAAAAACTCCCAGTCTCAAATGGGTTTTGAACCCGGAAAAGTGTCATAGCACCCAATCATTTGTCCTGTGAACCCAATCACTTACCTTGTGATCAGTGGATAAGCCATGTCGGTGTCGTTAGTTTAGAGCAGATGACGTAAGTGTTGTGGACCAGCAGCAAACTCCCTTTTATGGGGATTCCAGGTAACGGCATCCTCTTTGACTGAGTGAGCAGTAGAGGCTACCGGTGTCACCGAGTTTAGTGCTCATCTAGTTGAAAGACGAGGGTCCAGCCGATTACAAATTACGAAAATATAGAGTGTGAAAGGTCTCAGTATGTAGGTATTTCTTTTTAACCTGTCAGTCCGATTCTCGGTTGACTTCTGTTCTGAGTTCCATAGCTGTTTGGTGCGTTCTTCGAATGTTGCTGCTCGGAATGTGTTTCATTTCATTAATACCAGGGCTGTGCGGAAAATTTTTCCAAGATTTTCCGGAATGGAAGAAAAACGGCCAAAAAACGTCGGAAACGGAAGAGATCAAAAAATTTTGGGTTGTCTCATTCTCGCGCTCCGTCAGTGCTCATTGCTTGCAGCTCTCATTCGATAAGCTATGGTTTCAGTCAATAAATTAAAAAATTTAACTAGGCTCTGACAAACCCTTAGTGACCTGTGTATTTCGATTATCACCAACAGCGGAGCGGTGGGCCTCGGCGAATTATAACTAGTGATAAGAAGGTTCTGACAAAAAAGCCACCGCTCCGCGCTGTAAAAATCGAAAGCAGGAGCTTACCTGGGATGAACCAGAGTACAATTATTACGAGGCAGTCCACGATATCAAACCCAAGTTTCTGAAAAATTTGGAAAGGCAGGTTCAAAAACTTTCAGAAATTGTCGCTGCCCCTCCGGAGCAGTGTACAGCCTGTCCACTCCCCAGGCTGTACCAGGTGAATGTAACATCGGCATGAATCGTGAAGAGACTTCGCGTTCACTGTTGAAGGCTGGCGCGAACTCAGTGCACCCATGTTATAGCGTATGACACCGAGTTTGCGCCAACCTTCAACAGTGAACCCGAAGTCTCTTCACGATCCATGCCAACGTTAGTTAAACGCTGGCGGCCGCGTTGCGTGTTCGAGGCTGATCAGAAATCAGTCCCCAGATTTTCGGCGAAGACTTTTTAGGTTTGTCCTGAACGTCGCTGGTCTACCGGAGCGCACTATCAAATTTAAAAAATGAAAGAAACTTCTTGGCGAGGGTAGGGAAATCCACTTGTGGTCTGCCTCTAACAAGGGAACCACAATAATTCATAGTGACCATTCCAAATGAAATGTACTATTCTAGAACAAGATTCGGACGAAAAGTCCGAATATGCCCGTCGCAGCTGCCTAGACCCACTCTGAAAGAAGTTATAGAAGACGCGAAATTTGGTTGAAGGAACATTTTCCAAACTTTGAGCAGACTAACGGCATTTTGGACTTTTGAGGGTTTTTGGTTGGGCCTCTATTTATAAACTGCCTTTATTCGGGAGCGCACAAGCCCCCCTTTTCACCCGCACACGCTGCTACAGTAATGGACCACGTCAGCGCGGTCTGTGGTGAGCCCGTTCTCTCCCACTCCATGTGGCAGGCATCGACTTTCGCATGACCACCATTCATTCGTCCGCATGACCGGCGATCATGCTCGGAGAAAGTGAGTTTTTGGGCTTTTTTGCCGTCTTATGTTGTTTCTGTGATAATTCAAATATCGTCGTAATGGGATGCGGGTAAATGACCCATGGATTTAAATTAGTAGATAAATGTTTAAGAAAAAAGTTTTTTTCGGTAAAAACAGAGAACAGATGTTTTCTCAATTTCTTGGTAGCGCGAAGGATTCTGCAAAGCTTCAAGTATACCCTAAACTTTAGCCAATACGATGACATTTAAATTATCAACGAAACAACTGAAAACGGCATAGAAAAAAATGAAAAAACTCACCGTCTCTGAGCATGATCGCCGGTCATACGGACGACTGGACAGTGGTCATGAGAAAGTCGATGCCTGTTGCATGGGGTGGGAGAGAACGGGCTCATTACAGACCGCACTGCCGCGGGGCATTACTGTAGCAGCGTAATCACCCAGTGAAAAAAGAGACTATTGCGCTCAGGCTCAAAAGCAGTATGCTCTGAATTAGAGGGCTCTCGAAGCGTTTTAGAAAAATATTCCAGATTTCACTTTAAAAATCGCTGTAGTGATTATTTGGGGTGCTGATCACGAATCTAGAGGTTCATTTATCGATTTTCCGAAGTTTTAAGACTGTATTCAATTCACACATTTTCCCATCAGGAGAATTTTATGGCAAATCGCGACTTTTGACGATTTCCGGAGTGCTACTGTAGATCATGCTCAAATTACATATTTCTCTGGGGGTTATTTGGAGTGCTCAACACGGATCCGATGTCAGTTTATCGATTTTTGACAGCTTACGGTAGATTACCGTGGGTATACGTTAGTTTGGTCAAAGTCTCAGGTTTGTCTCAAAGTTCCTATGTGGGGGTTATTTGGGGTGCTGAATACGAATTCGATGTCCATTTGTCAATTATCAGAATATTGAGGTAGGTTTTGCCTCCTAAATGGCATGTTACCTACCGTAACCTACAGTAAACCTCGAAATTTCCACAAGCGAACCCCAGATTTGCGTTCAGCACCCCACATTTCTCCTACATGCATGTTTTTGGCAAAATCCGAGAAAGAGTTTATAAACACCTTGAAAACTCCATGGAGGGTACCCTTACCTTGCCGCGAAGCTTTAAAAAACGCTCATAACTGTTTTTCAGAGTGGGTCTAGGCAGTTGCGATGGGCATATTCGGACTTATCGTCCAAAAATAGTTCTAGAAAAGTACATTTCATTTGAAATGGCCACTATGACTTATTGTGGTTCCCTTGTAAGGCATAGTTTAGAGTTCAATCGCCGTGTTATACGAAAGCATCTTTATTATGAGTATCGATCGTGATCGCGTCGCACGTAGATACCAATTCAAAGCATACTGTTGCAGCGATCTGCGGCGGAGCTGTAAAAGAGGCTTCACCTGCAATACTGCTGCTTGTCACCACCTCCACCTTCCTCCGCCCAGACTCCTTCTTGAAGAAGAGGCTCTACGTGCAAAGAAACGTGTCACGATTTTCATTGCTGTTGTGGATGTACAGGCTATAAAACGGCGAAATTCACATGGGTTCTACGCGTGCTCTTGCGGAGCGAAGGCTAGAGACAGTGAGAGAGCGGAGTGGAGACGGAGGCTGCCTCGCGCGCGCCTATGTGATTTTTACGACGTTTCATAGAGGGTAGACAAACGAGTAAGAGGACTTTAGCGGAAAGCCCCAAAGAAATGATTGTTCGTCGGAGAAAGAGCTAATTTAAAAAAATCCCACAAAAAGAGGTCAGATTGCTGCCACGCCTAATCTGTGACACTATTCTAGGAGGCGCACTTGAAGAACCCCGAACTTTTCCGAGGATCTCAGTGAGTCTCAGACGTTCGATTGAGCACAACATGTCAAAAGTCACAAACACTCCTGGGTGCTATCCTAGACGGGGAGCACCCAGGATTCAGGACAGAAAAGAATTGAAGCACCAGTTGGAAACGCTATCAATCGGAGTTTTTCTATTAAGTTTTCCAAAACAACAATGATTGATAGCGGTATCAAGCACCTTTTATGAGTTTTTCATTTTTATGGATAAATACTGGGTGCCCTCCCTGTCTAGGGTAGAGCCCACTCTTGCCTGGACCCACTTCACCAATACCCGTGTAGATCTTTTTCTCCGTTTCGGGGCCCAAAAAGTCGAAAACGGAAGCGGAACGGAACAGCCCAAAAACACCGAAAATACGGTTCGACTAGATTGGTATCGTTCGTGTCTATCAAGTGGGAAGCCTCGCTCACCAATCGGGCGCAAAATTATTCGATCGATAGCCATCATCTCCTCGTTTTCTCGCGCGACATTTTTCCCGCCAAGCTGCGTCGCGGCTTCCCTCCATGCAGTGATTGGATATAAACATATGATCTCTCATAAGTCTGTCAGTATTATAGTTGTACACGAACGAAATTTTCGAAAGAATTTTCGAAAGTTTTTTCGTTCGTTTTCGTTCGTTCGAATTTTTTTCGAACGAATTTTTTTTCGAATTTCGTTCGTTCAAAATCCGATTTTTCGATATTTTTCCGAAATTCGTTCGTTCGAAATTCCTTCGACCAAATTTCGAAAAAAGTTCGGAACTTTAGACAAATTTTGAAAAAATTTCGAAATTTCCAACGAATTCCGAAAAAAAAATGAACTTTCGAAAGAAATCGAAATTTTGATCAGTTTCGAAATTTGTTCGCTCGACCTCCGAAATTTCGAAAGTTTTTCATTTTTCGTTCGTTCGAAAATTTTTTCGAAATTGTACATCTATAGTCAGTATATTCGAAGAAGTTACCACATGGGAACTGTAACTGTCTTAAATCGGCCCGACGAGTTTTATAGTAAGGCTCAGTGCAATTCACATCCCTCTTTCTTTTCAGGATTGACTACCATCAATGCTTTGGTATTCCTTTTCATTCCGGATATTTTTGCCTATTTTGAAATCGCTGGCATTCATCAGAAGTATGCTACAATATTGTACTCGTTCTATTGTGTTAATGTGAGTACGTTCTTTTTGAAGGCTCAGAGCTGTTCCGTACCAAATTTTACCAGGCCGCTGATTCCATACGCATGTCCATGAGTCTAAATCTGATTCACCAACCCTCTCTTTCTCTTCTCGCAGTCTGCAACCCTGTTTTAATAACTTCGCGAAGAGCGATTCCGCGTCGGCTATTTTTATGTGCACAATTAAAAAGGAGCTCTTGTTTGATTTGTTGCTAATATAATAGCACATCCTTCGATAAGAAATCTCATAATCAAACAAGTTGAAGCTTTTTTTTACCCAGAATGAATCTGCAGTCCTACCGACTAATAACTTCTAGATGCACTTACTAGTTCTAGGAGCTTTTACACTGAAACTGGAAAATTGTGTTTGACGCGAATTTGGACCTACTCGCTAGGCCACTAAGAAAAGACTTTCCTGTTTTACTTTCGCTAGAACCTTTGACTCCTGTCGCGGTTTTTTGTTCCTGACTGCCCCACAACCTGTAATGGCTCCTAACTTCAGGTACTGCCGCCTTTTAGATTATTCTCTAATCAGAATAATGGTCTTATGATCGGCTGTTGAAGCGTTGCGCTAAGTTTCGTTTGTTTTTGTGATCATTTCCATGTTTTTAACTTACTGTTTTGTAGATTTTGAGCACGCCGGCACGTAAAATAAATTAAATAAAACAAAATAAATAAGTCGCAGGTAACATGCTAAGACTCCTTAGTTCTCATGTAACTTATTAAGAAATTCCTGAGTAGTAGTTTAATAAGAGCGAACAGAGAGCACACAGAGAAC